>VZSV01000026.1:492575-515246 GCA_013398735.1 Nothocercus julius | reverse complement strand
TGTATATATTTTATATATATATATATTCTTTTTTTCCTTCTGTTGCAAGAGACCCTTTTCTTTTCCTGAAAACCTTGCAAGACTGTGAATTTTCACAGGAAAATACAGAAATGAATAGACTGATGTCTTCAAAAGTTAAAACCTCAGCACTATTGTATGTTTGATAAAAATGCGGTCTCATTGACTACATTAGGAATGAAGTTTATAAAATATACATGGTGGAAACCAACTTTTATTGCAGAATTTCACAACAATTTTCTTTTTCAAATATCTCTAAGAGAAATATCAGGCATTAGTCTGCTCTTGGGACCACCTCAGTTTCTCAGAAAAACAAAGAAAGAATCAACCCTACTTTGTTTCACTTTGCAAACCTGGCAACATTTGGAAAGATGGTAATATTTCCTTTTGGGCAAAATCATACAGAAGGATCCAGGGTTCACATTAAAAGATTTTACGAAAAACAGGAGGTGGTAATAGGTCATAATTTAGATTAACTTAAAGTGAAAGAACTGGCACTTAATATTCACTTGCCAATCTTTTATCACATGCTACTAGTATGACTCATAGGTCATACTGGTAGATCCACTTGTTGAATGAATAAGACTTGAGCAACCACTAAAAAAATAAAAGCCTTAGACCCCTTTTTCTTTCTTGGAAACCTCCCATGAATGCAGGCAGATTATTTGAAGTCTTCCTCCATTCTAGAAATAGTCCTACAAATATAAACTCAGGAGCAAAATGATTGATCAAATATCATAACTTTTAGAGGTGTTTTTTTTTCCAGATGGTGATGAGGTATTTCCTCAGTAGCATAAGGTCTCCAAAATCATTCAGATGCAAAAGCTGAGCACTATCCAGACAGGCAGTGGCCATCAAGTGAAGGATCTATACCTCTCCCATATGCCATATAATAGACCTATGTATGCATAGGGTCTTCCTGCCTTCATGGCACCTGGTGCAACCACATACTACTCTTGGATGTTCAGGAATTTGCCATCCGGAATCTGTCAGCCTGTTATGTCCCAGATGTCAGACTTGGTCATCCATAAGGTTCACCGCAAATTATTACTGTAATCTTTCTGACGCAAAGGAGAGGGAAGGCAACTGTCTGTGTGGAGTGGAAGTGTAACCCAAAGCAGGTCATGAAATCACAGCCTTTTGCTCTGTATTGAATGATTGAATGGGCTCGAGGTGGGAGGAATGGAAAATAAGAGCATTTTTGATTCTACAGATGACTTAAAAATACTATACTGAGCTAAAGCACAGGATGATGGGGTAGAAGACATCTTAAGGAGCTCTACAGAAGGGAATTTAAAAATCTTTGTCTTTGTCCTTTATATTTTAGCTTCCCTAGCATTCTCACCATGTCACCAGAATATATCGGAAGTAGAAATTGAGTTAAAGCTTGGCTGAATTATCGCTTTCATAAGCCTGCATTTAGACTTTTTTTTTTTTTTTCAAAGTAAAGGTTTCCTTTATTAATTTTACCCAGCTAGCATTCACTTAGCATTTGCTTTGAGGGATAATTGACAGGTTGAGGCGACACTCGCCAGAATGAGAGCCATAAATCAGAAATAATTTCCAAAATTGTCTGAGGGGCTGATATGTTGAATAGTCAAATACAGGTAAAAATCTCTCTATTAGGCCTGACAGGAGCAGCAAATGTCAAGCAAGTGTTCCATAATGCACCAGATTAGATTAATTTTGTGGTCCCTTCTTTGGGTGATTTTTTCTTTGGAATTCTACTGTGCTTTAACAATGCTGCCAGACTGCTCTCCTGGAGATGAGGACTTTCTATTTTCCTCCTAATTGAGGACAACCAAAGTTGCTGTGGAAAATAAGGGTGATTTTTTAACTCTTGCTTGTCTTTAAAATAACTTTCACAGATACAGATGTAAAATTAAAAATAAATAAAAATAAATTGTGCATCCATATTTCAAATAGGCAAAATGAAGCATCTGTGTTCCAAGCAGGAAATGTGAACTGCTTGGTCATGTGGGACAACCCAGGATCCATGTTACACATCTATTGAAGTCCGTGGTAAAATCCTCTCAAGGGAATGGCATAAGATCTTTATAAGTTAAGTAGGTGACTTGGCAGAAAATTAAGCTCTAATAATTCTGTTAATTCAATGCTCTTCTCTTCAGGCTATCAAAGATGGCCACCTGGGGCAATACACTTAGCAATAAGTAACTGTTCTGAGGAAGTAGGTACATGTGATCTCATTTGACAAACAGAGAACTGGTTTTGAGTGATCTCTGTCACTGGTGGTTTCAAAGACACTGGTCAGACACTAAAGACTGCAATATCCAGAGTCCATAAAATCTATGGATTTTAATTCAAGTTTCATGCTTTTCGGTTCCTCACAGTAAAGTTCAAAATAATCAAGTTCATGAAAAATTGAGGAGTTTTTGGTCAGTTTACTTAAAACTTTTACATTATTTTCTGCTACATAAGAGGTGTATTTCCTCCAGGGCTTTTTAATTCAGACACATGCCTATAAAACACATACACTGCAAAAAATGGCCAAAATTCAGTCCCAGAATAAAACTGTGAAAATTCACAGTTTCTTCCACTGAGCAATTATTTCAGTTTTTGCCAAAAGGAATGGTGAGATTTTAGCATCAGGGTTTTTTGTTTGCAACATAAATACTTGCAAAGTAAAAAGACTAGTAGCTTTGCAAACTCTAAATATATTTAAGGATCTTCTGTGAAATATGATGGATGAGAAGGAAGAAAAGAACAGCTCTTGTCATGGGAAGCCAGAAGAGAATAGTTCTCTGAGTACCCCGACTCAAGACCTTGAAAGATAACAAGGTTAGGGTTATGATACCAGATGAATTGCAGCTGATAGTGATGGCTTAAATGCATAGAGAAGTGTGGGCTGGTAATCAGACTGACAGATCACAGTACTTCCCACTACTCCCAATTTACTTTTTCCTTGAAATTGTAAACAGGTCAACTCCTCCATTTCTTTGACTTAGATTTTTTTCCATTTGTGTATATCTTGCTGTACCAGTCAAAGGCAAAGTTCAACTCTGGGCTACACCCAAGATGAGACACAAAAAGCTAGCCCTAAAGGCCACCTCTGAATCTAATCACAGATCCAAGAGTGTGATTATTATGTATCAGGGTTGTCTCCTCTGTTTGGGAGCTGAAGATGGCCCAAAACACCTCTGCACAGTCATATGATTCCAGGTCAAAAAAGAGGTAATACGAGCGTCTAGTACAAGCGTTTGCTTTATTTAGGGTAGTAAAGGAGAGGAGATTTAGCTGATGACCACAGTGAGTTTCTTGGGACTTATAGATGGCATTTCAGTAGTTCAGTTTGAATGTCATGGGCATGGCTGAATGGCTAGGCCTGGATAAGACATGCTGGGGACAATATACTTCAGAAGTATCACACCAAAATGGTATTGACTTATTTTATTGTAAATAAATACATAACTGAAAGGAGCTATTTACCTTGGACTTGTCTTCAGATAGTAATGGAAGGAGAGGTCATCTCCCAAAGGACATATCATCTAAACAGGCATACAGGGTACACGTACCCCCTCCCTGTTCTCAGGGCTACCAACACCTTGTTGGAAAGCTCATCACCTTGAGGATTATGAGTGAGGTCTACAACAAATCTGGTACTAATAAAACTGGATTAAAACTAGAGTCAGAAGCAGACTCACCTAGGAGTACATTTCCTATCCGAGACACCTATGGTTTGATGGGCCACATACATTACATGTAGCTCACAGCCAGCAAACTCTCCAGATTTCAGTTCTGACTGCTTCTTACTACCAAAAAAAAATCTTAGATGTGGGAAAAGACTTATTGGAAAACTTTTCTGAGGCTAACCAAAGAGAGTTGCTTTTCTGCTTCCACTCTCAAATGAGAAGAATATCTAATAATACAGGAGCCATAACTATTTGAGTTTGGTCTGCTCCAGTCTGAACACCCACCGTGTCTATTTTTAAGCTTTTTGCCCTTCCCTAATTCTTACAAACCACTTTACAACTCAAGTCTAATCAATAACAACTGTGTGAAACAGAACTCAGACAGTAAAGAAGTTAGAATTCCCCTTAATAGCCCTTTAAAGAAGTTTTAATTAATTCCATGCGCTTCTGTAGGATTATCAACTTTACAGTATGACTGCATATGAAAGCTTTAAGAAGTTTCACGTATATCTGCAGGATGTTATGTTACAAAAACTGGTTTTCATGGCATACCACTGCTCCACATTAACTTCTTGATTAAGCCTAAAATCCCACCTCTCGTTCCTTTGTTACTTTAGCTAGTTGTCTCTATGTTTTCTCCTGTTGGCCCCTCTTACATCCCTTCTCCTAAACCATCATCCAGCTCATAGCAGAGGAAATAAATAGAAAGTTTCCCACAGATGCCAAAGGCAGTTTGGGAGGATCATTCCCTTCCCTCTTACTCCTCAAAGAAGCTATTTGACTCCAGTTAGAAGCCAGCAGTTTTTAGTTCTTACCTAGACTCCAGAGCTTCCTTCAGTTTTTCTGCTTCAAATGGAGCATTTCTTCTCTTACATCACTTCAAGTTCCTCTCAAATCTTGTTCCACTTTTATTCTATTTATTCCCCATTTTCCATCCTTCCTTCCATTTTTTTTGATCCACATCCTCTTTCCAGGATCTCTTAGTGCCTGACTTCCTGCACCTTTCAGCCTTGTACCACTGATCCTCACCGCCTCCTCGTTCTTAGCACTGCTGAACCATTCATCTCATATCCATTAGTCATTGCAGACTCGTGCTAATTATTGTTCAGTCAGGAAGATCTGAAATAGCATCAAAATTGAAACAGAGAAAGAAAGACAGAAAGAGATGATGGGAGAAAGATTTGCCTTTTTTTTTTTTTTTCCCTCCCACTGTATTTACAGTAAGTGACTTTTCTTAAAGAAAAGGCAAGGCATGAAAGGAAGGCAAGTGATGCCAGTGTAGAAAAGCCTAAGCACAGTGTGTAGTGAGAGGCTAGAGTTCATGAGCTGTCCAGAGCATGTTTTATCAGGTCACCAAGTCAGACGTGCTATAGGGCAATTTCTCTTTCTCAGCATTAACCCTCCACTCCGAGTCCCTGCTGGAAAGGCCTCCCCCTTCACAAACACTCCAGGATAAGATGATAAGAAGATTACAAGTAAAGCCTCTCTTTAGCAATTCCACATCTCCTGTCAGACACAGCAAGTTAAATTACAGTGCAGGCTGCAAATGCATTGATCATCCACTCAGCTCCTACAACCCAGGGGTGAAAAGATCCATGCCGAGGATAAGTGAAGTAATCTCAGGAAAGTTTATTTTAGCTGGGAGGGGTTAAACAAGTTCAACGAGGCAAGGCTTCAGGAGAGCGCTGGAGCCAAGTTCAGCAATGTCGTGTTTGTGCAGGTACAGGCTGCAGGTTATACATGCCCCAGCTGCTCAGCTCTCCTCCGTACCATGTCTTGCAAGCTGCAATACCTTACAGGCAGGGATGCGAGAGCACGCCAGTCATCCCCATAAAAGCCTCCACACATTTGCCACAGCCGGAGAACCGACAATATGGTAACTACCTCTTCATGGAAGTAAATTTCTTCTGATGAACCACAAGAGAACTTTTTATATTCACAAGAGCTCCTCTTTTTAAATAGGTGACAATAGCATTCATTTTACCTATAAAATCTATACTGTGTTTTATGACAGAAGAAATAAACCTCCCTAAGCGGTTTCGATGGAGAAGGCAGGATTGTCCATTTTAAAGATAAAAAAAAAAAAAAAAAAGATTATAAATCATTAGGAGTGCTTATGAATTCTATTCATGACTGCCTTCTTTATTAAAAAGACCCATTGTAAAATGGAAAGTTCAGAAGGCTTGGTGGTGAGCGAAAATGAATTATAATGACATCACTGGGTCATGAACTAAGCCCACTGGCTACTTTCCAGAATAAAATTGACTGGAGAGATCAGATGAGCCCATTTGTACTGAGAGACATCTGGGTGGCAGCCAGGGAATGTGGGTTCAAGCTCCCTATTTACAGAACACGCTTCCCTTTCCCCTTTCATTATCTAGAGTAATCTGGATTTCCCAGGCATGATGTGTGGGATGGTGATGGTGCTTGATTCTGATTCCTAAAGGACTTTTCCCCAGAAAAGTTCTTTATACTTCTTGCTCAGTGAAGGACCTTGTGAAAAATGCTAATACGTCAACATCCGGCTGACAATTACAGTATATTCTCGTTACTCTACTGATGGGAAGAATTTTACCTTCAAAAACGCATAATTTGCCAGGCTTTTCTATCATTCTTTCCTCCTCACCTCTTTCCCAGATAATAAATAGTACCTGAAACCCAAGAGAAGCTCATTCATGCTAAGAGGTCATCTGTAAGCCTTTAAGGACACGTGGTAAACAGGCATTTTTCCCCTCTTTTTGTCTTAACTTTGCCTCTTGGCTTTCTAAATGCAAAATGTCATCTCATTCAAGTCTTTCTGATGTCATCCTCATCTTTCCTATTTTACAATTTATACCTTTTTTGATATTGCTTGAGACCCCATCAAAGGTTTTTCCTAATACTGTGATACCTATTTTCTGAAATATTTAGGTTCACATACACTTGCCAAAGAGCAATAATACAGATCACTTGGATATTATCAGCCCAATAAGGTGGAATAGTATATTTTCTGGGGGAGAAAAGATATCTAACTGTCTGACCTTAGCATTGGCACTATCTCAATATTAATATATTTTATGCATGCATATGATAATGTTTTACCTTCCTTATGGTTCTGCAGGGAAGTTTTCCTCTTCCTACTGAGGATTATTACCTATTCAGTGGCTGTTATGATTATAGATACTTACTAAGACAGGAATAATTGACCATAAAAACCCTTTTATATTCCCACAATTATTTTTGCATTGACTAAAAGTGTCAAGAAAATCTATTTTTATTAGCGGGTACCTAATTTTGCTTTCACTTAACTTTCACCTGTGTGTTTCCCTCCCCACCCAAAGTATGTTTTCACTTTGAGATGTTTGGCAATGATAGAGAAGAACAATTTGTCACAAGATTCCTACTGGGAGTACATGGATCAAATATCAAAGGAGGTATGATACATCTGCAGAGAGGCAAGGAGGCTTGTAGAAGGTGTAGAGACCTCATACACACGGAGGAGTGCCAGAAGATATCTTTATGAAGATTTCAGTAGTCATAAACAAGTCTATATAACACCAATAGTCTGACAGAGATTGAGATGGAGCCAAAATCTCATATCTTGACAATTTTGGAAGAAAGGAACTTAAAATCCAATTCTGCTTATAAAACTGATGTTCAGTCTTTACTTCAGAAAAAAAAAAAAAAAAAAAAAGATAGAGAGCACTAAGCCCTGTGAGTTTACTTGGAAGACTTATTAACTGAAACAAGAATAGCAGACATTATATGTGAGATGTAAGTAGTTAGTAGTATACATGAGAAGTGTGACAGCAGAGTGACAGATGATCAAACGCAAATTCATTGAATGTAGGTGAATTAACAGTTCTCTTCTAGCAGGTCTTTACTCTACAAAACAGAAAAATAAAACATAAAACACACTATCTTAATATTCAGCCAGATCTGGTACAACTGAAACCAAGGCATACTGTTTGCTCTCCTGGTTTGAGGGAATGGGCTGGTAATTCAGTAAAAGGAAAATAAAACCAGGAAGGGCCTTTATGTTGCCAGTTATTATTACAAGCATTTTATCCTTCAGGCTGAATGTTTTTTGGAACTCACATCTCAAAGAATGCGATTCTGAAAAGCACTCATAAGTCTCTGAAAAATTATCATTCACTGAAGGTCTTTTTCTCATGAAAATACATTTCTATCACAAAGACATGACCGTGGCCCAAAATTCATTATATCAAGGCCTTCAAAAATTGATATAAGTCCAGTAGAAAGCAAGTGAGAGTGGCTTTCTCATGATATGGGCCTGAAGTTTCTTTCACGTACAGCTCTCCATCGTATACCTACCGAGTTCACAGCAAGCTGTTCAACATTTTGTTTCTCCTTTTGCCTGAATAAAGGATTTCAGAACTTGGTCTGGTATTAACAGAACAGCTAGCTAGAAACTTTTCAGTAAAATATGGTAATTCAAAGCCAAAATGATGTGTGGAAATATTTTGGTTTCAACAGAGATTTTATTAAATAAAATGAGACTCCTAAGCAGAACTATTGCTGCCTTGGTATTTGCTTCATTTTCTTCCTCTGCTATAGAGTTTCTATGTCACCTGGGGCAAACTTCTTCACTATCCAGAAGGATATCCACTTTGTCTGGTCTTTCCTTGAAAATCTACTATCCTCAATGTTAGGAGGTTTTATGTTCCTGCTATTTTATGAGTTGTCGGAGAAAGTGCTTGCAAGTGCAGGATACTCCATGGTCCACCACACAGCTGCCTCATGAGGAGCCTGAAAGGCAACTTGCTATAAACCACGAGGGTTACTTGAGTACTAGAGGGTACATGCCATGTTCAGGACATCTTCAAGCTTTCCAAGGGCAGAAATTGAGGACTAGACAATAGTCCAGACAACTAGTCTGCTCTTAAAGGTACCCTTGGATAGATCCTTAAGATAAAGAGCACGTCTGAGCCTCTGTAAAACAGAGATAAATATCCCTTTCCTAATACCCAAGAAAAGTTGCTCCCAGCTAAGAAAATGTAGCTGCTAAAGTTGCCACAGAAAGGAACTGACATCTTCCGCTAGGCAGGGACACAGCGTGAGTTATTTTTGAGAGCTGCAGTCCTGCAAGATTTTATTTTCCTGATAGGTTAATAAAGCTAACATCAAATATTCTCTTGATCAACAGTACAAAGCAATATGACAGCAGAATTCCTTCCTATTATATTATATCCATGAATGAAAGTTTAATTGTTTAGATTTAAACTGGTTAAGGAAACCTGCACATGAATAGGAAGTCAGGCTTTTAAGAAATGCAGTCATAAATATAAACAAAAACTTGATGCCAAATAGCAATTAATGCTTTGTTCCTTTTTTGAATGACAGCATGTCTTAAACTCATTCATTTCCAGTTCCGCCTTGCTGCGGTGTGTGAAAAACTATTGAAAATCCACTAAATGAGCTTTGTCTGTCTCTCTCAGGGTGCTTTGGGTTTTGCTGACTTTACATGCTCTGTTTCCCCTTTATTTTGTGAGGCATAAAGGTCCCCACCTCTTCTTAACGTTGTTCAGAAAGTCAATTATTCATAAGTGACTTACCTGGAAATGTTTCACAGATACAGACAGAGATTGTGTTCACCAGTGGGAGTGTGAACGAACAGACTGTCGGTATTTTAAATGCCATAGCTTGTAGCACCAGTGCAGATCTACATGGTTCTAATTGCTTACAGTTGTTGAGTGACTGTCAAAACCATTTATCCTTACCGCTGATGGTAAATTTGGGGGGAAACGTCACAGAAGACAAAAAGGTAGATTTTTCAAAGGCACAAATGGTAGTCAGGCATCTCACTGCCCTTTGTTGCTTTTGAAAACCCTGCCCAACTTCTCAGACTAGCTGCCTGGCAAACAGATGTGCAAGGATCGATTGGACATTTAGGTATCAACGCCGTCTTTGAACTTCTTGCATGAGGAGTTTGCCAAAATTTTTTTGGCCTTTCCTCTAACACTTAATGTCTTCTAAGATGAAACACTAGCAAGTTCTTTAAGCTCATGTTATTTTAAATACAGGCCAAGACCTTTAACGAATTTGCTTAGTGGTGGCAGAGGAGGAAGAAAGATTTGGTCCTAAGTGTTGTTCAATAGCATGTCTTGGTTTTCACTGGATGGTAGCCAGGACTGATATTTAAGAGGTGTTTTGCTGATGGACTATCCTACCTCAGTGACAATAACAGAATAGCACAGTCCCTGGCAGTCTATCCATCTAGCTAAATCTAAGAATAGATTCATAAAATCAGAGAAAAATCACAGAACAGCCTGCAAGAATTTAGCTCACCATTATTAAAAGAGAAAGGAATATAACTTTTTTCTAGAGCCCTGGTTCTCACACTCTGGGGGCAAACATAGCGTCATCAGCACTCCAAATTCATCAGGAACCACCAAAGATACTCAATCAAACTTCTAATTGGAAGAAAAACACCAAAAAGATAGCAAGACTTTGAAGACCATCTGCCGTAACCTTAGCCCACTGGTTGCTCTCAGATTAGAATTCAAAAGTTATTTTTATAAAGCTGTTTCTTCCCAGAAAGCACTGTAAAAAAATGTCAAGAATCAGTGTAAAATTCATTGGCTGTTTAGCTTGCAGTGTTTTGCGTGACATAGATTTAAAAGTTCATATGTATTGTTTTATGCATATGAATGTTTTTTCCCTATGTCTTTTCTCAGGACAAGCCCAGACTTGGGACTGGATACTTAGAGAAATATCCAAGGGAAAGAAAACAAAGAAATAACCAAAACAGTTAACAACTAGTGTTGCAATTCTGAAGATGGGGTGTGAAGATCAGCCTAAGAGGAAACTGATCGATATGAGAAGATTCAGTTCTTTTTTATTTATTTTTTTATCATTCATTTTATAGTGCATTTGAGGATTAAGAAACTAATATTTTGCAAATGAAGTGTTTACTCGAAAATATTGAAAACATTTGACTGAGTATATTTTTTCAGATTGAAAAGGCATGTTTTTTTTTTTTCTAAAAATAAACACTTGAATTTTTCATGGGTATTGTCACAATATATGACAAAATTTCTCAGTAATCACTGAAACTTTTTGAGCTCGCTAAGAAAATCTCTCCATTTTGCTGCCAATTAAAATGAATGCCCTCAAAACAAAAAGTGTCAAATAACTTCAGAGAGTGTTTTGGTTTAAATAAGGCCCAAACAGAATCACAGAAAGCTTGATGGCAAAAGACTCTGCCTTGTATCTAGAAAAACACAGACAGCTATAAAATACCTCCACTGCTCAAGAACTCATTCTCTCTTGTATTTTCATTGAGCATATTGATAGCTGCTAATAATGGCTCGGGGTTGAAGCTATGAGAATATGTGGAAACCATGACAAGTTACAGGCAGGGCGGCAAGCAGCAGTTAACACTTGCCTTCCATATCTGGAGGCCTTAATATGGGATCTACTCCTAGAAGCATATTTATGTATGTATATAATACTGGTCTCTATATATTATACAGGTTTATATAACAATTTCCTAAAGGTGTTACATAGCAGGGGCTCCACACAGTAGAGGCTCTGGGTCCTGAAGATAAATACCAAAAGCGTTGCAGGATAAGGGCAAAAAGTGGTGAGAAAGTGATAGTAGTGATATAAAGCCCCGGCTTTTGAAAGAGGTTTTCATTTTCACCAGCTACAACCTTTCTGATGTAAAATAGAAATTCAGCATTAAAAAAAAAAAAAAAAAAAAAAAAAAAAAAAAAAAAGACGCTACAATTATTCATCTAATAACATCCTGAGCCTTATTCTTAAGATGCTGAGATAGCCAAATTTTTTCTGGAATAAGCATCTGCAAACATTTTACGCTACCTCTAAAGTTCACCCTCTTCTCTAACAGTTCACATGCCAGTCTCTCACATCCATAGACAGCGACTACGTAGCCAGCTCTTAAAATACATTAACCCCCAGGTAGACACTCATTCAGAAATAAAGTAGCCTTGATCTGCTGCAGCTTTTTCTTCACAGAACTATTCAGTCTCAAATTTGAGGGAGCACCAGTGCTTATGTAAGATCATATACGATTAACACAGCAATAACTTATGTTTTCTTTTCTGCATCTTTATTCAGTTTTTCGGAACTTTCCCAAGTGCCTACATATAGACAAATCCCTGAGGGGAGAAAAAGAAAAAAAAAAAAAAAAAAAAAAAAGGGGACTCCATATCCTAAACTGCAGGAACAGGGCCTCAAGGGACCATTTGCCTCCTTCCCTGCTCCATGTTTTATATCGCTATTCGCTGCCCTGTTTGCTTTCATGTAATTAATCTGACAAGTTTTTGACCAGCTGTCTAACTTTTTCCCTGAGCCTCGGGTAGAAAATAGTTGTCGTGTGCAAGAACAGCCTGGAAAAGTTTCCCTAGTCAGTTAGCAGTTTGTCTCACAGTGGGTTTTCAAAGTCTGAGTACAGATTTACAGCATGTTTTATGTATATTTTTTTAGTCCCAAGGTCCCTTCTCTTCACAGATACATACACAGTGTGTCATGTAGAAAATATAAATTGTTGATTGTACAGGCACTTTCCTCCTTTTTAAACCTTTCCAAAGGTCTTTTTGTTAAATACACCCAGACACCGTTTGACAGATGAGGGGCTAATTGCTCTGTGAATTACCTCTATCGATTCCTGTTTCATGTTGAGCCAAACAAACAAAAGATATTAATGCTTCGAAAAAAATGAATGATGACCTTTCTCTGCAAACACAGCTTGCGGCCTCTGATTATTGGTGATTCCAAAGAGCAGCGGTCAATCGCAATAGCTGTAACGCTATGATCACTATAATAAGCTTGCCTGACCTTCTCTGCCATGTTAAGTGGTTTAAATTTATTTGCCCAACAACAGTGGAGCTTTCATTTAAAGTCACAGAACATTCAATTCTATCTAAAGATCTAGGGTATTTTTTAAAAAAGCTTTGGCTGATGAGAAAAAAAAAGGGAAAAAATAAAAAAAATGCACCACAAGGCATGGCCACAAAGTTATTTTAACCTGCATAATCAAGAGTCCTTGTTACGGCTTTAACAGCGTGGAATTTTCTTGATCATTTTGCCTTCCTACCGCTCAGCTCGTCATCGAAGTGCAATCTATTTTGCACTCTCCCTTCGACAGTGTTTCAGTTGGGCACTATCTTTGCAGTTATCCCAGCTGGACTAAAAGAAAATCATTACCATCGAATGCAAATGCAGTCCTAAAATCCAGTCCCTGCAAGCACAATTTCCTGAGCAGTGGCTGATAACAGAATTTGGCTGCAAGCAAAACTCCTTCAAGTCCTTCTCAATGCTTTCTCTTTCCCTCTTCCTGGCCTGGGTTAATGTTAGGAAGAAAAAAAAACAGAAATTGAGGTGATGCAAACCACAGAAGGTACGGAGCACTTATCTATTCGCTGGAAGCTGGTCTTCAAATTATCTGGAATATTCTTTATCATTAGATTTCCACACCCCCTGCTTCATGTCCTATGGACAAGAAATACTTGCAAGACAATCCTTCCTCCTGATGTCTGTACTAGTATGACACTCTATCGATAAAATGGGAATAATACTACTTAGTCCCCCTTTTAAACTGCTTTTCTCAGTGTTGGTTACAGTAACCTGGGTAAAATCCTTGGCAATTCAGCATTCATTTTGGTCATTGTTATAAGCCACTGTAGTCTGATATGGAATGAAAGCTGGAATACAACAACAGGAAAATAAGTTCTAAATTTGTTAGAGACAAAAACTACTGGCTCAGGGATGATTCCTAGGGGAAAAGAAAGCCAGAGGGAAGCAATTCACTTCTCTCAGTTTCATTTTTTTTTTTTTTAATTCTGTTTACTACCCTCACCATGAGGGAGGTAAAACCACCCTTCTCATGAAGCTCTCCCTCCTTTCCTGGCTCCTGCGTCCCCATCCAAGGATGCTCAGCACCCAGCAGCAGGTCTTCCTGGTGCCTCACTTGCAGCCTGCCTCCTCTTCCTTTATTCCCCAGCCATGTGTAGTCATCATGGTGATGGAGATGATGGGGAAAGGCAACTCCTACATGCTAGTTGATGGCATTCCCAAAGCCAGGAGCAATGGAGCCCAGCAGCAAGGGAGGCAGCAACTCAGGTCATCAAGACCTGGGGAGGGGGAAGCAGTGGAGGAGGATGCAGGAAGGAAAATGTGGGGAAAGTACCCTAATTTTTTCAATGTGAGGATACTGGCACAGAGCGGGGCTGCAGAGAATGTTTGTGTCTATGAAAGAAACTTCTTCCCTAACTGAATTTATTATCAAAACGCCCCTGAGGCTGGCATTTAATTTCAAATAGAGCTTAAGTAATCAGACATCTATGTCTGGGAGCTGTGAAAGTCTGGGGCCTGTTGTGTTGCAAGAGACAGCTATATCTTTAACATCAAAAATTAACTTAAAGTGAAGAGGAAAATGTGTTTCAAGCTAAAGAAAACTCTGATGCATTTATATATCCATATCAGAGTCTCATCCAAGAAAGGAACTGTCCTTTTAAACCCTTATGTGGCAAATGGACCTTAGTGATGTGGATGGCTTAAAGGATCAGACTGCAAGGACCAGACGCTCTTCCTCCTGACCTGAACCCTCTCATCATCCTCACTGTGGTAATGATCCCGTTTGCCCAGTGGGGAGAACTTGGCTCGGAGTGGGAACAAGATGCTTTGGGATTTTTTGCCTTTCAGCACATACGCTACAAATTGTGCTTAATTCTTTGCATCAGAAGCAGTACTGAATGAATACACCGTGCTCAGGAAAGGTCACAAAGAGGTGCTCTGATCCCAAGTACTTTGCATAGAAGGTAAACTGAGGCACAATGCTAGAGCGGAGGGGACACAGGAAAAGGAATCCTTTTGCCCATCAGATCCTCAAAGCTCCTGCTTCTGAATTCAGAAGAAGCATGGAAATAGGGATCTTCACAAATTCCTCCTGCTGCATCTTTTTGCATGTTTTAAACAAAATGTATCGAACAGGCAGGTAAGCATCCACGAACCTTGAAATAAAGAGGCATCTGGTTAAGGACTGAACAGGTGTTTCAAATATGCTCGCACAGTTGTCGAGGCTTTTCAATATACCCATACTTTGGAGATACTGTTTTTTTGTTTTTACTTCAGGAGGACATTTTCTGTCTGGGCTGCTGAGTACATAGCGGGAAGGGGGGGAAGGAGAGAATTAGTGGGAAGAAGTGTATTTTAAGCTGCAGTTTTCCTACGGGCCAAAGTCAAGTTGATAAAGGATTAAAACTGTGATCATTTATTATTTTCTAAAAGCTTTTCTCATTTGCAAGATGGGTTGGTGCTCTCAGACCAATCTGTTACTCCTGATGCTGTATCTTCCTCACAGGAAAAAAAAAAAAAAAAAAAAAAGAAAATGGCTCCTACAGATATTTTTTTTTTTAGAATAATGCCCAGGAGACCGAATAGCCTAAGTGTGAGGGTGTTCCCATTTCCCAAGAGCTGCTCAAGACCTCCCAGGTGAGATCAGCTCTACTCGTGTGGGAATGGAGCACTGCAAACTTGCTCAGATGTGGTCTCTGTTTTACCTAAAATTACATAATACTCATAGTGACATATGAACTCAGAATTAGTGAGCAGTCGATCCGAGCCCTTATAAATCACATTCCAGTGCATTTTCTACAGGAGTAAACTGGGCTTTATAAACACAAAGAAGAAAAAGAAAATTCTCTGATAAACATCTAGCTGAGTAGTGTATTTCTCACTGTAAGGGGGATATGTTGTGCTGGCTTTCCTAAGCCAAGAAGTCCCTTTGACTTCAAAGGGCATCACTGTACTTGAGCGAATTAAAATATGCTTTGGCTTGAAGATATATCTCTTAGTAATAGGCTACACCATTGCAGCAAGTGTTAGAATGGGATTTTTAGAAGAGTAGCTCTTCTAAAATGCCTTTTCCCACCAGCTGGGGATCTGCTCCTGAAGAACAAAGGAAGCAAATTACAGCTAGTCCCTAAAGACGGATAGCTGGCATTTCCTCCCACTTGTGCCTCCACCAAGGCAAAAATAGCTTGTGTTCAGGAGGCATCACACACAGATGAGGATTCAAACCGTTCTCGGAAGGAGGATGCTGTTTTGCCACAGGACTATTTCTCAGAGATCCTGAGATGCCACATATGTGACTCTTACAGGCTGGATACAGTAATATATGGATCTCCAAGTACTTTGGATTTTTGTAGGACACCTCTCGGTGGAACAGCTGAGCTTGTCCGCTCAAGGGATAAAACTCTTATGAAGTTGCATTCCCACAGCCAGATGGGATCTGGGACTGTCTCCCTTAGCTGAGAACTTTGCTTTTCAAATCCTGTCTAGGTAAATTACCTTTCCAGGGCTGGGTATTTCCTTTTTGGAGATTCCTTGGGAGGAACCTAAGGGGAATTGACTAGCTTCTTAATGGCTCAATCAGACAAGGAGGAAGGAAACATGTACTGGTCCAGTGGGAGGCACCACTGGAGGCAGTCAGCATCCTGCAATTCTTCCAAGTCGGTGAATCATAGCACTTTAACTCTCTTTCAAGGGCAAACTTCTTCCTTTCAGATAGGGCCAAGGTAGCAAAGACAAGGCCTAAAATAGTCCCAGCCAACATTTGGCTTTGAAAACAATTTCAAAGAGTCACTGCCTACTGCTAGGAAGAAGTCCAGCCTTGATCTAGAAGAACAGGACAAAGAAAGTCTCTTTGAGTCTAAAATCTTGGAAATCAGGACCTCTTCAAAAAATGAAAATCAGTTATAAGATTTCCTCAATGTCTGTGCACAACTCTGTGGAAATGCGCAAAGAAAACAAGGCTTGCCTTTTCTTCTTGTTGGAGATCAAAATTCATCTGAAACCTACCAAATTTCCTGTTTATATTATACTACACTATACTATACCATTCCATACTATACCATACCATACCTTACCATACCATACCTTACCATAGCATACTATAATATTATTTTGCAATAAGAAGCAACTGCAGACCTTAATACAAAGAAAGTCCATGCTAGCACCATATTCTGCTATAAACAGAACCATGGCTCCAGGACTTGTTCTGTGTTTTCCTTCACAAAACATTACTTCACCTCCTCTATCTGATGAGCACACATTTACATTTTGTTCTCAGTTTTCTCTCTTTCCAGGTCAGAGCTATGCTTTTCCAGGTTAACCATAGCTTCCAGACTTTTTGTACAGCTGATGTCTAGTGGTCAGACACTCATAGTAAGTTAGAGGCATCCTATCCACCAGGGCTTGGCCCTGCTATAAAAAGTGAAGAAAATAGCTGGGTAAGTGCTTCCATGCTTCTTCAAGCTCCTAGAAGGGGATTTGAGTGTGCTAATATATAAAACCGAATCCTATAGATGTAAACTAATGGGAAGAACTTAAAAAAGTCAGGTGGTAGGAGCTTAGAGTAGCAATCCAGATGCCAGAACTAGAAAAAAGGTCTCCATTTGGTCTGACCTCTTCATAAGTGTCTAAGGTTACTTTGAGTTCAACTCCGGTGTCTACTCTCAAAGTGACAACAAGTAGGAGCCAAGGAGAAAAATGAGGAGAGTCTCATCCCTTGTCCTTAGAGAGACTGCTTATTTCTTAGCAGAGTCACACCAAAATTTCTCCTAAGATGGAATCCAGATTCTTCTATTCTTGACTAGTTATATCCTCTGGTAAAATTTTGTAAAAGCTTTATTCCTTCCCTAGACTCCTGTAATAGTGATAATTGATTAATTGATTCAAGGCAAAAAAAAAAAAAGCTGGGCTGTGTTTCTGGCAGAAGTCTCTGTAAACTGAAAGCTTTTTATACAAAAGACGTTTGAAAGTATATTATGGAAGAGCAGGAATGATAGTATTCTTTTTCTGAAAAAGGAGGAATATTGGGTTAAAACTCAAAGATTTGGTCCCATTTCCTTGCAAATGTTATTGATAATATGAGTTAATAAAATCAAAAGATTAATAAAAGTCAAATACACTTCCCTACATTTATGCTGTTTGTATAACATTTTGCAAATTAGCCCATCTCATCAGCAATAGTGTCATTTTGCTACAAACCTGAACTGTCTGGCATTCATACACTACCCCACTGTTTCACAGGATGCAAAAGTAAATGAAAATCTATACATTAAAAGCAAAGAGAAAAAAGGGTTGACATCAGAAGCATTTTTCTATAGCAATGTTCATATGAAATTGAAATAACTATTCAAGATAAATGGCTAATCCTCATTAATATGATCCTCATGGGAGTTAAAATTTATTCTATATGAGTAGAAAGAGATTTTTCATTCTTTTTAAATAATTGTTTAAAAAATACCCCAGTCCAAATTATGGACGTCAAGCCTACAAAATGTTATTTTTAAACATCAAGCTGTTTTCTTTTACTTAGAGAGAAGCCAAGGAATAAACTGCTAAATATAGTTTATATGTTGGAAACAGTGACACAACCTTCATTCTCTTGGTGCTGTAAAATATGTAACTTTATATATAAATTTTACAGAACAGTATTTTGCTTGACAGAGATTTCATTTCACTGAGTGAATCACATTAATAACACTTAGCTTATATAGTGCTTTTCATCTGTGGATCTCCCAGCACTTTACAAAACGTAAATTCATTACCAATATTTTACAGAGATGCAATAAAGGGATTTGCTGAAGGTTATACAGTGAATTAGTAGCATAGCTGGCAGAGGAATGAAGTCCCAAAATCTTGCTCCTTACCTGATAGAACAATCTGACCTACATGTTCATTGTTTTTTTGGTTTTTCTTTCAGCATGTGTCAGTGGAAAAACACCCTCAGAATTTAATTTATGGTCAAGTAAACCAAGTCAGGTAGCAAGAAGTACTTTGTGATCTAGCCACATAATATTCATGTGCTGTATTTATCATTGTAATATCTACATGGACAACTGAGAAAGATAAGCATGAAAATCTGTGCACCACTATGCAGAAAAGACCTTGCCAAAGGAACTTACAGTTGAATGAGGCAAGAAAGCAAAAGGTGGAAATAAGTACTGAGAATGTCACAAGCCTCCAGCTGAGTTGTCCTCATTATTTTTTGTAGAATTTTTTTTGTAGTTTTTTTTTTTTTTATTTTTTTGTAGGTTATCTTGGGAATGAACAGCTTGGTAGAAAGACAAGGAGAGAGAAAGAAGAGACAGAACAAGAGGCTGGATATAGGAAGGGTCTGAATAAAACAAATATAAACAACAGAGGAATTGTCCAGAGGGAAACACAAACCATAGTCATGGGTTTATGCAGGAACTTCTCTGGCATCAATGTAAATGCAGCTTTTGCACCCACCTTTCTAACATGGGGTTTGTCTCATCCTAATGGGTAGGGAGAAACAGAAAATATAACAGATGAAGAAATTCTTCAGTATAAGTCATTTGAACCATTTCTAGAAACCCCTCTCTAGGTAGCTCTTTGGCAGAGGCAGAGGCAAAAGTTGGAGGACATATCCCAGCTAAATATTTTCTGCCATGGTCAACAATTCCCAGAACGAATGGCTTAGTATTTTCCACCTGAAAGTGTGTTCTTTTTCTTAAAATATTTGGAGGGAAAAAAAAAAAAAAAACACATAAAGCCTCTTAGATTTGAAAAAGAAAGATCTCTGCTTCAGGTGCCTTTCTAAGTTCTGAACTTTAATAATCAAAGGATTGGATTATGGCTTCTCTATACCTCAGTGACATCGAGGTAAATGTGGGGGAAGTATTTAATTTAGAAGAGTCACACTAGATTTGGGTGGATGTAACTGAGAAGAGAATCTGTCTGAAAACCTCATGTATTTAAACACACCTGCATCAATTCCCAGAATTATCAAAGAAAAAAAAAAGTTTTCTGATACTTCATTTACAATCTTTCTTTTAGCAGCACAATAAAATCCTACATATCACCCCCCAGACAGATATGGAGTAGTGACTCTACACATAAGTGGAATTAATTAGATCATTGATTCACACCAGTTGAAAATGTGGCCTTATGTCCTTGTGTCCTTATGTGTGGCCTTATGACAGCACATGTCAATGTTATTATACAAACAACAAAATTTGCTTAACAAAAATATAACTCTGGTCTTTTCAGGTATCACTGATACTGGATTGTTTCGAGTATTGCCTTTCTGACAGGGTTTGGAATGAAGCCATTTTTATTAATTTAGTTATTTTTGCTGATATAAAAGGTCGTCTATCATGTTAATGATGTATTGGTCTGTGGTACCACCGAACAATAATTACAGAATGTTCCTAATAGTAAATCATTTGTCACAATCAGAGCTCACTACAACAACCTTTTGTTGAGCAATAGCATACATTAGGTGAATAGCAATACACCTTTATGCTTACCAATTAAAGGATCCCACACATACAGAATTTACATGAAGTCCAGATTGAAGTATCATGAATTATGAACTGCTGCTTGCAAAATCTTGCTAGGTATATAACTTGCTGCTAATGCTTTACTTGTCAAATCATTTATATGTATCTTCTCAAGTATAATTGGAGCTTCAGACAGATTTCCCAGTCTGTCAGATCGGAAGTGTTTGGAAAATTTCAGAGGATAGGGACATAAATAAATACTTAAAAGACCAGCTAATCCATTCAGAATGCAAATATGTCCTGTCACGCTGTTGCTCAATTCAGATAGTGCTAGTATTTCTTCTTCTTTTATCAGCTTGGAAAAAATTGTAGAAGGATTTTACTTTAGGAAAGAGGCTTCCAAACTCTAATGTCAGGTAGCACCAGTATTACTGGCAGGTCAGGTACAAGAACATTTGATCACGTCCTGCTAGAATGTATTTTTTTTTCATCTGTTGAATGTCACAGAGCAATAAAGCAGAGGAGATACTTCTAGTACTTAATTATTCTTATGGATTTGCCCCATTAAACTATGTGACAAAGAAGGAACAGGGGCCTTGAAATGATCATCTCAAATAAATGTAAGAATCCCTGTTTGGGAAAATCCTTCCATGTGGTTTTACGGTTTTACGGTTTTATCAATTCATCTGTCCTTATTCCCTGACTTATTCCCTGTTTCAGTAAAGGATATCGACTGAAAACTTTTCCATGCCAAACTGTTGAGCCTTCCACCCTACCACAGAAATGAGACAGCGAGGGGCACCAAAAAGACACAGAAAAGGAAAAGAAGGGAAGGAGCGGAGCTGCCAAACGGGCGCTCAGCTCCGCTCACACGCCGCAGGTTTCACTGCCAGGGCTCTGCAAGGCCACACGCCACGTCGGAAGCAGCACAGGGACGACCAAGGAGTAATTAAACCCCTTATTGCTTTGCATGGCTGAGTAGTTTTCATAACAGCGCTGCGCAAAACTTGAGATTCACGGATTTTTATAGAAGCTCCTCAACGTTTCTGCTTCCCTCTCTCTCTTTTTTTAATTTCAACCATTGGAATAAACTTTACTGTGAACTGCTGGGAATAAGAGGATTTGAGCAGGCAAATGCTAAGATGATTGTTCATTAAACCCAATGACTTTGAAACTGCCTCTGTGTCAATTAAAACAAAAACTGTCAAATGCTTTAAAAAAGCAGCTTTGTATAATAGGAACTCTGTGGATTTTATTGGCAAAGAGAACCGTTGCGGGAGGAAAATAATATGTTGTACTTAAGAATGTTGTCCCAGTCTCTCCTGATTCATCCTCAGGAAAGAAAATTGTATGTAACATATATATCAACATTCACGCACATGCTTGCTGGACAGCAAAACAAGGAGCGATTCTGGCCTTTTACTTCTGTTTTTCTAGTGTTTTATTTATTTATTTATTTTTCCCAAGCTAATAATTAGGATTAATTGTCAACTTATAAACCACCGGGTTTTGTTTTGTTTTGTTTTTAACTGGATGCAGATTTAACACTTCGTATAACTTAAAAATGCCGTTTTGTTACAGTAGCCAACAAATCCGACAGGGGATCTTCACACCTGCGTGTCAAGTGTCAGACATAAAACAGCTGTAAAAGGAGACAATAAAAAGCGTGTTACTGTATGATTCTGACAGCCCCCTCGCCCGGCAATTAAAGAGCCTTCAGGACAATTAACAAAATTGAAATCAGGTTTAAGTAAGCAGGGGTGGGTGGGTTGGATGTTATGGAAGAGCCATCCTTCTATAAGGACCCTCCTTCCTCCGCGGCTTGTGGCCACTTCTGCACATTGGGAAAAACAGAGGCCAAGGAGTAACCTGGTCCCTTCGGAAAAAACAACCTGGGTCCTCAAGAGGGCAGGGAGGAGAAGGGAGGAGGGAAAAACCTTGTCTTAAAAGGGAGAAAATTCAAATGTCGCCTCCCCCCATGCCCATGCGCACCACCCACCCCTTCCCAGTGCTCTGTCCAGAAGAAAAATCCCTCAGCCGCAATGGTTGTTTTTATTAAATTCTCCTCAATAAAAAGCTCAGGCAGGATTTATTAGGTACTCAGGGCGGACGTTTAGTATTTCGCCAGTTATTAAGTGAAAATCAATAGAAAGCAAAGAAAATGGAAGTCACTGCACTGTTAGCACGCTGTTGTCGCCCAGATATTATGTCGGCTGTCTTGTAGATTCATGACAGACGAAAGCGGCCGGGAGAGAACTCTTTCTGCTTACATTGCAGGAGCCAAAGTGGGGTTATTCATTAGATCAGGCAGCTGGCCAGATGGATTTCCAGTTCAGTTTTACCATTTATCTTAAAAACGCCTGTATCGAGTGAGAAAGAACACTGATATTATGTGATATCGATGGCAGCTTTATGTATCTAAATCAGGATTTATTGTTATTTTGTTCTGAAGACCTTTTTTTCTCAAGAAATACCATTTCACTGGAAGAAAATAATAGCTAAAACCTTGTCAAAGATAACCTTTCATGTTGTTCGTGCACCGCTGGCTGTAAAACAAATAGAACCCAGGGTATAAATAGGTTTAACCACATCCTTACAAATCATTCCCTTTAGGATTTTCCTTTATTTTTCTTCTTTCTTTCTTTCTTTCTTTCTTTCTTTCTTTCTTTCTTTCTTTCTTTCTTTCTTTCTTTCTTTCTTTCTTTCTTTCTTTCTTTCTTTCTTTC
>VZSV01000026.1:452080-481041 GCA_013398735.1 Nothocercus julius | reverse complement strand
GGAGAGGAGAGGAGAGGAGAGGAGAGGAGAAGGAAATTTGGGATAGTAGGTTTTTCCCTAGGGTCCCAAATAAAGACAGCTTAGCAGTATTCCAATAGGTATGTAAACCAGGTATAGCTTTGCTTCTTGAAATTCCACTCACAGGTCCAACATCAGCAAGGAGGTGGAAAGACAAAGCTGTGCAAAAGCATTGGCAGTTCCATGGCTGCAGGAATCAAAAGCAGACCCCTTGGAGCACGAGCCACAGAATGCAGATGTAGCCCTGAGGCTGTCGAAGGGCACCTGACACTCAGAAGAGCCAGGGATAACTCCTGCTTAAATCAGTGGGATGTGCAAGGACCACACACCTCTGGAGGGGTGGGGAAAACCAGGCTCTGAAATGTTATGGTTTCCCCCAATGTAAAATGCGTTAATCATACATCCCTAATTCACAGGGGTGTTGTGAAGATTGATCAGTTAATGTTTATACAGAGCTTCGGAAATGTAAAGTGCTATATAAATGCTAAGGATTATTATGTTCCACTCTTTCTCTGCAGCTGAACCCTTTGGGGAAAAGGAAGAAAAATCTATTAAAAAGTGCTACTTGAATTTTACGTCGATGCTTCTTTTTCTCTTCCTTGATGCTTTTAGCAAACTGGTTGGGGGGGGATACAGGAGGAGTTCTTCCAAATGGATTTGTGGGCTCATGCTCATTCCTCTGTCTGTCTCCCTCACCAATAGCTATTCCCACACATACATATTTAAGGTGAGATTTGACATCCTTTAAAACTACACACGTATATTTCCCTGAGATTAGAGGTAATTGATCTGGCAGTGCCTTGGCTCAAACCTGAGCTTCTAGTGCAGGTCCCTAACCCAGGCTCAGCTCTCCAGAGCTGCAAGACTCATGGGACAGGTCTTCTGCTTAGGTCTTCTCACTCA
This sequence comes from Nothocercus julius, assembly GCA_013398735.1. Classification (NCBI taxonomy): domain Eukaryota; kingdom Metazoa; phylum Chordata; class Aves; order Tinamiformes; family Tinamidae; genus Nothocercus; species Nothocercus julius. The sequence goes on along the minus strand of VZSV01000026.1, from coordinate 480,120 downwards.
GGTGTACCCAGAACTGGCCTCAGATGCACAAAACCTCTGCTGCTTCTCATCTGCATTTAGAGAGAGGGGAAGACAGGAATCCACACTCTTAATTTCTCCTAATCATGATCTGAATGTTTTTGCTGCAGGATTTTACATCATTTTGATTTATTTTAACCTGTTTTTTGAAGGAACAGTGAATGCTGAGGAACATGTTTATCCCTGTGAATAGAGGTGTCTAGCTCATAAATCAAGTAGCTGTTTACTCCCATCTGTGAGTCCTAAGTATAGGATTCATGGGGGAAATCACCTTTAGTTTTTTGAGGTATGGTGGAAAGAAACACAAAGCAACCTGTTCTGCCAAGCCCAAGAGTATCTGCAGAGTACTCAGAGCAAATAATTCCTGTCCTCTCAAGAAAGATAATATGACTATAACTGAAGGAAGCCTGTTCCAGATCTAAAGCTCCTGCTTGTTATGTAAAATCTTTAAATCATACAAATGTATAGTGGCTATAGGTGGGCATGAATGGTACAGTGACACTGAGGACACCGTGTAGGAGGGATGTTTCCTTCCTTGAGATGATCCACTCCAAAGCCACAGGCACACAGTGAACATCACTCCACGTGCATGCACACACGCAAGGGCACTGCTTCTTCCCACAGCCACCCCTATCACTTTGGATTAGACTGTTAATACGTTGACACCAGTGGAAGCATCCCTGTCGATCACCAGTCACAGTAAGTCTTGTAGATGTAAAGCTGGTTAAGTCGCTTATGATCATACAAAACACAACCAGCTGGCAGTCACGTACATACTGATCCTGATGTAATTCATTGCAGCCACCATACACTTCCTGAAAAGACATGGACTAAACCAAAACCCAGGAAAAACATCTGCAAATCAGAGAAGTATTGGGGTGGAATTGGGGGGTGAGAATAAAACTCTCATTCGCAACAGCAATTGAATCACAAGATTTACAAAAATAAATAAATTGAAACAAAGACAAAACTGCAACACAAATAGTCTCAATAACACAATTTGGCCAAAATTAATGTTGCTGCAACAAAGTTTTAATAAAGGAATGGACCTTTTTTTTGAGCAATACCTCCTCTCAACTAAAATCCTGTTCAAGTAAGAGCTTTATTATCTATGATTTCTTGGCAGCCACTAGAGGAAAGGTCACTTAATAAAGTGCATTTATTCCTCATTGGAGGAAAACAGTATATCAGCCCAGTGTTCATTATTTACTAAATTGTCTTCATTTTTTTCTTCACCTGCTAGGGTTTTAGCTATATGAAAAAAATATTATAAAATAAAGCCAGATATTTCCAGAAAGGAACAGAATTGGTCAAACAAAGTCAGTTCACAGAGAGCGAGAGTGAAAATCATAGCAGTACTAAACAATTTGTCTTCAGATAAAAATGTAGGATTGGAAAAGGGCTGAGTTTAAATAAGCTGTGAAAGAGTCATAAACCATGTAAGCAGTTAGCATGAATGATAAAAGCTAAAGAGAGAGTTCAAAAAGTTAAAAAGAGAAGTCATTTTAAAATTAAGCCATGGCATTAGTGTGGGATTTTCTGATGTTGCAGAAACAAGACACCTGACCAAAGCACAATCCCAGATGTGCATTTTCTTCTTCAGGATCAGAACCCAAACTTCTTGTTAGCCCAGTGAATCACTGAAAATAACAGAGACAAAATTAGCCAAATTAGCCATTATACATTGCACAATCCTCAAAAATGTGTGCAAAGAGCACAAAAACTCAACATTTTTTAGGATATTAAGTATCTATCCACTCCTTTAAAAGTCTGATATATTAAGTATATATGTAATGAAATACTGTAGTTCTTTTTACAGTGTTTTGTTCCATGCACTTCGCAACTTCATATGTGCATGTCTGAATCCCAACCTTCTTCCCTAGAAAAAGCATATGTCCTTCCTCCTCATACTGGCAAATTCATATGAGCATAGCGATGGTGCTAAACTCTGGACAAGGACTGGGAGGATATTTCACAAAGATTGTCCATAACTCACAATGCCTCAGTACCTACATAAGCTTCTCTCTTTATTTTAAACAACTTGACTGAGAAAGGATAGACAGAAGTTAGGGATGGACGTACAGTGCACAGCTAATCCTCTAGTGTGTTAATAAGAACGGAATAACTGGAACTGAATACATTGAATAACTCGAATAACTCCTTTGGTTGAAATTTATTAAATTCAGTCAGCAGACTGTCTGATTGCTAACAGGATTCCCAGTGTAATATCTCCTTGTAAACAAAATACTGCATTTATCTGCTGGACATCTAAGTTGCATGCATGTATGTGTTAGTGTGCATGAGCATGCGTCCCTTCGAATCTCTTCTCTGCATTTATTAGACACCAGGAAGTAATTCCCTCATGGCACAGCCAAATATAAATTGTGAAAACTCTTTAAAGCAGTCAGCAGCATACAAAGCAAATTCCTACTAAAAAACAGGTCCTTGATATAAAATTTGCTAAATCCTTCAGAAAGCAAACAAAGGTGTTTAGCCTTTTATCTCTATCTGGAGCAATAGTTCCCCCTCTTTTTTACCTCCATTCACCTTTTCTTCTTCTCCCTGCAGCCCACAAATATACACAACCATGCTTTGCCATTTGACCTTGTACCTTCTGCCGTATACTCCTAGCAAATCACAGTGGTTCGTGGCCCTCTGAAGTGTGTTTATTCTGTGTCAAAATAGCATTCTGACAGCCAGCCAGCATTTTTATATATTTTTGTTATCACATGCCCATCGTGCTCATTGTCACTTCTGACCACCACAATACTGATAGGGTGTCCTATGTTAAGTTGCAATGTGCAGGATTTCTTTAAGCTGCCATGGAAACAAGTGTTAATGCTTTATGGCAATGTAGAGGTAGAAGACTACCAGATTGCTTGTTTTTTCTTATTTGCTTTTCCCTCACTTCACTAAGCATGTATATGAGCCTATTTTGGGTACTTAGGCTCGCTGGTTGCTTCCAGTAGTACAAATTATCTGCCTAAGTTGTTCTGATCAAGATATTTTGTGTTATTGGATAATAATCTGCTGCCTTAATTTTATGTATTTGAAAGAGAAACCAACTCTATAATTTGAGTCTGCTGGAAGACTTACTACATATAAAAAACAATGCTAAAAAATAGAAAAATCATGTCATATTACCAATATCAACTTGTGATACCCCAACTCTAGGACTGTGAATAACTTAAACCTTTCAGGTGACATCATGTAACTTTCCCATTGTTTCCCAAATTCTCTAGAAGCAAGTGTGAGCCTAGAACATGAGCCAGTGGAAGAAGCAGCCCGTGGTCATGGGGACACTGTGCAAGGGGTCAGCCAGGGAAGAGCTGGCGCTTTTAATTAAGAAACTTCTTCCACCTCACCTCGAGGGCCTTGATAGCAGTTATAGCCAAGAGAAGCCATTCCTCCCATTTGAGCTTCAAACCCCAATATCAAGTCCCTTGATTTCTGCTCCACATTCAAAGGCAAAGAGGTTAGAAAGGACACCACCCAAAATCATTACTGTTTTAAGTTCAGCTTTCCTATTTTTAGTTGAAAGAGGCTATCCAGCAAAGAGCAGTTCTGGAGTCCAATCTCACAGTGATAAAAGCACAGACAGGAAAGCATAGTTTAACTCTTCATTTCCAGAAAGGAGCCTTTCCTAGGTTTGCTGGCAAATACCTTAACAATGTTGGCACCACCTTTCCTGGCTCATAAGTGGTCACTGTGGTGGCTCTTTTTGACAAGTGTGAGCAAGGAAACTCAAATTTTCATATCCAAATCATGTCAAAGACTAGGTAGGTGAAATCCAAATATCTGTCACATATGCCAGATCTTGCTTGCTTGAGATCTCTGTTCTACAAAGAAACAGTAGTATTTCCCAACCTTAGCCTAATAACCCAAGGCATACTTACTTAAAAAAAAAAAAAAAAGCACAAAACAACTCCTAAATTGCAAGCCTCACTTATCATATGGTTAATGCTATCTTATGCTACACTTTTAGCAAGCCTTTCCCAATGGTCTGCCAAATAAATACCACTCTTTGTTTCATCCAGATTGATCTTCAAATCAGTCTGCCCTCCACCCAGCTTCTATCTTCTGAAGGCGCTAAATGTATCATTCCAGCACATTAGTGTAATTGCCTATAATAGAGATGTGCAGTTAGAGGTAATTTACATGCACATAAGCCTAACAGTGCCCTCACATACTCGTTGAGCATAAGGGATGGCAGGTAGAACCTTGCAAATGAGTTAGATGAACACTTTCTCTTTATTATTCTCCATATATTTCTTAAAAATAAAAAATGAAACAGAAGGACAAAAGTGACGTCAACAGCATCTGCAGGTACTTTTGCAAGGGGTTACCTTTTGACAACACCTTTCAGTAGCAGCAGAAGCTATGTTCACTGATCAGCATAGTCATGTTCACTTAGACCACAGATAGAGGAGCATCACTGGACCAGCCCTCACTAGAACAAACATTGTCCTTCATGCATGTATACAGCAATCAGGATCGAAGAAACACAAAGACCACAATAATCACCAGATCTGACTGTCATGTACTTGCTCCACAATCCCTTAAGCCAGACACACATGTTTCAGTGCAATAAATAACTTCATATGATTTTCTGCACCAATATTTTCATAAAATTCTCACTAATACCTTTGGCATCCCCAAGAATAACTGAATCTCAATGACCTGTCATAAATTGAAATTAAAGCTGTTCAGAAAATATTTGAGAACTACTATTTCAGTGGAAAATATATTTTTTAAAAAATCCCTCTTTCACATTTCCCATATGACTTTACCGCTACTTTTCTTAGCAAACATTGGGGCTGCTGATTCCCCCTAATAGAGGTAGCTTGTGCAAGAGGTTAAAAAACTGTTCCCTCTTGAAAACAGGAATACGATTCCACTATTTCATGCAAGCAGAGATTTTATTCTTGAAAGTTTTATTTTTGAAATGGGTAGAAACCAGACTTAAAATAAAATAATCCAAGCTGCTCATCTGGCATCTCAGCTTCTAGGATTCAAAGTTTATGTATAGTTAATAATTCTGTTAGGTTATAGTATCTTATACTACTTATACGTTTTCAGCCTTCAGGTTAATTCCCGTATCCACTTCCCCATGCAATTTTCTGTGGCACACACTCTTGGTCGCAGTATACGTATGATAACAGAATTTTGAAGCAAAGGAAAAGATTACTAAATGATGAATTAAACCCCCCCAATTTTGACTTCAAACCAGACCAGATTTTACTTTCAGTGCCATGCAGAGGATCTACTCCATTGAGTCATGAAGCTGAAAATAAACCAAATCTAACATTTAAATTATGATTTTGTGCAGCTGAGATGCCTCTTTCATACCTCATTGAGCAATCTGCAATGTAAAACTGCTGCCATAGAAGATCCTCATTCAGCGATTTTTACATGGATCTTACTATTTAGAGAGAAGCAGAAGAAACCAAGAGCCTGTTCTAGAGGAGGTGTAAGCCAGTCTATTTTGCTGAGGACCCCGTCTGGAGTGTCAGATGCTTTTCTAAACAACCTTCTGAAACCACACCATTTTCCTACATGTCCAAAATGATTTAAAAACTTTCCTTACCTCTCATTTTCAAACCACCTTCCTACCAGTAGGATTCTTGTGGCTGGAACTCCTTTCCCCCCACCTTGTAGGAAATCCCTTATGCAGAACAGGGTGAGCATGCAAGAAATCTTTACAAACTCTCTCCGAGAGCAGCATCCAGCTCATCATTCTGGGGGAGCAGGATGCTCGTCTTGGAGTCGTCCCTCCTCGTCAGCCCACCACAGAGAGACAAACCAACCCATCCCATATGGGGTGGACTACTGCAGGACTTCACGCTGCTTCTAGAGAAATATGCTGGGCAGACGCCCCTTTGCTCGCAGTTGCTCCAAGGAGCTCATTTTAGATATTCTCCATGCAGATGAGGTTCAGTGGGAGGCTTCAGGCTCCGTGTTTGTGACTTTGTTACCAACACACTTCCATCCTAAGCTTATTTCCTCCCCCTGTTCCTACAAGGAGACATCGCTATGGAAGAGACGCTTTGGGTAAGGGAGCTATGGCAGGAATGTGGATCTTGTCTTGTCATCCCAGGGAGATGCAGATGGAAACGCAGGTCTAGTGGATACTTTCCAGAGCAAGAGGCTCTTTTTTTTTTTTTTTTTTTTTTNTTTTTTTTTTTTTTTTTTCATGACACAGGTTTCATTTCATAAACTGAAATGCTTATATAAGTAATCATCAACTTTTAATCTGTATTAGTGGTATAAATGGATCAGACAGAAGCTAGCAAATTTACACATGCTTAAACAAGAAGCTTCCTCAGGGATTTCCCTCTTCCTCTTTGTTCTCCAGCAGCAGGTACATTTTCTCTCCCTTTCTCTTGTAACTTTATCTTTATTGATTTTATAATAAAACACATGTTTAAATGAACAGCAATTTTTCAGATACAATAATAATACTTTGCTCTTATAGAATAATATTTTGCACTCCTGGGTTCTTCCATCTAAGTATCTCAAGCACTTTGCAAGCTTCACTTACCTAATGCAGATCAATTACAGGCAGCACCTCCCTTAATAACTCTGCTTTTCCTTCAAGGGAATTGCATTTGGCAAACCTGAATCATGGCTCAGTGTTAACATAAACACACAAATAATCCAACCGAAACACAAATGACTTCCCTCCATTTACAAAAGGCAGCATGTCACATGGTATTAACCACTAATCCCAGCTTCTTTAGATTACTTTTCTTCTGGATTGCCCAGAAATGAAAACACACTCTCATTTTCCTTTCTGTATTTCTTGAGGTGGAGGAGCTCCTGCTCCAAAGTCTGATGCTATTTGCACCCTTTGACCACCTCTCCCCATGTCATCTGTCATAGAGCCCCAGCCAGACTTTTGGGTGAAGCAGGATACCTCACTCTGCTCTTTCCCACACTTGAGGTTTCTAGATTTGGGAGAACCACTAGTGTTCTGCACATTATAAAACTTTTAGCAAGAGGCTAATGAAATGCAAAGCTTTCTATAAGACCAGCACTAGCCTTCCTATCAAATCATCTGAAATATTTATTTGCCCTCTTGAATAATTGATAGGGGCATCAGCTCTCCCGGTCAATTGATTTATTAAGGGACTGTTTGGAATTAAACAGCTTAAAGATATTAGATTTAGCAGCGACCTTGCTTGTTAGCATATTCATTTACCTACGGGAGTTCCCATTAGATATTGTTAATACATGACGTTCCCAGTCACGGCCTGGATCTCCTCAAATTGCATTAACACTGGGCTGTTTAGCCACAGAATAACAGGTTTGATTGAGTGCTTGGGCTTGGTGTAATTAGATTTTCCTAGGAAAGGGGGAACTATTTTAATGCTGTGTGCGTTAAACTAGATATGTCATCAGCATTACTGTAATTGGCAAACAGGAGCTTTGGAGACCTGGCTGTGTATGAATGTTTGTGTTTATGACTTGTCCTCCCATCATCATAGATGGCGTATAATAGCCGTGGTTACTTACATATGCATGACACTGATAGAAAGTAGCTGCCCTCTTTAATAAGCATCTCTCTTGAAATTGGTGGAATGTTCTATATTGAATAATGGGATCAATTTATTGTTAGTTAAAACTGCCAGTTATTTCTCTTGACAAAAAGGTCATGAGACTGGTTAATCAATGATGAAAATGTAGTGCGTGCTTGTGTGTGTTCATTCTATGGATTTCTGTTAGATATATAGTAAGATCATTTCTCTGCAAGGCTGCAACTCTGACTTACCAACTCTATCAAAACTTGCTGGAGAAAACTGCTGGGTCGCACTCACAGTGGCATTGCTCCACTTCCACGATCGTGCAACTCTCCTCATTTCTATTACTCCAGAATTCAATGGAGTAACAGCAGTGAATCAGGCACTTCTTTTTTAATTGCGTGTACCTTGCTATAATTAAAGGCACATACAGGTAATCAAACACTTGCTACCCATGGGGTAGCAGAGTCTTAGAGTCAAATTATGCCTTTAGATACATGTGCATAAAAATGTCATGGGCTGCAAAGAGCTCTGACTGTCAAAACCCCATTAGAAGTGTACCTGCAATTCAGAGATGTGTGTAGGATTTCTCCTAACAAAGAGCATGTGGAAGCTCTGGACAGAGTTTAGGGAAGAGCAATAAAAAAGTCTCCAGGAATAGGGAAAGCGTAGGCATTTGGTATGACTTTTAAAGTAAAACCAGAGCAGCATGGTGGAAGGATGTGATCAGATGGTGTGAAAAGTTCAGGGAGTTTCACAGTGGTCAATAGAAGCTTTGTTCCCATTACCAGTTTGAATATAAAGACTCAGGATGGCTCATGAAAACACGATTATTCCCAGTCAATTCAGGGAGCTAACAAGTCTGTGTTGCTACAAGTTTGGAAACCACTGATTCAATTACTAAGGATAGAGAATATATTTATACATATCTGTGTATATATTTATGTCTGTGTGTGTGTACGTGCACATATTCATACAAATATAGGAATAGCTTGTTAGGTGCACCTTGGAACTGAAGTTACTACGGGAGAGAAAAGACGTAGAAGGATGAAACATGTTATGGTTAAGGGCCTGGATTTTGAACAGTGTCCTCAATTCCAGCACTTTTAACACTGTTTCTAAAGAGAAACACTAGCAAAAGCAAAATAAATTAATTGCATCTCCCCAAAAGCACTGGAAAATGTCCTGAACGACACACCCACATATGACCAAGGATATGAATCAGCTACAAATGAGTCTACAATATTCCTATCACATTTTCCACAATTCTAAATTATTTTTAATTAACAGATGTGTTCTGCCAGCAACTAAATAAGTAAGGAATTCAATTTTTTCTTGTTCTTTTTTTTTCCCAGTGGGACAGAAATACTGGAAATATTGTGGATTTTTTTTTTTTTTTTAAGACACATTATTTCACATCTCTGAGTACCATGCTTGAGAAAGAATAGTTTTCCAAGAAGTGTTCTCCAAACAGCCACAGTAGAAAACAATAAATAAGAATAAAAGTCATTTACTCCTTATTTGGAAATATGAGGAGTTGAAGTTAGGAGAGAGGAGTTAAAGCCATAAACTGGCAGGTGATGGGCAGAGACAGCTGCTTGAATATTTGAAACTGGAGTTTTGTAAAATGTTTTTATTTTATTTGCTCTCAAACATGCATTCATTAGTAATGTGATCCTGCTCCTAAACTGTAGGTCAGTACAAGGGGGCTTTGGAGCCAGGATCAAACTCCACAACTCTGTTGCTTTCCATCTCCCGCTGGCAAACCGAAACTGGAGAAAGAGAACTCCTGCTAGAGAAACAAAATAATAAAAATAATCTGATTTTCCCTAAAAGCCAGGCATAATACCATAGCATAGAACAGCCTATGCTCCGATTTCTGTTTGGACCCAGAGATGTCAGTATTTTCATTTACATTTTCAGCCCTCATGCAAATTGTTCTCCATGCAGCGCTGCATTTCCTGGCCCCAGCTGACCCTAGAGCTTCTTAACCCCTGTGTCCTCTTTACGAGGCCAACTTCTTGGCTCCCGGACGTGCCGGCCATCGGTATACAGCTAAAGTTCACCAAACTTTGTGATGCAAACATCTTGCAGCTCTTACTTGCTAACAATTCTTTTTTTCAGACCCTTGATTTCAAAAATTTGGATTTTTTAGAATATCACTACTAAAAAAAAAGCACACATACACACACAAATATAGCAATAAACCCACAAGCCTCCCTTTTTAGTGCTGGGTATCCCGGGAAGATTAGAAAAGGAAAATTAAAAAAAAAAAAAATACAAACTGCACTAGCAATTTGATACCCTTCCTTCTCCGAAATAAATACAAAATAGAATAGCCCTTGAAAGGAAGAAATAACTTAGCAGATTTTTTTTTGCAATTAACTACTTACAGTGATTTTTGTTTTTTAAAATGAATGTAGCTTTTGCTATTTCACTTCAATATCAATAATGGAAAAGAAAGAAGTGAAAAGGTTTGCTGAATCTAGTGTTATCTGCAGAGTAGCCCTTAGAACGAGTCACATCCTCCCGTGCTGCAGATCAACCCCCTATGCAGTTCCTCTGCATCCCAAAAAGCCACCTTTACTCACAAATTAGTATGCAAGCAGACCCTCACTAGCAATCAATTCAGTTCAGCAATAAAGAAACTCTTGCTGTATATAAAAAGTAGACTAAACAGAGACTAATGATTTATCCCACCTTTTCTATGAAATGCTATTTCACTAAGCATGGCATTGAACCAGAAAGAAAAAAAAAAAAAAAAGCAAACTAGAGAACGAATACAAACAGAATAGAGTTTGCATTCAGAAGCTGATGTTTTATTTAGAAAAGTAATTTTAGTTGCCATTGCCTTTTTTTTTTGGTAGGAAAATGAGTATTTTCAAAGCACAGTCTGGCTCATTGGTTCATCTCATCTGCAAGCCGCTGCTCCTTAAAATCCGCATGAGGGTTTTCCCCTTCTTTCCATGTCCGCGGGAGAAGTGCACATTCAGGTAAAAGCAGCAGGAAGCACTACCCCGTCCTTAATCACTGCTTACTGATCTAAGCCTGCTTTGCGAGCAGGCAGCCGCTTTCTTGGCAGGGGCTGCGGGCTGTGAGGTGACAGCCGTGTCCCCCAGTACCCATCCCTGGGCGAGAGGGAGCTCCAAAGCAGGAGGCTGGATACAAAAGACCCAATGGGGCATAAAACCAGCACATATTGCACACTGCGACTCCTCTCGCGGGCACGGCAAGGACTGAGACCTAGAGAACTCCACTTTCTGCACCGAGGGATTTTTTTGGTGCTGGGTTTGTTTACAATTGGTTAAGTGTCAGCATAAAATAATGATTTGGGGTAAAAAGCCCTGCTAAAGACATATCTTGTTTCAGAAGAGCTTTGCACTCCCTACCTTCCCTCGTCACTATTTGTCACAGTCAACTACTGAAATCCTCTATTAATCGCTAAATCCAGATAATAGCGGAGGTGGGTTGGCTGACCTGTGAAATTAGGTCTGCATGTAGAAAGGAATTCAGCTGTGCGGGCTTTGGAAATAACTCTGTCGGTATTTACATTAGCATCTGAACATCAAAGATCTCCCCTGGGCTGCTCTAGGTGCCTCTAATCCAAGCAGCAATCAAGCAGCTCGGCTTTTCCACCCAGACAGCCTGTCTGGGAGACCCTCAGAGATGAACCAGCCACCACAAGGCAGGTGAGAAGCTTCTCGTTGGATGTCAGGCCCCAGGTTTTCACGGGAAACCACCTATCTCATGGGCAAACTTGTAGGCAAATAGTAATTACCACCTTAAAATGAGGTCTTTGCATTTGCAAGGCTTGGCAGACCATTCAAAAGTTGAAATTAAAAGACTGCAAAATTATTTTCTGCTATTATTAAGGGCAGTATTTTTAGTGTTTTTTTACACAGCTGCCACCACACTGTCTCATTCTACATACAGGCAAAGGAAAAGCTTCAGCAAACACCCACAATACTCCCAACTCACTCCCGTGTTGCTTTCACCACGTTATTCCCCAGGGAAAAGTCTGCTCCAAAGTTGCGACAGATCACGCAGTAGGACTTACTCAGCCCTCCCAGTTCATGGCCAACTCGTTTCTTGTATTTGACAACGGGTTAAATTTTTGCCAACAAGTATTTTCGAGAGGAGCTGGAAGGCTGCATTACCTCCCCGCTAATGCCAACCTTTAAGGCTGGGAAGGGGGGCTGCAGAGAGGAGGGGGATCATTTACCACCTTTTGCTAATAGGCTGCATGAGCTATACAGCATCAAGTGTGCTTCCTCACGAGGCCCATTCCCAGGCACATTAGCTGCTTTGCTCGAGATACCCAAGGTGAGGGTTGATCTAACATCTACCTTAGGATATATTTATATATCTCTAAGAAAAAAAAAAAAAAAGAAGAAAAAGAAAAGAAGAATAGTGAAAAACAATCAAGGCAGGGGGGAAAAATGGACAGAGAAACCCCACAGTGGCCACGTAAAGAAGTTGGAGTGCATTTTATTGATGTATTAAAAAGTCATCATCACAAAAGCTGGCAGCAGAAATCTCTTACCTCCAGACTGCCCCATCACCTCTTATTTTTTATGGACCTTTACTAAATTTATCCAGTGAGGAATAAGAGGTAGAGAAGAGTTCACCTTTAAGGCTTTTCCTTTCTCGTCTTGCCTTTTTTTTTTTTTTTTTAATGACAATAGAATTTTTTTTCCTAAAGTTGTATTAGGGATTCACTTAAGCAGAAATGAACTGTAATATGCAAATAGTTCTAATTGGACTGCTAATAGAGCGTGTCTCTGTTGTTTTTTTGTAGGGAGTTTTATGCCTATGTAATCAGTGCAGACAGCCGTTAAGTAAATGAAGAGGCAACTAACAATGTCAGAAAAGAGACCGGGCGGTTCCAGCTGACACTACCCTAATCTTCCAGGACCCATTAAATGGCAGTTTCAACGCATTACCTACCATAACATCCTTGAATATCACTGATTTTATTTGCAGTATCAAACATTCCATTTCATGCCCCATTAACAGTAGGAGCCTGGGCTTTTTGACGCAGCTAAACATTTTACTAACTACCTGGACTAAGTAACCAATTAACTTTTGGAGACAATACGGCCAATTAAGCGCGAAAAGGTAAGGCTGTCATCCCCCACTAAAATTGAATTTCCTTTTCCTGATGGCACTTATTGTCGGTGTTCAATTGTTAATGGAGATTTGGTCCCTATTAAAAGGATGAAGCCGAAGGATAATGGGAAAGTTCAGAGGACTTGGTTCCTAAAGAGTAGGTCAGAAAATGTCCCAATTGGCCACTAATTCAGTCATCTTTTCTTCATGCCAGGTCTCTTCCTGGAATAGCATTGGCAGCATGGCTCTAATATGACCTACCAAGATAATGCATTGTGCAGTATGGCAGCATTGGGGATGTGCATATGCACACGGGGGGAGCTGGGGATCTTGAATGGGGGGAAAAATAAAAATATAAACAAAAATATAACTCTAGTGGATTTTGACAATAGAAATATTGCTGATCTTACGTATTTAATGTTCAGCATGGTGGTGAGCGCTTGCGAGCGCGCGCAAGCCCTGCTGTGATGGTTATTTGTGCTCCTCTCTGCTGTTTGGCAAGCCCCAGTGGATGTGCTTTTGTGTAAGCTTTGGATGTTCATCTTTGTAATTTACATGGATCTTTAATCGCTGCCATCAGGCTGAAACCTATAGCCGTGTCCAGGGGTCTCTGATATGTGAAGAAGGTGACATCCTAGGTACTATAACAACTGCCTTTTTTTTCTTCTTCGGAGAAGTAGTTACATATATACATTTTATATACGGGGTGGGGGGAATGCTTTAGTTTAGATAAATTGAATTTTCATATACCTAGGAGTTTTTATTTTATTCATAAGCTTTCCGAGAAAAAAATGTGTCACAGAAATAAAGTACACGTTGAAAGAAATGGCAACAAAAAGCTTACTAAAGGGACAGGGAGGAAATTTCAAATAGAGCAAGTTAAACCACCACAGAGCACATGCATGTCAGGATGCCTTTTGACAAACAACCTCAAAGCGCTTTCCACAAAACACCATGTCAGAGTACCTTTCTAATGTGATTGTGAGGAGTCGAGAATTAACTGAAAAACAGGAAAAAAAAAACAACAAAAGAACCCAGCAAGTTGCATTTTGCAAATTGCAAAAAATACGAGTTGCATTTGCATGCACATACACACTGGCACAAGGAACTGCAGGGGTACAGATGGTGTCTTATGCAAGCGATTTATAAACAGAAACACATGGAAAAAAAAATAAGGAAGAAGCTGCAAAGTTTGCCACAGGTCTGCCCTGAAGCGGCTGCTGGGGGAGCCGGCAGGGCTCACGGCCAGACAGACACGCGTGCCTGGCTCTCTGCATCAGGCCTTAGTGGGTAACCCCCGTCCCAAAGAAAGCGTCCTATTTGGTAAAGGTAGCAAGCACCTTCTAAGAGCACCTAGTGCCAAGCAAGCCAAGCACTGCCAAGGTGGGACAGGCAGGGGTGACATTCCTGAGAAACTCTGGAGTGTGGAGCCCTGCTATCTTCACAAGCGACACCTGTTGAAACGCCATGCAACCCAAATACGAATGCACTAGAGCTCTGGAGAGAAGGCCTGGAAGCATCACATTTTTGAGACTGAGTCCCGGTGATGGCTTTGTGGCTTTCCAGGCTCTGTGGTTATTTCCATTATTTAAGACAAAGATGAAACCCACAGTAAGACCTAGGCCCATCCTGTCACAACATATTTAAAGATTAGCCCAGACGCAATCACAATCAGTTTAGGCTGTTATTAATCTAATCTCTTAAATACATAGAATATTCAAACAAGAAAGCAAGTCTGCCTGCTCTAATAGCAAAAATACGACTTGGGCTTTTCTCTGCAGTGCTTTACACCGTTAAGCAATTACTTGTGTGCAGAACCCCAGCCCCCATATTACTACTTATGGTTAAGGGAATTTATGGGTTCACCAACTAGAGTCTTTCAATTAAATCTGGTGTCATTAGACTTTTGTGGGACCTCAGTTCATATTACCTCTAGGGAGGTCTCATTACCTTGAGTGACTTACTATCCCCATCTGGAGCACACAGCACCCACATTATTCTGTGAAATGAGCTTTTAAACTGTTATTGAAGTATCACCATGATCAGAAAAGTGACTATGAGTAGCTCAAATCACCTTCACTACAGTACATCTTCAATTCTTTTTTTTTTTTTTTTTTTTTAAATTTTGTATCAGTTGCAAAACCTACCACTGCAAAAAAACTGGGAAAAAAGGAAAAAAAAAAAAAAAAAAACATGCTAAGATGTTTTCTGCTTTGCATATCATCACTGACCAGTGAAATCTGTAGCAGTATGACCAGCTGCTGGGAGAAAAGTCCAAGTCTAGGCTCTCCATTTTTCTTACTTTTGTCTCTGCCCACATGTCAGTTTGAATCAGCAACATTAATGGTTCGTGAACACCTATAAAATGTTTGCTTTTGTATTAATGTTCATAAATAGACTCCCCCCTACACATTTCTATTTCTTTTTTTGTTGCTGTTTGTTTTGTTTTTTTTTAATATGTAAGTATGTTTGGCTATTTCTCATTTCCAAAAATATAAAGATGTGTCTCTCTGTCATAAAAAGGGAAACACACTAATTTCAATTTGGACAGGAAAGCTTCATAAAACTACTTATTTTAATATCAATTTGTAATGAGAAAAATTAGAGGAAGAAAAGACTTTTAAACTAACTATTTAGAAATCTTTAAAACCTCCCCTCTCCACATCCTTGAAGATATATGGAGCTAAGTTAGTGGCAGTTCACAGTGGAATCTTGCTCAATAGGAATTTTCCATTATTCTCGACAAAAAGCCCCTAATGCTCAAAAATCATAGTTATGAGAAACATATGGCCTTAATAACAAACTAAATCTTGGGTCAAAATCTAAATTGCAGTTGTGTAAGTGAGGACAGAACTCGGCTGGGCATCAAGTCTGCGGACAGCTATTGCAGTTAATTAGGGCTGTGCAGCCCCTGCTTTCCTCCAACATGCAGGGCACAGACAGAAAACATGCGGTGGTCTTTGTCTACAACTGCCCTCTCTACTCTGTGGCCACCAGAAGCATCTCTTGAGCACGTACAATTCAGGTTCAACTTGCCAGAGTCATAAATCTAATCTTTGGGTTGTGTTGGCACATGTATCCTCATGGAGAGCACCAAGACTCCGCTTTCTCTAGAGGAACAGCCTGTTTAATGCAATGCCACAGCCAAGGTCACCATGCTAGCTAGAGACCCACGTCCCTCAGCTAAATTCTCCCTCTACAAAAGTACTTTAAATATATATATATATATATATTTTCTAGATAGAGTAGCTACTGTTCTAATACAAAACCTTTGAGGCAAGTTCCACTTAACTGTAATTTCCTTATATATTTTTTTTCCCTCCTTCTCTTATGCCAACAACTCTGTAACTTTTCTTCCAGTTCCATGTCTAACTATATTATCAGAACAAGAAAAAAAAAAGACTCAACTGGCTTCTATAGCACTCAATAAATCTCATCTGGCATAATCAGAAACACCAGTCACCTATGAGCTGCAATTCCCACACTTCCAAGACCCCCCAGGTGGACATAGCTTATGTCCATTAGTAAAATCCATGACTCTTACACATTTTCTCCATTCAAAGCTGCATATTAGCATCTCTGATATATGGGAAAAGGCAGATTCCTCCCCATAAAGCTGTCCTTTTGGCCCAGGCTTTTGGCATGAGGTACTAATGTCCTCTGGAGGGCCTGGTTCCCTGAGCCAGAAAATCAAACTGCTGTGGGCAGTGCTGCTTTCTCCATCAGCACACTTTATAAATCCTAAGTTCCTTTCAAAGCTTCATTGATAGAGAAGCCAACTCTGCCCTCGAAAGCTTGTTTTGTGGAAGGGAGGGCACCCTTTATTCGCTGTAGGTTTTCCACAGGTTCACAGAAGTGTCTGGTGCTTTACTGTGAAGACACTTGTATGAAAAGAGTAAAGAGAAAGTGTAATGCTTAGATATTGCAGCTTCTGTAGATCAGCCTTAAACACCTTTCTCTTGTCTTTGGGAGCTGGATAATGTGTACTACAGGTGTGAAATTCTGTATCAGTTGCAAAAGCACCATGTAATGTGCTAAGAATTTCTCAAAGAGTTATTCTGGCTTGTACAGCGAATGATCACCGCTGCTCCTATTCACCACAGCTTAGATCCTGACCCCACAAGCAGATCAGTAGAAGCAGTTCCTTGTGGCCATACATATCCCCATCTGCAGGATGAAACGTTCTCTTGCTTTAATATGTATTTTCGTCTTCCATTATCATTTCCTCTGTACTGCACTCAAGCCACACTCAGAAACTAGTCGTACAAGGCTAAACAGCCATGTAAGCTGGAATACTACCAGGAGCTGGGATTTTTTCCAGTTGAAAAGTCTGGGCGCAAAATAGGCCTCCTTACATGGAGCCAGGGAGGACGTGGTTGCTGTCAGGAGTGTAGGGTTGCATCAGTAATTATGGGGAGTCTTGAACAGGCCAAGGTTGTAAATTCTCCCTGTCTGCTGGAGGAATTTAGCACTGAAATTGCCTGGGTGGATGCTCTTTGCCAGATTAAAGCTGTTGCTTCTTGTGACCTTGGGGTAGCATTTGAGTCTTTGGTTGGGAACATACTTCAGGCCTTCAGAAGTCACAACTGGAAAAAATGTTAGGGAAATTGGAACTGAGACTCAATAAACACTACCGTTTTGGGATTCCTGCAAGGAGGTGCCTGCCTGTATTACACTTCCAAAACCACTCATCACTCCTGAATGTCTGATTATCCTGGTTTTCCTCTTCCCACTCTTGATACAGTCAATTTGCTGAGTGATAGTCTGTGTGCTTTTCAGACTTCTCTCACTTCCAAAAATTGTGGAGGCAAACTTTTCATCTCAGTTAGTTATGAATTGCTTTCATTTCAGTCTTTCCATAAAAATAAAGGAGTACATATTGATTTGAGCCTGTTAGGTGCATGGTTCTTTTTAATACATTGACGAAATTCTACTTTTGACAGCCATAATCCAGATGAAGGAGGAGAAAACACACGAGGAATTTGCCACCTCTTAAAGTAATTTCACTCCAGAATTTAAAAACGTTGCTAACCTCTGCAACACTTAATTAATTGAAAAGACTCTAGCTGTGGGAATCTGTGGTGAATAGGTCTCTAATAGTTACATGCAATTCAACCTGGAATTCAGTTAGAGCTGAAAGATACTTGAACAACATTTTGCAGGGAATGAAAAATGAAGACCCTGTTGAATTTAATCAGTCATCTGCCTTTTTTTTTTTTTTTTTTTTTAATCGTCCTGCCTTTTGTTTTTCCTTTGGGATTTACTGGAAGTAGTTCTTTGCCCGCTGATCTACAAAGCACCTAACTAAGCACAACTTTGGTTTCAGAAGACAGAGACGAAAATAACAGATACAGGGCTAGGTGCTTTGTTACTCAACTTATGGAAAACTCAATATCATTAAACAGTCTAATTCCAAACCACCCTAAAAAGCTCCTTTAGCTGATGAAAATGACTGAAGTAATAGTTTCAAAGATATTAGATTTTTTTGAGAGAGTCCTTGCTCGTTCATTTCTGTGATAGCAATTTGTGATAACTCAGTCTGATTAATAAAGTTTATGCAGCACTATGTTTCTCAGAAAGGATTCCAACAGATTTAACCAACTGGAGTCTTTGGCAGACACAAGAGGATTTTTTTTATCCGCAGCAGATATGTGGCCAATGCAGATAAAGAACTTGACACTGATTTAACAGCAATGGTAAGAAAGGTCTTAGGGAAGAAAAAAAAAAAAAAGAGTTATAGAAGGAAGGATAAGGTAGTTATGCAAACTACATTTAGTCAGAAGGTTGTAATAAATATATATATTTTTTAAGGTAACACAGTAACTTGGTGGACTGCAAAAAAGAAGAATGATTCTGTATTCCAGATTGTAGGAGCAACCCTAAATCTTAAAACTAGGATGCTCAGGGAAATAACAGGCTACTAGCGTTATTTCCTACTTTGTAGAACTTTGCTTTTCTGTATTTTCTCTGTTGCTAATACTCTACGTTTCTCCAATATCCAGCTGGTGCTGCATTCTGGCCATCCTACCAGCACATCATATAAGTCATATTATGCCTGACTCTGTTCTAGTGAATGAGCAGGAAAAAGACCAACCATGCAATCATACAAGATGCTGAGCCTCTTCCAGATTCTGGTCTGACCCATGTGTGAAACAAGGACCTGCAGATAGAGCCATCTTAGCAAAACAAATATTGCATCATCCCTCAGAAAAGATGTCACAGCTGTCCAGTCTAGCCTGAGAGAAAACTAATGCAATTATACCAAAGTATGCTGAAAAATGCTTGATACTATAAATAATATTAAAGGGTAAATAATAATAAAAAATAAAACAGAAAGCCCACAAGTGAGATGTTTTAAATGAAAGGTGAGGCACTGTGAACTTAACACACTGGCCCTTTAGCCTTTCTGTTAACAAGGTAATCTGATTGCCATTGATTTTTTTCACCTCTGTTACTAAGAAGGTGATGGAATGGTGTCCACGCAGATGTATTGGATCAGATACTAAACAAAGAGCAACATAAAGAACAATTATCAGCAGCCCTGCCTTCAGCTTGCTGATTATGACATTACTGAAAAGACAAGGTCTGGGTGACTTGAGCTGAAAGGAAAAAAAAATAAAGGTAAGAAGAAGGAAAGTGATACATGTTTACTGTCTGTCTGAACACAGACAGTTCTTTCCTATTACCTGTGTATTTCCCCTTTGCAGCTAGATCGGGAAGGTGATCGAACTAGTGACTTTGATTTTGCTACAGAATAAAAAAGCACAGAAACCACGGTCAGCCACAAGTTTATATGTCTTATCCTGCATAGAGGATAGTAAGAAAAGTCTGCATGGTGAATTTTTTGTTTGCGAGTCTGTCTTTCTGACTATCACTGTGTTAATGAATATTGCCTCCGTGGTGATTAGGCAGAATTTCCTAAGGGCTTGGGAGCATCCAGGCTGTTATAAAATTTAATACAGCTCAACGGACTAATAATAGGTGTGCATGTATATACACGTTTGAATGATGTGCAGAGGAATGATTGGTCAGATTTTCACAGGGCATAAAATGAAAAAGTACCATATACCCTCGTAGTTCGATTGATTTCAAAGAAGTTGGGCCAAATTACCCAAGCAGAGAATCCAGGCTGGATAATGGGAAGACTAATGCTGTAAACTCTAACCTCATGGTATTAGATTTCAGTTTTTCCAAATGGCACAGGCTGTGCAACTTGCATTTCTAGTAGCACAGCTTTACCTGACTCAGTCTGTGCAAACAGTACATCCAGGCAGTTCCAGTGCTCAGATGCCTTTATGTACTAGCAAAAGTAATGACGCCTAGTATGTAGTATTATTATTTTATGACATCAGCACCGTATGACATTTTCTCAAGGGCAGCCCATATCCCTTGCCCTCCTCCATATTGGCAGACATCACTAATTGACTGTGAAAGTGGAGAATTCAATGGCTTAAGGTGATCTCTTCTCTGAACTCCAAAACTGTTTGTGGATGGAAATCAGCTGAAGCAAAACATGGCTCAATTACATTGTCAAGGGATATAGCTCCTCTACAGCAGAGAGGTAAACACTTAAAGGAACCAATCTGCTACTATGTATTGCTGATATTATTGGTCTATTTCAGATGCAGGAATCATGTGAATTAATAAAAGTCAGTATTGACATCACTTAACTAAAATAAACCCTGGCGAGCTGTTGTTGCTGCAAGGGATGAGTGTTATATATTTGAGTTGGATCGCACTGCTGTATCCTTGATCACTAGGGTTAGCAACCTTCTTGGTACCATTCAAACCATGTCATTCACTGAGAATAAGAGAGTCAATATCGTCCTTGGCAATAAATCAAAGGGCTAAATTGTGATCTCTTTCCAAGGTTGAACAGACCTTTTCCTCATCTCATTCCCTTCCTGGTTTATTTGGGGGATAAAGCAATTCCGAATATGAATAAGGAAGAGAATCTACTTAAGTATTCAGTATCTATGCTCCTCTGTGTGTTTTTCACTGTGTAATAATTGATGACATCTTCCAAAGACAGCCTAAAGGACAGCTATACAAACTGTAAGAATCCAAATGGCCCTTCCTTTAGCAGAATCTCATGGTGGTTAAACTGGATCCACAGAGTCCTAATTATTGAAGAATATTTGCCTTTGTCAATAAGGGCAAGAACTGGCCGATCAGATATGGATAAGACTAGCAACAACTTATGGTGTCTCAAGCACACTGTGGACTTGTCTTCATGATAGTTGAATAATATCTAGTGAAAATGGAGTTTCATGCTTCCTCATCACTGAGGAAAAGCTTTGGCATCTGCTAATCATGCTGAAAAGGTGAATTGTTTCTTCCCTTGGCAGGGGAGCAGGGCAGGAAATGAAGGTTCTGTGTGAGGCTAGCCCAGAGCTCAGCATCTTAACTTTCTAACCATCCACCACAGGAATTAACTGGACCATGGATATAAGAACAGAAATAAGAATAAGGATAGAAAACGTTAGTCATTATGTTAAATACTTTGTAGAACAAATAACCAAACGTGGGGAAAAATGATGCTGAGGTTTCAGATTGTTTCACATCTTCAAATCTAACTTTTTTTGTAGAAAGTTCACCAGGGAAGTAACAATGTAAGGGCCAAGGACGCAATAAATGTCCTTATCTCAACACATCAAATGCGTATCAGAGCTGCATCCAGCAAGGATCATTAAAAAAAGCTGAATAAAAGAATTCCATACTGTGTATCCTTTGAATACACATGAAAAGATAGGAAACCGCAATGAAGTATAAAAAAGACAGTCTTACAATTAAACTAACTTAGAGACTCGAGAAAATTACAGATGTCATATATGTTCAAACTGCTGAAGTCTCAGGTTTGCAATCTCCAAGCTCGAGCTCATCTATGTGCCACCACAGCTATCATCAAGCATTGAGCAAGTACGCAGTTGGAATTTCCTTGGCTGGCTAAAGCATAGGCAGATATTTTTGCCAAGTGATAGCTATGGGAATTATGTTCGGTGAAATGGACTGTTCGCTTGCATCATGAAAATATGCAGAACTGTATTTCATTTGTAGGTCAGAGTCAAAGGGGCCTTGCCCATAAATACTCAGGGATCCATCCTCTGGATAAGAAGTGAACTTACAATGAAGAACTAGGTGGTGAATAACTGAAAACTTCCCTGCCTGTACACCCAGTTCCAAATGCAACTCCTGTTTGCTGGTGAGGTGATCCAAAGTCAAGACATAAATGTGACCCTGAATTTCTAGCTGAGAACTGTTTAGAAATGGAGAAAATTAGCCTTTCATGAAGAAGTTTAGCTTAGGGGGTTGATTAAGTATTTTTCCTGATTTCCTTCACTTCACTTCCAGCTTCTGACTGTGACCAGGGGCATAATTACTGTAATTAAAGCTGGTTTTTGGATCCAAACCAAGATGTAAGAGGATATACCATATATAAATATAAAGTTCTTCTTAATCATCTTCTATCTGAGAATTTCAAGGTGCTTTAAAGTTAATCTCTTAGCGCTTTTATGAAAAGGCTATTATGATCTTAGCCGGACAAATAAACTGAGAGACAAGATATATGTATGATCACAATAAAGACATGACATAAATCAGGCACTGGAAATGAGCTTCCTATCATATAAACTTGTCCTTGTTCTTTTTCAATTAGCATGGCTATTCTCTCAAACTTTTCAGCTCATCACCAACAGATTAGAGTGTTTTGGGGAATCGTCCAAGTTTCTGGACGTGATTTCCAGCTAAAACAGAGACAGTAAATGTAACAAGGCCAGACTTCTACTGGCATGCAGAACTCATCATTGGACTTCCTTCATGGCAGGAAGGCAGCAATACTGAGAGAAAGGTGGTCAAAAGATGAGAAAAAAAAATAAAATACCAGAATGGAAAGGAGAAGCTGACCAGAGATAAATGATTCCTCTCCTGAGATGTGTTTTTTGTTTTATCACAATGACCTTTCGGAGAAAAGATGAAGCCAGCCTCAGGTAAAAAGAAATAGCCACATTTCATCTACAGTTAGCCTTTTTGACCTCTGAACTCTGCTTTTCTATCTGAACCTATTTCCATGCACCATTTCTTCTCACCACAGATAAGAGACACCCAGGTGCCAGAAAGAAACTTAGAGCTTTCAAACAAAGGCTGTCAAGCAAGCATGACTACTCTTTAATTTGGGAAACTACCCTCCTTGATTTCTTTTTATTTATGTATTTTCCTAATATATCTCCTTTTGTGTGACACAAGAATCAGACTAATTGCTCAGATGAGATTAAGCCTCAGCACCAACTGCACATGCAGGAGCTACATTTTAAATATGAGTTTGTGTTTGTGCATGTGTGTGCATGCGTGCACACGTGCATATGTGTATATAGCATATCTCATTATCATATCATCACTTTTCAGCTATCTCTAACACAAGAGTCAAGGGGTTTGGGAGCACACACAAAAAAAGGGAGATTTCTAAGAGAGCAGGAGATTGGGCTGGGGTCATCCGAAAGGGTAATTATTGTTAAATGTCAGGTTAACTCTGAAGGCCTCAGCTCATCCAACTGAGAGCAGATTAGCCCAGATGGAGACATTTTCAACACGGTTCTGTCTGACCAATCAGCGACAGCTGGGATTAGCCAAATACCTTCTCTCATCTGCTTGCTCACAGAAAGGTCAGTTTCTGCTCATTGCTTTCCTTTAAAGATGTGCGTTTTCTTTCTTTTTTTCTTTTTTTTTTTCTTTTTTTTTCTTTTTTATTTGTGGCAGCTATATGCAGGAAATCAGGGTCCTTTTATCAGCAAATTAAATATTCAGCATCTAAACCCCACTCCTTTTTGAGAATCAACTTCATTCACTTTCAAGAACGCTTTTATCTTTTCTTCCTTTCTCTTTCTTTTCTTCTTCTTTTTTTTTTTTTTTTTTTTTTTTTTTTTTTTTTTTTAATGCTGCATACAGATAGATAAAATATCCCTTGGTTTGTGCAAAATGATGTTACTTCATGGACTTCTCTGGAGGTATATTGATTTCTACCCACTGAGTATTTGGCCCTGCATTTCAGTATCATTGGATGACTGCTAAAGGACATAGATTTGTTTTTCCTTGTTCTTTTCTTGTTTTGCCTTTCCTTCTGAAAAGAAATCTTCAGTAATTTTATTCTCAGCGTTCATCTATTTAAGAGCTACAGTTTATGTCTTCTATCTAAGAGGGGAGGAAAAGAACAACCCGACCGACAACAAGTTAAAGCAAAACAAAAACTCCTCCTGAAATCAACCCTAGAGTGCTTTAAAAACCAATCGTCTTTTATGTACAGATTCTTTTCCCAGACAGCTTAAATAACTGCAAACATAAAACTCAGTGATAAAATGAATAGAAACTGAACCAAAAATCACTCTCAGAATGTATTTCCCAATAATTTGTCTTTGTATCCTTGGGAAGTTCTTTCATTCCTTAATTGTTTGTATTAAGAAGGAGATTCCTCTTTTCTTATCTTGTTGTTTTTTGCTTGTTTGTTTCCTGATTTCTGATGTAGATTTCAGTAAGGGAATAGCAAAGTGGGCATAGTAAAACAAACTGAAAAATTTACTGGCTTGACTCACACTTACCCTAAGACACCTACATAGCAGGCATTTAGAGGGGTTTTAAAAAGGATATAGTCACGTTTACATTCACTTTTAGATTTTTTTTTCTTTTTCTAGAGATTTGTGAAAGGCCTCAGTATAACAGAAAATCGGGCCATGTAAACATAGTTTGTCCTACTGAGGGCCTCATCATGATCACTGGTGATGCTTCATGTGGTTTTTTTTTTTTTTTTTTTTTTTTTTTCCCCAAACTAAATCACTACAGGGGGAACAGAGGATATGAATTACAGTGAGTGAATTAACAGATTGCCCATTGTGCTGTGCACCAAATGGGAGTAGCAGATTGATACGTGTTGCTCAGGGTATTCCCATCAGCAGAACCAATCCTGCTGAAAAGGGATGAGATACTCCTGTCAAGAATATCCTAAATTCTTGTTTAGGATAAAGGGAACTGAACAAGAAACTGCAAGATGCACTAAGACACAAATGGGTTGATCAAGTAAGTGGATTAGTGGGTTGTAGTGTTTTTGTTTTTTTTTCTTTTCAGTTCTAAGGAGCATCCAAGTCCCTCTGACTTGCACTGCAAAGAGAACTTTAAAAGATGAAATAAGTCTTCTAGTCTGGAAGAACAGGAATAACACAGGGAAATTTGATATCAAGTGAATTCCAGTCTAACTGTAGCCTTCAGAAATGGGACGTGCACAGGTAAAACTTCAGTAATTGACAGGCTAAATTACACCCTTGAATACAGACCCATCCAGGGATGTAAAGAAATGGAAGATCCACTGCTTACCTGCTTCGTAGGCCATCCAGACTTGGAGCTCAGACACAGACATGGCAGAACATGGGCCATACTCTCATTCCCAGCATGGGAGGGGGAATACAACGTTATAGGCTTATTCTTTTTCCTTGTAATATGCATGAGATTGTGTCCATTCACATTCTATCTGCTAAGACTTTGAATCCTACATTCTACCTGCATTAAGACACAGTTCAGCTTTTTCCACCTTAAATATAAAGACTGTATCAGGCACTAATAACCCTGGAAATAATGCCAACTCCTTCATACTCAGGCATTTCCATGTGCCAGATGCTATTATACTATAATGATACAAAACTGGGTTTGTATGAAATATTTTATTTCCAGTCATTTCATAGATAGGAAAAGAAAAGCAAGGGGGAAATCATTTGTCCAGTGGAAAATTGTAGGTCAGTAGCAGATTTAGGAGCAGAACCCAGATGTCTAGAATCGTAGGCTACTTGCCTACCCACTGGACCACACTAATTCTCAAGAAGAGCTCAGCCTTGTTATTTTTAAGCTGTGTCCTACACAGCTGCTCTTGCACTTCTTACACTGTTTCTAGGAAATTAACATATTTAACAACATGTCACATACAAAAAATAAATGCCTTTGATAATCATTTGAATCAGACACAAAGGGAAACCAAATTCTTCTTAGTATTCAGAGCAAAGCATCTTATCAGGGATCTATTTAAAACACAACACATTTTCTTTACGTATTGTATTAATTTAATAAGCCACAGTTTCAGTGATATGGAATTTCTTTCCCGGAATCCTGCCAGAGGAGAGGAGAGGAGGAAAAAAAAAAAAAAAGAGAGAGAGAGAGAGAGAGAGAGAGAGAGAGAGAGAGAGAGAGAGAGAGAGAGGAAGCTTTTATTAAACTTGGTAAGGCAAGAGCCTAAGTAAACTGTCAGACCCAAAAATGTAAAGAGCAAATCAGTTTATGCATGAATCAAGTAGACTCATACTTGGAGCAGAGTTCTAATCTACACATGCTTTTTCTTCATATAGACTAAAATTTATATCTATCTGTATGTAGACATATAGATAAGTCAAGCAGAGAATATTCAGTGAGGTTAAGAAAATAAGATTCCATACGAAACAGCTGATCTCAATTCTGTTTTCTAAGCCACCCAAGTTGTAAAGTTGTTTAACAAAAATCATATTAATTTACTGTGCAGAGCTAATTTAATAAATGAAAGTATTTGAGTAACTGACCCTTTTAGTACAAATATAAATCGTGGTGTTTGAATTTACATGGAATGGGAACAGACTCCACCACAGTATATTTATGAAAGCATTCAATGAACTTTGGGATGCAATATACCAGAGAGTTTAAGTCAAACTCTGTGCTACCCATTTCATCTTGCCCTGGATATAGTTTTATTCCAATGCAATGTATGCAAGACAGCATTTATGCAAAGTTGTAAACCCACAGGTCTTTATTCTCTCATGCCAGCCCAATTTGACCTAACTCATTAGAATGAAGGGCCAAAATTAGCCAGTCAGTTTAAGATTTTGTAGACATTGTTTCCCATGCAGGAACTTACATCTTGCAGGGTCTAGGAGAGGTATATCTTAGTCATCTAAAACAAAAGTCTCCTAGTACTAAACAGTTAATATTTATAGGTAACTTTGCAATCATTACTATCAACAGACAAAAAGCTACAATAATCCGATTGCCATCACTTTAACCAAAGCCCGTGTCGTAAACCTTGTAATTTTCTGCTGTCATGCTCAGGCACTTTCAACACATTTAAATTAGAAAGGACTATGCTAATTTTGCTTCATAGCCAGGGTAATTGTTGTAAGACATAATTATCTTTTTTTTTAAAGGATCGTTTTATTCTCCAGAGTTGTTTAAATTCAGTCTCAGTTACTGCTTGTCCTTTCATCCCTACACTGCATGCTGGCTACCACCTCTGTTAAATTATTCTTTTCATCTTCGTTAGCTAGAGACAACTTAACCCTCCTTTCTGATGGACATTTCAGGCCCCAACATAACTCTATTAAAAGCAGGAATATATTCTAAGGACAAATCTAGTTCTTTGTTTCCTTCCAACCTTCTTGGAAGAGTCCTCAGAAGGTTTGACATCTTAAGTCAATTAAAGCCAATTTAAAGTTATTGCCCAGCATATAGCCTTACTGAGTACAGATGCATCAGAGCTTTGCCCTTGTAAAAGCAGCAAAGAGTTTAAGCTTAATAATACTGAAATTTCAGTGACTTGTGTCATTAGCACCAGTGTGTTAACCAGTCACTAACACTGTTCTGTCTGCCTGCAACACAGCACAAAGACGAAAGGTGGACCTTCCCCCAGAATGAAGTCTAGCGGACAAGGTGCTCCTTCAGCTCTTCTCCCAGGGTTTTTGACCAGGAAAGTCTCAGTAGGTGTTCGGGCTACAGTAGCACCCCAGATGCATACGCTGCAAGTCCAGGCAGCAGATGGATGTCTCTACTAATCCGTTAAATTCTCTTGAGCATCTCTCTTACTCATTGGCAGGCAAAACAAATGGGAAGCGCCTTACAAACCGCGTGCCTTGTGCTGCTGCTTTACTGAGGTTATTGGTATGTCCTTACAACAAGAAGTAAATCGACTGCTCCCTTGTTATCAGTGGTTGTTCCAGGGCACCTGGAGCTGGAGCTAAAGGAAACAGTGCTGAATGAAAATGCCAGCGATACTAGTTACTGATTAAATGCTGGAACCTGAATGGAAGCATTGTTTGCAATCCAGGTGGACTGACATTGGCAACACTACATCTCCTAATGCCAAATGGAAGACCTGAGCACAAAAGGGAGAGACATTTAGGCTTGATGCCAGCAGACCTTGGCATGTCATATAGTCTTCAGAGCATGTCAGCAAGTCGCTTTCTGGGCATGTTAAAAGGTGTACCTCAGTAATTGAGAATCTGATGCCTCATCGGAGCTTCAAATGTCTCCTGTGGGGTTGCTTTAAAGAGTCTCCGATAGACAGTTTTTTTCCTCCTCTTACACACTTTTTTCTAGTAGAAGTTCAATAGTTTAGAGGTG
>VZSV01000026.1:422222-449386 GCA_013398735.1 Nothocercus julius | reverse complement strand
TTTTTGTCGGTGAGGTGATTTTGTTTTATTCGATAACCCCTTTTTTTTTTTTTTTTTTTTTTTTCAGTTCTGAGGAATGTGCCTTTGAGGATGAGGACTAGCCTTTATAATCTTTCTTTTCTCTTAAAAGACTCTCAAGTTACCACTGTGTCAGTGATTCTGATTTTATTGACCCTGATGAATGTCACGCCCACAGTTCACAAGGAACACCTCACACTGTTTCACCAAAGTGGACAAAATAGGTTTGGTCTCATTCTGCTGCTGGAAAATTCAAGCTACAAATGTCTGAAGAGGCAGGAGCCACATGGCTAAGGGGGGAACACATCCGAGTAGAAGCCAGATACTTGGGCCCATGTGTGAACCAAGAGTATGGATAAGTCAACAGAACCTACCTGAGATCTGGCTAAGGGCAACATTACCAACCTTCCCCCACCATCACCCTCCCAAAATATATAATCTGCTCCTACATACTATGCAATGAATGGAGTCATTAAAAATATTAAGAAAAAGATGGACTAAGCAGGTGGTTTTGATTCTATCTTTGGCTCAATCACTTTCTGGGATGGCCTTTGGCAAGTCTTTTTGTATTTTTTTCTCCCTCATACTGTTCATTTACAGTCCCTTCATTGCCTGAAGGCACAGCAGGGCAGTGAAAGGCACTGTGAAATGTTAGCCCAGGTCCTAACATGATGGTTCACTGCTTGAAGCAAAAACTAGGAAGTACAACTATATTATTTTTATGCGAGTATTCATTACATTTGCTACAAGCACCGCTGCAGCCTTTCATTATTATTATTCTTTCAAAAGAAAGAGAAAGCAAACCTAAGACTATACACAGGGTTGTGGCCATGAATTTATAATTTACTGGGCTGGGAGGAATAGTTGAGGTAGATACATTACATGAATATGAATATTGCCTTATTAGTCACTGCTATTAGAGCCCATGTTATCTTGATGGGTGAGGAGAGACTGAAAAGTGAGTCAAACTTGATCCCGTTCTCACTAGAGTCACTGGAGCTGGACCAGTCTTTGGAGGATTTATGTATTCACGAATGCCCACAATTTGTTGGCAAATACAAGGACAGAGATAGCAGGCAGAGCAGCTTCATAGTTTCAGTGAAATCCATCAGGCTTATATGAAAATAACAAAATATAGTAACTCCAGGCTGATACCTGCATAACAAGTTACCTCCACTCCAAGGGAGGAGCACCCGAGAGGACCTCATAAGAACTCCAAGACAGTCAGCACAAAGAAAACATCTTCTAGTCATCCACCATTAGAAGATCTCAGGATCTTGGAGGTGGTTCTAACAAAGAAGGTGCATCCAGTTGAATTCTTAATAAGCATCCTCAACCCCAGAGTAAATAGACTAATTGAGCTGTGTAGAGTATCTTAACTCATTGACTATTTACTCAACAGTTATTTTGCTGTGTAAACGAGCTTAAGAAAGTCCACCTATTGATTCACTTTCCTCCCTATAGATGCTTACAAACTATCAAGCAGAGAATAAAAGAGACCGATTCTGTACCATGGCACAGAAGAAGTTGCCTTGTCTGCATGCCAGGGAGAAATGATTTTTCTTCTACCTTGCTGAGCAAGGCGCATTTCCCCGGGTTTAGACAATGTATCTGAATAAATCCCCTTCTCCCAATTAAGTCATTGGATGGGGCAAGAGCCCACTCCTGCCTCCCTGTTTGGATTTAACCTCAACGGGTTAACTTCATAAAACTGCAGCTCTTTATTCCAGCCTGCGATTTCCCATCATACTTTAGGACCAGCGAACCGTCCCTTCATTGATGGCACCTTTTGGCTTCACAATAGAAGCCAATTTGTTAGAATTCTTCACAGGTCAGGGGCTGCGCGAAGATGTGGAGGGCACAGCAGTGGCCGCTGGAAAATGAAGTTGTATTCGCTTGGCAAATTATACGTCTGCTGCACTTTATGGGCCTTGATTTCCTTTCCCTTCTCTCTCTCTCTCTCTCTCTCTCTCCTTCTCCTTTTCTACCCCCCTCCCATCAGCCCCTCCCTTATCCTCACTTTCTTTTTTTTTAAATCGGAGAAGCGTGTATGTGAGCTATCGTCACATATCCAGTTAATGTAGGTTAATAGATTGATTCCAGTGACACGGATCATAATGAACAGTAAATTGTTTTATCTCTTAAGTCTTATTTGGTCAGCCAGGAAAACATATGAGGTAATATGGCTTGGACTAAATGGACCGTATAATAGATCTCCCTCTAAAGAATAAGGACAGGGGTGACAGCGCCTCTTATGATTAATGAAAATAATAATGGTCCTGAAATTGAAATTTTTCTAATTTTTTTCATTCTTCTCTCTTGGCTGCCACCAAAAACTTCAGCCAGGAGATGATTTGTGCACAAAATCCACCTCTGACTTCTTTCTCAACTCCTAATACAAGTTTAGGGAGTGTTGGAAAGGGAAAGCTGAAGAGGGATGAATGGTTGTGTACATTTCTAAGAGCTCGCTTGGCAGTAGTGTAGCATATTAATACAAATGTTTTGCTTTTAACTCCAGGCATGTGCTTTCAGGTGCTCATGACTTGCACAAACACAGAATTTCCAAAAGTCTCCAAGGGAATTGACACTGGGACATGCAACTCATTAAGGTTGTTTTAGAAAGACCAGAGTAATGTCTTACACTGTCAGACACACCTGCTTGTTCATTTATGTAGAAGCCACTTCCTTCGTCCCTTGTGTGAAACATTCAAAATTATTTGTCATTATTAATAAATATTTACACTTGTTTGGTGTCAGGGCTGCTTGCTATAATAAGTGTATAAGAAGGTTAGTTCCCTGGGTCAAGAATCAGGTTTGGGCAGAATCAGACCTTCTATAGACCAATGAAGACAGGATTTTTTTCAAAGGGGTTTGACCAGTGGGCTTTCATTGGGCTCAAACTCTATCTGAATAAGACTTAGGAGAATTCATCTTGAACAGCATCTGATATCCAGACGGATGACGTAAGATGTCTGTCACTTATAACTAGATATTCTTTATCTAAAGACTATTAACCAGAATGGGGAGAACACATCCAAACAGGAGCAGTAAGGTTTGTGCCCCTTATCAACCCTTATAACACGGCATGGTCAGAAGAATCATCCATTCACACTGGAGAACGTTTATGTGTGTGTGTGTGTGTGTGTGTGTGTGTGTTGCTACTGCAACTCCCTTAGCTCTTCCAGTAGAGCCACAAATGAACAGTGATACAGCACTGAATACAAAATTAGCCCTCAGTTCTTTCTCCAGCTAATGCATATAAAGTAAAACAAAAATGAGGATCTTCAGAATTGAGCATGTTCCCACACGAGCATGACAATATGAATCACTGTACGTACGGATGTACGGACCATTACAGCCAGATCAGGATTTTGCACCCCCTCCCTGCTGTTTACAGTGCTTGTCTTTTTTTTTCTTCTTTTTTTTTTTTTTTTTTTTTTAGTTTAATTTAAATTAAGGTTATAACAAACAACAGTAAATGCCTTGTCCCTTTTATTCCTCATTAATCCTTGTGTTTCACGGCTTCTTTGATGGATCTGCTTTCATTCTTATAGGATCAATAAAAGGTTTGTAACATTGCAAAGTTTCGGAAACCAGAAATTGCACTTGAGTAGGATAATAGGGATTGTNTAGCTTAATTCCATTTAAGGCTATAACAAACAACAGTAAATGCCTTGTCCCTTTTATTCCTCTTTTATCTTTGTGTTTTACGGTTTCTTTGTTGTATCTGCTTTCATTCTTATAGGATCAATAAAAGGTTTGTAACATTGCAAAGTTTCGGAAACCAGAAATTGCACTTGAGTAGGATAATAGGGATTGTTTCCTGATGCTTCTGCAGAGAAGAAACAGTTGCATCTTTTTTTTTTTTTTTCTTCCTCCTCCGATATCTAATCTCAATATCTGCAGTCATGCTTTTGAGTTTTACACTGGCTGTCAGCAGGCAATCAGTTCAGACGTTCAACTCCTTTGGATTAACATCAAGCTCCACAGTTTGGGTATATTAGCAGCAGGGTCAATCATAGCAGCAGGAAGCAGTCTGTGCAATAAAAAAAGGAGGAATAAAAGGAACCCTCTGAACTTCAAGGGTCTGGAAAACCCAAACTGAGACTAAACTTCATAAATATCCCTAATCTCTGGTTTAGAAGCCAGGATTGTTTATGATTCATGGCATTTGATGACATTTAACAGCATGCAACCCATTACAGCCCTTAAGTCATTACACAACACGGCAGAAAATGTCATCAGGTGCCACAACAAGAAGGCAGGTTATTGGAGGGGCAGGGTTCAGTTCAGATTAGTTCAAACTTCTGACGGATGCTAGCCTAATTCCAGACTGAACCCAAATTCTGCTTGTCAGGCTTATCTGTCTAACAGATCATCCTTGCTTCTCTTTATGTTGTACAATCTACTCCACCACAAAAAATTCAAATTCCCAGTTGCACTGGCAAAATAAGTCTTGTTCCTATTCATGGGTTTTATATATATATATACACACACATATATAAATATATATATGATATATGTTTAAAAGGGACAGAGTTCAGACCTGACTCTTTCTGGAAGGCAGAGAGCATCTGAGAATATCTGTTAGTGATCTGATACCTCAAGGCACTTCTGCTGGGCTCCACTGGCAAAACAGGTCTGAGTAGATCACAACATCCAGAGATGAAATTAAAGTGCCAAGCACTGTAAGGGAACCTGGGGGTGATGTGTGTGTGTCTGCATGAGGGGCAGCAATGTGTATAAATAACATGCTTCGTCGCCACATTTCAGGGCAGCGCAATTAACCTTAATAAAGTAACTAGCATCTAGAAACAAATAGGGCATTCAGAATCTGTATGAAATATTTAGCTTGAGATTCAGCAGTGAGTGGCATGCCAGGTCCTAATTCTCTGCACCAGAGCAGAATTTTCTCTAAGATAAGTTTACACAAATTTCTAGGAAAAAATTTCAGTAGATATTGAAGGGGGGAGTTTTTATGGTGCTCTGTTGGCTTGCAGAGACAGTTTCTGAAAAAATCATCTGTATTTCTCAAATTCCAACTTGAATGACAAAAAGTGAGGAGTTACAAGAGCAGAGTTCATATCTTCCAGGATTCTGAGACATTGCCACAAATACATTTATTTTCTTAGTCTATCTAAACTCTACCAGCTTTTCAAATCAGGATAGAAATTTTAGAAAAACACTGTGGGGCAGGAGGATTGGTCATGGTTGCAGAAGTGTGCCAAACCTCATTCCAGATCTTTCTTGCTTCCAGTAACACCAGAAAAAAAAAAAAAAAGAAAAAAAATACATATTTCCCATATATACATGGGAAGCTCTCTTTCCAAATGTTGCTGATGTTTCCATTTCTGGTGCTAAAAAGAAGTAAAGCATCTAAAGAAGGGCATCAGAGTGAGTATTAAGGGTAGGCAAGTGGTGGCTGAAGGAGACAACGAATCTTTGCAATCTGATGAAACTTTAGCTTTGTCGTCAATGACGTTTTGTGCTTCCATTTGATTTATCTGAACGTATTTAGACTCCTTATACCTAATTACAGCCTAGCTATCTCTTGGAAACCTTTAAGTGACCTTAAGTTACATACACCAGGACACAAGTGCTACAGTACTATAGGCAACATTTTAATCTGCTGACATTGTGTCTTGTCAAAAATACAGTGGTCATATGCAATGAGCTTATTTATGTTGGGGAAGTCTTGGGAGGTAGCTATTTGATTCAATGTATATACTATGCATTATAACAATAATATACATGTATCATATGCTTGTGAATACACTTTTCACTTAAGAGTGAGAAGAGGTGGGTATATATACACATTTACACATAATAGAAGACAAAATAATGCAGCCCTGTTAAGAAAAAAAGAAAGATATTAAAAAATCCAGTGACCGATTTTGCTTCTTGAACCAAGTCA
The DNA here is from genome assembly GCA_013398735.1 of Nothocercus julius. Taxonomy (NCBI): domain Eukaryota; kingdom Metazoa; phylum Chordata; class Aves; order Tinamiformes; family Tinamidae; genus Nothocercus; species Nothocercus julius. The sequence continues at coordinate 443,454 of VZSV01000026.1, read as the reverse complement.
AATATTTTCTTGTCAGTATGCTCATAACTTCAGACTGCAGAGGTCGTGGCCTTGACTTTCTCCTTCAGATGGTTTGTGAGTGGAATGTCCTTGAGATTAAGGTTCCCTTTGTTTTGCTTGGGAGGGGCTTTGCTTACACTGGCAAGCAGCTGAGACTTGCCAAGGTCCTCCAGACTCTGTTTATTAGATTTTTATCTTCTTATCAGAGTCTTCCTCCTTAAATCATGTCAGCATTTTACCACTCTTCAGGGATTCCTGGTGTTTTATTGTCTCTGAACTGCTTGGGGGGTGGGGGTGAAGGAAGATATCCTAGCAAAAATAACATTTATATAATGGCAGAGATGAGAAAGATACAACTGTCTCCTTAAGATTCTTGTCCTGACCAAAGTTACCGATAACTGGCCAGATTCTGAGGATTTAATTAAATCCATGTTTAAACAAACTCCCATTGATTTTGTTGAGAGTTTCGTGCCTGGTGAAGGACTTTATAATTTGGTCTGGCATTCCTGCCCAGCTCTGACCTGAGAAAAAGCCAGCACAGTTGGTTACTGTAATTATATTGTTTTTCCTGGCAAAGTGAAGTTTTTTTTATTATTATTTTCTCAATAAATTGCACATTGTGACCTACCATAATAATACTAAGAAATATTCAATCTAGTGGATTCATCTTCTACTAAAATCAGCTAAATCTCTCTCAAAGGTGAAACACACAAGTCCAAGTATCATTAGAGTTTAATGTGTGTGCACACATATATATATATATACATACACACTCTAAAACAAAAAATATCTTTGTCTTATCTTTAATTAAAAAATTTTAAAGCCCTTATAAATCTTAATGCATAGATCCTCCCAGATCTGCTGTGAAGTAAACTAAGTACTAAAAAAAATTCCTTTTCCCAAAGTCTCAGAGCCTGTATCATAAACAAAGAGAACGTGGGTCACCTCTAGCTTGAGGGCTTTAAATGGTGCAGAGGAATGTAAATGATTCATGATAAAGACATAAGCAAATCACAGTTTTGTACCACATGTACCTACAAATTAACAATGGCTGAATCTCAGAAGGTTTGAAAGCACACAAACCTGTGGTCTCAAGTTGAAGGTTCACTTTCAGTTCTAAGATGTTGGTGAAGAAGTTAACTCTTTTGAGAAGATGACCTAAAATAAGAAAACCAAAGAGAGAAAATTCAACCTTTGCAAAATAAACCAGTAGGTTCCCAGACTGTGCAAATCAGCATATCATCATTACAGGCACTAGCCAGTTGACATCAGTTAAAGATCTGCCCAGTCTGGTAGGATAGCAATAGGCAGATTAGGTATGCATAGACAGACAGACCACATTTGTACTAGTCTTTAAAATATATTCATCTTGGGAAGGCTGTCATACTTTGTCAGGAGAATGAATCAGGGGGACTGTTCATACTTTTCTACTTTAGGTAACTATTCTTTTGATAATGAATCTTTAATGATAATTGCTCTTCTAAAGAGAGCATTTTCCAACCTTGTTAAAGCAATACTTTCTTGTGGAAATGTGCTTAACATTAAAGCTTCAAGACTGGTGTACTTTTCCAATTGATAAGATCTCAGTGAAGGACAGAAACTTGAAAATTTGGCATAAGAACATAATACACAGAAAATAAAAATTAATAGTGAAGAAAGATGTACAAGATGTTATTTCTGATGCTCTGTAAAACATGTTACAGTAATTTCTTTAGTCTTAAAGCATTAATCCTAATGCTAAACCTTAACTCAACTAACCTTCATGAAATGAATGAGACAATATGTTGTGGTACAATTGGTGCAGCAAGGGAGGAACACAGGCTTGTGAGCTTATTCTTCATCGAGCCCTGTTTCTTCTCGTCCCATCCATTCCATATTTGCGTATTTCACTGGTCTACTTGCATTTCTGGCAGGTTCCATGGCTCCTTCTGGGTCTGGCACTGAGCTACTAGCCCATGTGCCTGCCCCTTCAGCTCAGCCTTCAATCTGCTTCTCAGGGCTCCTTCTGCTCAGTTATATTCCCTTCAGGGTTGTACTGGCTGCAGCTGTGGGCTCATTCTCCACATGGCCTTCACCTGCTACAGCTACAAAATTATCCTTTTAATCATATTTTATGTGGGCAATGTAAAGATTCCAAACAATTCAGAGATGAATATAAATCAGAGCATCCTATGATACCATAGCAAACCTTAGGGAGAGGATAAAGACAAGGTCTTTACAAACTCAACCTACGTATGACAAGCTTACATATACTTGCCTCAGTTTTACAAATAGAATTCAACAATTCTTCATCAGAGTTAGGAAATGACTGTATGCCAGCAAAATTCAGGGAAACTATGGTTAAAACAAACCCAAAGCAACTCAGTCACTGTAAGAAAGCCAAGACAAGTAGCCCACGTGCTTGGGCAGGTCTCGTGTCGTGAACAACCCTGCCATCCCAAAGTCATGCTTTCCGTTCAGATGTCTGGAGTGGTAAAAAACACCTGTCAGTGCTAAAGGAAGGAGGAATTCTCATTTTTAAGGAAATAAATGTCAGATGCAAACTGCGGAGCACTGATGGGGTGAGGTTTTTCACTCCCCAAACAGAAGCAATGAGCAGAAATCTCTCAGAGGTGCCAGGCCATGGGACTACACGTCAGGTTCAATCCATAGCCACAGCTTTGTTCCAGAATGGGCAGGACTGGGAAAGGGAAAAGGGGTGAGAGCATGCGTGTGGGCACGTCTTGGTGCATGTTGGAACAAGACAGGCTACATTGCAATTCAGAAACGTGATGCCGCTAAACTAATCCGGCAACTGGAACGTCAGCATTGTTTTGGCTTTCATTTGCTCTAAAGAGCTTAAATCGTAGAAAGGAATTAGAGTCCATTGAGTTGTCTCCCCTGCCTTGCTGCAGGGAAAGGTGCCCTCTGCATATAATTTGAGGAAGTGTAAATATTTTACCAGAAAGTAGTTTCCTGACAGCTAGAGCAATGTGCAGGAACTGTTGCAGCATGTGCTTGAGAAGTGACTCTTTCAGTGACAGTCTATTTACAGGATAGAGCATGTGATTTTAATTGCAAGTACGTTCCCTCTTCCTTTTAAAATCCTAATGCTTTCACATATACCATTAAAAGATTGTCATATGAGCTTTCTGTGCAATCTTTGGCATGTCTTCCAGAATGAGAGAAGGGAAAAATCCCTGTTATTGCCAACAAAATCACATACGGAAAATGAGAAACAGAAAAGACAGCAGATTCGGCATGAAGCAGAGTGGGAGAAGGAGTCAGATAAGAGGAGATCCACACTCTCATGCTCTTCATGCTTGGCTCCTTAACTTGCAGGCTTGCTTTTATTCCCCTCCTCTCTTTTCTGAGATCTTCTTTTTTTTCATACCATGAGCCCATGCTCTGAAAGTCAGGCATTCAGATCCATTAGCAGAGAAAACTTGGGGAAGGCCTGAGGAAGGGATGAGGAATTCAGAGGGAAGCACAGTGGTTTCAACAGACGCATTTGAGAGGGAAAGTGTCTTCCTGGGGACCATAGGCAGCTGAGCATCACCTCTGAAAGTGCAGAGGGAATAACAGTACAGGCTTCAAGGCATTAGACTTAATAACACTCAATGATTCAGGCTTCCAGATTTATGTGCCCCATACAGGCAAACTTAAAATGATTTTACTATTAAAAAAATTGACTGTATTTTTAATGATCTCACTGTATATATCAGTGGGAAACATTCACAAGCTTCTCATTTCTGCTTCAGGCTGTCGGTATTTCACTAGTGTTCTCTTTAAAAAGAGACTCTCAAGCTGGAACTAACTATAAAAAAGAGGCAAACAAAGAGTTGCATAACTACGATTTGTTTTTTGCTAGTAATTTATGGCAACGCCTGCTGGTTTTGCACTTCTTTTGCCTTTGGATGTATTTTATTACTTAGCCAGAATTGTTTCTGGCCTTGATGAACCTTCTAACAAAGTTCTAGTTCATTCTGGTAGGGCAAATTTGTAAAGAGGAATCTCAAGGAAGAAAATGTACAAGGAACTTTATATTTGCAGCATGACTGATAATCACCTCTTCAAAAACCTTGCCATCATAATTTCTCCATATTAATATCTATTCTATATTGTATATGGTCCCCATCAGCATAATATCTGAGTGGATCTCAAAACTGTCAGAAATGAATCCAAGGCACAATGCCCTGCTGCAGAATCAGACTGGAACTGCCCTAAATTGAGAGAGGAGTTCAGCTTTCATAGTTGAGCTTAGTCACTAGATTAAAATTTCTATGCAGAACCACATAAAAATGCTCAGAGAAGCTCAGCAGTAAGAAACGGTAATTTCACAGGTTGTTCTACTGAACTCAAAAATTTTAAAAACTTATTAGAAAAAACACTATCATGATTTGAATCTAAAGGATAGGTGAAAGCAGTATTTGAGTGCGAGGAGCCTATTCCGTAATGAGTACCATCTTGCATTTTGCCCATTTTGTAAAGTGTCTTTCCCATGTTATAAGCCGATTTAAATTTTGAGGTCTACTTGGAAAGTCATCAGCAGATAAAGCTAAGTAGAGTTGGTGCAGTCTGTTCTCAACCAAAGAATGAATAAACCTTCCCAATTGACCAGCTAGATTTGGAAGAATTCTGACTTCTCGTTTCTTTCTTCTTCTGTGCTCCAAGGTGAGGTAGGAAGGGTCTAGATGTTTCCAACCTACACCAGCTCCTCCATATGCGCTTTTTAAAAAGAAAATCTTCAAATTTAGCAATAATCCATCATTGATTTATGTACTCATTTGCTTTTACTTACATTACTGAGAATGCTACACATTATGGCAAATGGCTTGATGGGAAACACTAGGTCTCCCAGGTAGATGGGGAGAGCAGGAAAATCTGCTACAGAATCACTGTGTTGTACTCTGGAAAACTCACGCACTATGTACGTTCTTGGAAGTGCAGTGGGTGTTTTGTTCACTGCAGGTTAAGAAGGAGGAGACTTTCACTGGATCTGAAGTGGAACTTCATATTCTCCTTGTAATGCATCTCTTCTTTAAATGGCTCATGTTTTCGAAAACATGTGCGAGCAGAAAGTTTGGAAAGTGACAACCTCTGAGTGGTAGTAAATTGTTAGTCTGTTTGCTTAAACCTACTTGCTGGGATTAGTTCTGTCCCACTTTGTGAGTTCTGGATTGAAGGTTAGGCAAGGGTCAAGTAGGCGATTTCGACACATCTGATACCCCCTCCAGGAACAGGAAGGCTTTTCAGCCAATCCAGTCTAATGCTTCCACCTCAAACTCCGCTTTGTTTTGTTTGTATGTATAAGGAGGTTGGAGGGCAGGAGGGCACAATTTTAAACCCCAAATCACAATTCCATAACATCCATCATTATCTGTCCATGTGAGGCTATTATTGCCTTGCTTACAAAGCTCACTGTGCAAATACACCCTGTTCCCCAGAAAAGGCCATGTTCGACTGGGCTACTCTATTGTCGAAACCTTTCTTGACTTTTTTCAACCATGTGCACACTCGTGGCACCAAGATAGAGGACGATTATTACCTTAGCCTGAAACTATCTCAGCTGCCTCCAAAGTTGAGAGTATAAAATCCCCAGAAACCTGGTAGGGAATATATCCATGTAATATCATAACTAAGTAAGCCTCTCCTCATTTTCTTAAAGACCAAATTTTACTCTCTTATTTGATTGAAACTTTGATTTGTTACTGATGAGGAAATACTGACTCTGAACTCCAAGGTTCATGGTCTAGCTGGAAGCTGTATATGCTGGCTGGGCAGACAGGTAGGCAAAGAGAGATCCAGCCTTGCCTTCCTCTCTCATCTGAGACTCCAATGCGAGTCCCAGCGTAAAGGAACTATACAAAAGGAGGAGGTCATTAAAAAAATTAATTATTATGTCTTTAAATTTGATTAGATCCTTTCTTCAGCTTAAAAATAGCAATGGGTCAAAGTGTGTCTTTTCAAAGATAAAACTTAACTTTTATTCAAGGGAGAGAGATAAAATATGCAGTGCTGAAATAAATTTTCTCAGCCAGGCTCTTCCTTAGATATGTTCAGAAAAAGTATTGTGAAAAAACTTTCTATCCCCGCAATCTGCACAGAGAAAAGTTACCCTGAGTTTGTTCAGGTTCACAACAGACAACATGGAGGCTAAGGCTGTGCTTTCAATGCTTAATGGCAAGATCCCCCTGACCCCAAATTTTACAGAACACTTTGCTACATGTCCTTGGTGCAGAAATGGCATTTAGACACTCTCAGTCTCACCTGTATGGTGGCTTCATTTATATACTGATTCTCTTTGACCTTAAATCCATCGCCCTTAGATTTAAAAACATAGGTAGCTTTGCCCAGTTGCTTTTCTCTTGCCTGAAAAAAAAAAAAAAAAAAAAAAGGAAAAATGACCTTCATAGGCCAAAGAAATTCAACGTGAAGATGCCTCCTCTTCGAAGGTCCGCTTAACCAGCAGTCTAGTCCTCAGAATAACGTGACAACCCCTCACATTTATAAATGCAAGCAGCTAAAGGGGAGAGTTGAGCACTAACTTTCCTAATTCAGTTATACCGGCAAGAACTCTCCAGCACACTGAAATTGCACAGCATATAAAGGAACTCCCCCTTCAACATTATTTATTTGGGTGAACTCTCTCTGTGTCACAAGAAAGGATACAGCATGCTTATTTTGCAAAGATATTATTTTGTCCAGTTCCAAAGCAAGCACATTAGAAGAATTCCATATAGCCTTCATAATAAATCCACCCAAGGCCCAGCACCCACTTGCTTTTGAGTATGGGCTTTCCTATTTATCTAACCACAAAAAAAAAAAAAAAAAAAAAAAAAAAACACACATAATGAAACAATGTCCTTCTCCTATGAGAGGAGAGTTCAATAGTTTAATTTTTGTTAACCAAAATCCCTTGTACTAAGGTAAATTACATTGCATTTTCTATTACTAGCTCTGTTAATTGTCAAGCAATAAGAGTTTATGCACTCATCCAGAGCAGCAGAGAATTTCCCATAATGTTACAAAATAAAACCTGACAAAGCACAATAATCTTTTGTTTATTGATGTGCTACTAGGCTGTGGAAAGCATCAGATCTGTAATGTGCTTTGGTTAGGAAATTGGGGCCCAGAAAGAAATATTAGGAATGGCAGAGGAATGCCAGGTTCTAAGAATCTGAAAATATGCAAATATATCTATGTGCATAAACTGGGATTTGTTTTTAAGGGAAATGATGATGAAAGACTTTAGCATTTACAGTAAAGGTCCTCAGACTGAAAGAACAGCAAATGAAATAAGGAAAAAGTGCAAATAGAACTAGTTAGTTAATAGTATTTCCAGTAAATAGTGTTTCAAGACAACAAGAACACCAAGAAAGAGCCAACTTAGTAGGAAGTATTCCTTGAATAGGAAGTGTTTGGCTGTTTCCAGGTTGCCCTTTAGCATCTACCATTAGGAGATATGTTTAGGGGTTCGGAAAGAGCATCGTCTATTCATCTGTACATGCAGAGGCTCACAATATGCTTGGCTTTGACTAGACAGACCCACTTCACTGAAAGCCAGGAAAAGACTTGGGGTGCTCCAATATGATTTGAAAGCTATGGTAGGATCAAGGTGGTGATTTGGAAGGCCTTCCCCCTCCCCAAAAAAACAAAAAACAAAGGGTTGTTAAGGGTTGTTACCCTTTAACAAAGAATGATGGAGGATGATTACATACATTTCTACTTCTCAGTGCATTTCTTTTAATTACAAAGTCTTATAAACAAATTGGGAGAGAGAAGAGCCGGAGGAAGAGGGGAAGAGGGAGATTGTTCTTTATTGTCCTGATTTTGCATTTAAAAAGCAGAAGAGAAACAGAGAGATTCTCTACCTTGCAATAAAAGATGGCAAGGTGATAAATTAGTGCTCTCAACTGAAATTGATTACTTTGTGTTCCCATCCAGTTCATATGGCAGCAACACAGATGCTCTGAAACACAGTAATGACACTTTGGAGAAAACCTATCACTTTGGCCTTGTGGAACATTTTTCCCTTTCCTTGCTCCCACTGGCTCAAAGGATGAACCACTGTGTGGTCTGTCTGCAGTGGGAAAAGTTACCCACACTCGACACCCTCAAAACCTGAGAATAGCCCCAAGACTCTCAAGCTTGGGAACTCCTCAGAGACCCCCAGGAGCCTGTATGCTAAAATGACAAATGTCAGTATTTTTTTTTTCTTTTCTGTACTCTTCTGTTTAGTTCTAATGTTCAGAGGAAGCAGGTTATGTAGCAAAAGCTTTAAGTATGCCCTAAGTTCCTTGAGGCAGTTATGCCTGAGACGGGCATGGTTTATAATCATTTGCATTTGCATGTATCTTCTAAAGATTCCAATTAATTCAGAAGGGGTGGCCCAAAGAATATTTTACTTTAAAATAATTATTTGAATTTCTGTAATATCTAAGCAGTTTCCTAATTGTAACTATTTCATCATTATTAAACTGTGGAATTAAACTTCTTCCATGTCATGAAGTGTATGTTCATTATTATGTCCTTTAGTAGAGTAAGGAATTTTGTTCCCATGCAACAACATTTTTCTTCATGTAGGAAAAAATATCCTGAGCCAAAATGCTGAGCAATTTACTTTTCTCTTCTGTCAGGTCTCCATATATTGAGTGCATAGTTAAGAAGACAAGATAACATGACGGTCCAATCAAGAGCAGAAGGACATCAGAAGAGTATCCTAAATTTCCACCACACATAACTAGACTCTAGAACAACTGACAGTAGCTGTAATGATGGAATATTCATAAAAGATGAGATTCAGTGTGAGTACCCAAACTTATAAATTGTGTGAATTTCCAAATTGCTCCCTTTGGTAGAAATACTCTCTTTGTTGTGAACCTGGTCCCTCTCTTCTTCACTTAGTTTCAGTAGAGATGATCAAATAGACTCAAGAGCCTTTCTCAGTTAGACAAAGCGGGCCAAAGGGCTCAGTCGTCTTTAGGCAAATATATTGCTGTATATGCCTTGATGTCCCAGCATTTCTAGTGATTTAAATCATTTCAGGCCCTGCTCCAAATCCCTTATCTTGGCAAAGGAAAGCAGAAACCTTAAATGTCCTTTGATTGCCTATAAAAATGCTTGGTAGTCACTGCAACTTGTCCGATCAAGTGGCCTCAAACCAAAGCTGTTCATAAACTTCAAGCAAAGGAGAATCAGGGTTGTCCTTTCAAAGGAAGTCTTTCATTTAGCAGTGACTGTATAATTTAGATGAATGGGGGGAATTGTATGAAATTACACTTACAAAAATTTAAGCAGACTGTTGTTGAGGTAGTTTTCTTACATTTCCCTATATTGTATAAAATAATAAATTATTTGAATAGTTCTATTATCTGTCCTTAACTGAAACCTACAGTGCCTGTCCTAGTTCCTCAAAAAGCTTGTTAATATGCAATCACCTAGTACAACTGCTAAGTTTTTAAAGGTCACCTATGTTTTATTCATAAAGGGTGGTTTTCTGGAGGGAAAAAGGTTACAGTGTCATGTAATATCATATTCTGATAGAGGCTCAGCTTCAAAAATGTATTTCATAGTAGTTTGCAGTGAAGAAAGGTGGATTTGTTTGGGAGAGCTTAGCTTGATAAACTGGGGATTGCAACTTAGTGTAATAAGTGTAGGCTAGGGCAGAAGGCACAGGCTCCAGGGTGACGGGTGATGGTCCATGCTGCAACATCAAAGCCTAACAAACTGTCTGTGGTGGAGGATTCTTTTACCTGCCCCACGACAGTGGCATAGAGAGTATGCATAGGCAGTGTTAAGTTTCATAGGGTCCTGTTCATTTGATATTATATTCAGTTTATGCATTAGATGGTAACTGTGGTCCCTAGAAAACTCAGTTCTGCTCCTAAGGGACAGGGCAGCAAACTACTTTACATATCCATCTGGACCCAAATTATAAATGTAGCTTCCATGCTCTTCATGTTGTTGAAAAATTTCTCTCTGGACAAAGATTCAAGTCTCTGCACCAAGGCGATGTCACTAAGAAGACCAAAATCAGATTTTGCAGAACTACTGATTTGTAAGATATAGGAATAAGTTTTCTGGCTTTTACAAAGCAGGGGCAATGCCTTTCAGAGACGTGTCTGACTGATGGGCATGTTATTTTTTTTGCCCAAGCGTCCCATATTTGGTTAACCAGTAGATAGATGTTTTCCCCAGGAAAGCTCTCACTGAAGTGAATGACCTTGTTTTTTTCTTTATGGATTCTTGTTTGCTACAAAATGGGTGGTAAGACTCCCCATTAAAAGCAGTTCAGATAGGGAATGTGACCCAAGCGAGTTAATTGGCCTGCTTCAGCTAATAGCTCCTGATTTGAAAGTTCCAACAGCACTGGCAAGGGGTGCCAAATTCAGGAAGGTTACGAAAATAAATGTGAACCCTTCAGAACACTTGAAACACAGGCAATTGATGGAATAAAACCATTTTGCTTAGCACAGAGTAAGCTGACTGCTGTTATTCACTCTGTCTCCAGCTGAACACAGAGCTAAAAGCCACTTTACTTGCTGATATGTGGAACTACTGTATTATTAGCATTTTATTCAATTTTGGGAAACGTGACTTTGCATTTATAAGTGGATGGTGCGACTCCGGCTTTTCCAAATGGACGAGGTCTTTGGAGTTATTAAATTATTGAGGAAACAGTTTGTCCCAATTTTCAGACTTAAGTTGGCTTACTAAACAAATTTCAATGTAAATAAGGTTCTAAATCTATGCATTCATTAGTACTGTTTAACAGCAATGACATTTCTTTGGCAAGAAAGCTTTCTTTGAGAGCCTATTTAGCCTTAGGTCACTTTAGCTGAGGCCCCAATGGTGAAGAGGGAGAGAAAAAAAAGTGTTCTTGTCAATAAAAGTTTTGTTTTCACTTTTTCTTTAATGGTCCGGTACAAAACTTTAATTTGGCAACTCAAGAAAAAGAGAGGGCCAGAATAAAGAATGTGTAAGGCAAAATTGTACAGAATCTGGAATGAGAATAAAGCTTGGTATATTTCTGTATATTTATTTCCCATACCAGTGCATCATAGTGGCCATGACAAAATTGCACCAGTCTTGAAGATACTGTCCAAGAAGTGGTAGCTTTGATCATACTCACCCTCAAAATGTGCATAGGAGCAAACATATGTACACACCCAAAGATAATAACCTTGGAGAAGGATGTTGTTTCTTAAAATAAGGACTCAGTTGAAACTCACCCATCCTTCCCAGTTTCCCCCAGCTAAGTATAATGTCTACTGCAAAGGCATTGATTCATTAGCAATCAAAGGCTGCAGAGCCACAAATGAAACCATTTCTGTTACAGAGCTGTGTTTAATGGGGAGCTCACAAAGATCAGAGACTGAAACTTTTCAAGGAGGGGAGAGGATGTGGCTGATAACCAGCCGTGTAGATATCTGTTATGTAGAAGGTCTCCCCAAGTTTTGCTTGAAGTCTGCAAACCTGAGAACCTGCCTGTGCTTGGAGATTTGGTCTCAAATGAGAATTTCCCACCTCAGCTTTCTGAGGAATGGGAGAATTTTATCACATTTCTTCTTTCCCAGTTTTCTGCAGTGCATGTGATACTGCCCTGCAGCTTGCATTACATGCTTTATAAAACTTCTCCAGCCTTCCACATTAACTATCAAAGCTCAATTACTAGACAAATGGCCGTGTTGCAGCTCCTTGACCAGGGTAGACTAAAAGCTCAGAATCTGTTACATATTTCACAAATGCATATAGGTATGAGCGTTTGGGTAATGGGAGCATAAGTCAGTCTTTCTAATATGTGACCTAGTACTCAGAAATGCTAAACTTCTCTGTCTCTGTCTGTAATACTTGGGTTGTCTTTAATTTATTTTTCTTCAAAGCACTTATTTGATCCCCACAAGGGCTATTTGCACTCAGAAAACTAACTAGGAAGTCAGATCCACACTGAAAATTAGGCGTGTATGTTCTATCCCTAAATATTTTCCTATTTGTAATTTCAATGGGAATCTGGAATTGTAAGTAACTTTGTGATCTTAAGCAGCTCACTTTATGCTGCAGTATCTTTTGCAGAAATGGGTTTGAATCCACTCCTATCAAGTTCAGCCTAGCACTTTGTTTGCTGGACTGGCATTCATTTTTATTATTGGCTGTCTCTTTGTGGGGTAGTATTGTAGATTATTAGGGCATTGAACTCCATAGAATACATGTAGTGGTTGCATTCAGTCCAGGCTGATGTCTTCCAGCTCTCACCAGTGAAAGCAAATGAATTTAGGTATGAGGGGCTATGTCTTCCTCACGGACCATTTTTTGTCCCCCTTATCTTTTTATTTCTCTTCCTGCTTGAGAAGCCAAGTGCCGAGCATTCTGCCTGGGGTTGGCAAGTGATGAAGGAAAAAAAAAAATGAATGGAAAGATCTCTCCAAGAATGTTTGCCTCCACTGTATTTTCTTTCCTATAACTAATTAGTCTGGCTGGACAAAGAATAAAACAGAAAACTCCATAAAAACCTAGATGTGTATTGGATTCCCAAGTTTGCTGGGAGCCAAGTCTTTAGGTACATGAAGAGGAAGAAGAAACAGTCCCCTTCATCCCTCAGCCAAAATATCAACATCACCCTTGCCAATCATTCTGCACCATGATTATCTGATTGGCTTATAAACTGATAATTCCCATCCTGCTCAGAACAGAGCACGCACACGCTTCAAACAAACTATTCCCTGGTGCTTGGCTTTATCAGTGACTCAAAACAACAACCGTAAAACACGTCAGCTATATTTTCCCCCTAGGCATAGCTGTGTCTCAGGTTTTTATGTGCCAGGCTGGAGCAGGTCTGAAAAGGAGGAAGAAGGCAGCACTATTTCCAAATGTTACTGCCAGTCTGCCACAGCTCCTTTGGTTTGCCATCGTATTTCCCCTTTCTCATCTTCCAGAGCTTTTCTTTAGCTAAAACAGTGGATGAAATGCTGGAAATGAACAGGAATTTCACAGATTTCCATGAATCCAATATTTTTGCCTCTGTCATCCTGGCTGAATGCCCTTCCCTCTCTGTCTTGTAGAAGATTTCTTTTCCTGATGAAGGGCATCAGTTTTCCCCACCAGTTTTTTAGTGGTGCAGCTCTAGTTTACATGCCTGACAATACATTTAGCTTTCAGTTTCAGAAAGAAGTCTAGGAATTATAAATGCAGTTAAAACATTTGTGTTTTGAATTACACATATCTCATACTTATCAAAAACTTTCTTTAAAAGAGGGAAGAGGGGGAGGAAATCCAATAAAAACCTCTGTGATTATATCCTTCTGATATTCCTCTCATCTGTGAGTGTCCAAATATCACAAGAAATGTAGTCTGGTGGTATCCTTGACTTAAGGCATCTGGCATCTTCTCCACAGAACAGTTAATGATTCAGTATCTCAGCAAAACTCTGACTTTGGCCTACCTGGTTATTGTGAGCGGGCAATTTCCTTCTGGGCTCAACCTTTATTAACTTTAGGTCTTAACTTCTTAATATCCACCTCAGTCTTAACCTTCAAATTTGCCACATTTTGTAACAGACAAAAACTCAACCCAGATGTGGATCTGTTTTAGAAAAAAAATAGGATAGAAATCCAAACCTGAAACTGGATCACAGCTTATCTGCCCGTGCTCACATTTCTGACTGTACTGGAAGTCCTCTGCTAGTACTACTGCAGCTCGTCTTCATTTATATGACTGTATAAAAGTTAAATAATTGAGAAATGCTTTCTTTCAGATATGTTCCAGGTTTTCATAGATGCTGAGATCAGTAAGATCTGCTATACCTTAAATGAGCTGCCTGACTGTATCCTATAACATAGGGGCCACATGCAAGGCACAGCCACGAAAGATATGCTAACTGGATCTTACCTAAACGTCACATGCTGCTCTGTAGCTCTGAACTGTTTTCTAGGATAAAAACATTCAGATAAAAAATGATAAATATTTAGACACTTATCTCATTCTTACAAATGAAACTACAAAGCCTTTGTGATCACTTTCTCTTCATTTCTACTTAGCTATAGATATCTCAGTGTTATAGTGCACACAATTTTCTCTTCTCTGTATATTATTAAAAGAAAACCCTAAAACAGTCCTTTTAAAAAATGTGATTTTATAATATGGCAGAAAAGCCATTCCGATGAAGATGCAGTTTTAAAATCTTTATTAATTATTATCGTGATAGACATTTCCAAGGAATTTCAATTTCAGAAGCCTCTACAGTCAACTAATAACTTATTAAATATTACGCAGTCATTAAATATCCTCAGTTTAAAAATGAATATTTAGGGGATAGACATCTGGTAATATGTCTTAATCCTATTTTTAGATTAGATCCTCTTAAGAAATTCCCATATGCTTTTAGATAAAGCTTGAACCTTGCTAATCTTTTTGAATATTTTGTGCCTGCTGCTACATACTCACCAGCCCCTAAGAGCTGTAGTTAAAGGTCGTGTTTAGGTTCAGATTTCACAATGTAATTGCACTCCCTCATTTTCATGTGTTTTAGTGCTGCAGCCACAATAAGAGAGGAAGTGGAAGGAAAATGCAGGGGGAGCCTAACAATAATGCACGTCTATTAATGAAATTACTACATACACAGTAAAAGTCAGAATCAAAAATAACCCTGACATTAATGGAATGCTTATTTGAATCACTTGGATAGAAAACCGCTCTGTGTGTTGGGACTCACTAACAAATATGTGATTAAATTAGTTCCTAGCATTTAAAAAATGGTTGAAGTGATCTCTAGTATAAACCAGTGGTGGGTGGTGAGTCTTTTTAGCAATGTTCCTGGATTTTAACAGCATTGCTTTATCTAAATATATTTCTTAGAGTCACATACCCTAAAAAATAAAAAATAAAGTAGATTGAGACGGATTAGGTTAATTAATGGGTATGAACTGGCCTTTCACCTCAACAATTGTAGACAAGTTCAACCTAAGAGCTTAAATCAGAGTTTGCTGTTCTAAGCTCTAGTAGACATTAATTCACATCATATAATTTGGCAGAGTTGGCCCAGAAATGAACTTGCCACAGATTTGACCCTCCAAGTCAGGGATGGGGCAGCAAAGAAAAAAATAAGGGGGGGGGAAAGACAAGAAAACCACAAAGTCTCCCAGCTGTTCCCTTGATTTGTGGATAAAATAAGAACACGTTTTGATGGTTTACCCGCATGGATAGTGCAAGTCTTTGTTTGGAGCTGGACACTGGGGAGCCAGAAAGAAAAGCAAAGCATTGCTGTCCTGCCCCTAATGAAATTGGTAACACAGCTTTCTTTGCCTTCGAAGTGATTAGTGGCATCCTGTTAACTATACGTAGAAGCTTCAGCAATAGTGTGCATGTATTTTCTCACATGCACATATCCAAAGAATATAGTTTTTACAGGCTTCAGCTGGAGATTTGATTTTAGGACTCATGCACTTTTCTATGGGGGTTGCACCTTGGCAGACAAGTGCTTTGAGATCATACTGATGGGCTTGGCGTGTTCGCACAAGTTCTTTGCACTTGCAGCTACATAACGACGACAGCTTTACAAGCATCAGCACGCTGCATACGCAGCCACGCAGGAGCAGCACTATCAGACCCAGTCCTCTGTTCTTATTTGCTTTCCTGCAGCACTGCAGGGAGTCACACACCTAGAAATGGAAGAGAAAAAGATAAAACACATTAATCCTTTTGTTTTGTTTTTATTATCTACCTGGAATTTAGGCATGAAGCCACCAGATCATTATTCACTGATAACAGCACAGGCAATAGGAAACTGCTCCCCAAATAAATCTTTTGCCTCTATAAAGCAACAGCAGTCATCGTAATATGCATTTAATGGTTTTATCAGTTTTACATTAAATGCCTTTTTTATGAAAGCATCAATTAATTTCATAGATGTTCCCTTCAGGTCTCCACAGCACGGTTTATGGCGCTCTCCCAGGGCAGGACCGTTCACCTGGGGAACATCTGGCACTTGCGCACATAGGCGAGCATGCATGTCATGTCCTCTGCTGCCTCCCAACAACCATCGGGAGCCCAGCCTCAAGAAAAGACAATGCAAGAGCCTCCTGTCTTCTGCTTTTCCCCTTGGTGCAATGCGAGCAGCACCGGTGGCGGGTCCCACACATCTCTGGCCACTCGGGCAGATGCAGAGCCCAGGCAGTCGGGATGAAGCGGAGATGTGAAGAGCCAAGCGGATGCATTTAAGGGAAGCCCTCTGTCAAAAAACAGGCCAGGAGAATAAGATGAAGCACTCCTCCGGGCCTGCAGGATGGCGGCAGTTATTAGCGAATATTTGTACACTTGGCAGCGGGATTATTGTTTCACTGCTAATGGGAGCTTTTTCTCGGCCCTGTGTGGCTGTAATATACCTCGCAGCCTTTGCATGAAGGTTGTGGTTTGAGAAGAAAAAATTGAAAGGAAATGTGATATTCCAAAAATAGATTTGTGCATTTGGACTGGCGTTCAGAGACCAAAACCCACCGCCACAGTATCATTGCTTTTAACTTTTTGCATACCATAGGCTTGGTGCTCAAGCAAGCTGAATCAAGCATCTTCTATTTATATGGACTTGCACTACAGAAAAACCACGAAAGGAAAATACGCAGGGGGACCAGCAGTGTCTAAATCAGTATTCCAGTAAACTTATCAGAAATATGTAGCTTAAATAAAATTTTGTCAGAAAATGAGAACGGGCAAGGAACCAAAACATGGACAGATTAGTTGTTTCCCAGTCTGAATTTTCCATTCAGCTCTGCTAAATAGTTTATGCACTAATAAGGCCGTAGGATTCTTTCGGTGCTTTAAATGGGATCTGCACCTTTCAATACAAAATTCTGTTAACATGCCCCTCTTTAACTAACTGGAACTGAATTCTGCCAACAACAGTTTCACAGATCAGCTGATTCTTCTGTAGCTCTCCTATTGTATTTAGTTATCTGAATCCTGCACATGACTACGTTTATTAAACTGTTTTTTTCTTTCTCTCACTGCATCCCTTGCACATCTTTTCTGCTCAAGATGAGGTTCACCGTGAGCTGTGAACCACTCGCTGTCCTACAAAGGATATACCGCGAACAAATGCTGATGCTCCCCTCAGACATTTTACCCAAAGCCATTCTTTGCATGGGGGAAGATGAAGTCTGCAAAAGCAGAAGAGATCGTGTGATCACGAGAACAAATATGTAGAGGTTTCAGGCTGCCACCAACTCTGAATAAGTGAGTTTCCAGACAGAAGACATTCTCCTGTCCCATTACATAGTGCTCTTGCTGACCAAAACACAGGTATCTGCCACCAACAGATGAAGCAACTCTGACCTTTCCCCTCCCCCTTTTTTTTTTAATTAAACCTGACTCTTTTCCAGTTTGTCTAAAGTCTCTGATTGGTCTGACTTTCTATTTACTAGTTTGCAAAACACACAGTAAATTTGCACTTGAAAGATTTTGCATTCTTTGCTTCAGGAGTAAAAAATAAAAAGAAAAAGAAATCAAAGGGGAACAAGGCTGGTGAACCACCACAGCCAGAGTTCAGTTCAGGTGAATGCAGAAATCTAGGTCAAAATCTTGTCCCAGTAGAGTCTAAAGTATAATCGGAGTAGAAAGGCCCTGAAATACTCAGATTACTCCATCTTATATTCCAAGTGAGTGAGCAATTAGAGAAAGCTCCATAATTGCATTAGCCAAGCACAAATTTCTTACTAAAGGTTTTCATGTGGGACTCTCTGCATTCAATTGTAGTTGGAAAGCAAGATTTGCTAAAATTAGTTTCCTATCTGGACAGGAGGTTTTATACTTACCTGACATATGCTCTGGGATCTCTTTGCCACACTGTGCTATATCCTAAGTTACTTAAAGTTGCAACTAGGCTGTATTTTGTATAAATATTGTATTTGGTATCTGTAACAACTTTCACAAAGGTTGAGCAATCTACGTGAGTTGGAATGAGGCACGGGGAAAGCAGTGGCTACTGATAGGGGGTTGCATGGCACGCAAAATTGGGTCATTGACATCTGGCCTTTGACGGTCGTGAGGTTAGATCTGGCTTACATCACACGTGAAATGATCATAGGAGTTTTGCTTCAAAAATTAACACTCAGTTTGATTGAGTTTGACAGAAATAGCACACAGATGTCAAGAACCAAGTTAGACAGAACTGGGTTGTTTGGTGGTGCATCTGTTGATGGCAATGTCGTATTCTTTCCTTTGCCCTGAGCCAAATAAAAATGGGTTTGGTCCGTGACATAAGAAATCATTTTAAAAACCAGGATTTTTGATGGCATCTGCAGCATATAGTATACAAATCATAAATAGGTTGGTGGGACATAGAAGTAATGCCATTTGTACAAATTAAAACAAGATTTACTTTCAGATTAAGCCACCCTAAAATCTGGCTGGTAAAAAAAAAGTCTCTTAATCTCATGATGACATTTTAGGTGTTTGATATTATCTCATGAAGTTCCAAATCTCAAAGTCCAGTTAGGAGTCAAACTTTCAATATTAGTGTGGTCTGTGAATCAGAAAATATCTAGCCCACAAGTCAGAATAAATCTTTGTCTGTAAATCAGGGGACAACTTGGTTAAAAATAGGAGTTCTGTGAAGATTTTTAAGTACATCCTCTTTTTACCAGGATCTAAATTACCATCAGGATAAGAGGTTTTTCTCATGGTATTTCAGCTTCCATCTCTGCTTCCAAACAGGAAGTGCCAAACTGTGTACAAATAACTGCATAAAAAATAATTCGAGGCACCACAAATAAAGAGAAAAACATTACACTAACTTTCTCATCCTTTAAAATGACTTGAGCTCCATGAGAATGAAATAGCATCAGCTCCCAGAGAACAGGGGCCTGTTCCTTCTCATGGAGGCACTTAAGTGTGACCTTGTGGAGGCTTGAGGAGACTGCTAATGTTTAAGGGAGTGGTTCAAAATTTCTCTAAGGATTCAATCCCAATCTTTTTTAAGTGAAATGTTTTGACTCTTTAGGCTTGTTCCTGAACTCCTGAGTCAAGGGAAATAGTCTTTTAGGTAGGGAAAGCAAGACTCAGGGCTTCTTGAACAAAAGAATTTCAATGTAACTGCAGATCAAAACTGATCCTAGCCTCTCTTCTACTTTAAGAAGGTTTGAAAGAGTTTACAGGATTGGCACTGGCTGCATGAGGAGCTGGGAAAGCTGATCTTCTAATTCCCAGCAAGACTGAAATGTTTCATCCAAACAACAAAAATGCAGCCTGTTGCTGTAACTATCATACTCTTATTTTAAATGCAAAATATTTTTCTTTATGCCAGAACTAATAAAACACTAACAAATACATCACTCTAAGCCTTCAGAGATGGAACACATTTTGTTTGTTTTTGTTGTGTTTTATTCTGCTGGATCGCTATTATCATGGGAGGTTTCATATATTATTGCACCATTCCAAGTAAGAATCTGGGCTTGCTTCTCAGAGTTTCTCATCAGACAGTAGGTACAGGCACAGTGCCAAAAGAAGCGCTAATGACTCCTCCTGTATAGAAGCCTGACTATAAATTTACTGTCACTTTTCAGGATGCAGAGGTAGCAATCAATTTACTGCTTCTAAACTTGAACACAGCAGTAATAATTATGGTGGGACAATCCCTCATGTATTTTTGCACATATGCTTCCAAGGCTCATTCTGAAATAGACGAGTGAAGATGATCATGTCTGACTACCTATTGCATACTCAGTTTATCATGCCGACTCTGAAGGAAAACACAAAAGCACTTGGCTGCAAGACTTTCAGAGTTTTCCAAAGTATCCTATGAGTCCAAACCAAGGAGAAGGCCTCCACCAAGCAAAAACCAAACCCAGAGGTGTTTTCATACAAAACAAGGGAAATATCTTGACACACAGAAAAGTGAAGATACTTCAGAAACATGCAAATGTCTTCACATCACCCAACACCGCCCATATGATTCAGGATTACATGTAATTAAGATAAAACAGATTTCAAATTATTTTGCAAAGAAGGTCAATAATACACATTCTAGGTGGCATTTGCTGGGTCTACTCTGGTTTGCTTGTACCTCCTAATGTGTCCATACATCCACCAGAAGCAAACTTGAACTCACCAGCCCTCTCACATGGCCACATCCTTGCCTTTTACAGGTTTCTATGCAGGCAGAGCATTTTTGTGGCAGGCTGCAACATGGGAAGTCCAAAGCAGGTTGTTCCTCTCCCAAATCCTTCTTTAACAAACCATATTGCACCTAGTAGCCTTAATCTGTCATGTGACCCAAGCTAAAGTCCATGCCAAGAAGGATTCTGGGCCAAAACAACAATTTAACTTTATCAAAAAAACGCCTGATACAATCATAAATTTAAATATTCTATTTAGCTATCTCTAGCCAAGTGCAAGAGCATCAATTCTCAGGAATTCAGTAGCATCCCCCAAGGAATAAGATTTCATGTACGTAGGGAAGGTGCAGTTACCACCATTTAGTCTTCATATTCCAAAATAGATTTAGCTGAGTTAGATAGCTGCTAATATTTACACATCCAAAAAAAAAAAAAAAAAAAAGAAAAGAAAAGAAAGCAGTAATCTGATCTATCTGGGAAATTTTGAATTCATTGCACATGTAATGCATTTGCACAGTGGATGCTAACCTGGAACAACAGCAAAAGCTCCTAAAAGCTCAGAAAAGCAGGCAATATCCGCTCAACACTGTTGTCTATCACCTGAAGTAGTAGAAGCAGCAGATGTGACAGAGTTAGAGTTCATCAAAGTGACGTAAAACATATCTAAGTAAAAATAGTCTTTAGAAGTACTGTTCTTTCTAATGCTATCCCTTACGAAACTACAGGGATGGAGTTGTCAATGGGGGAAAAGGATACCTTTAAATCTAGCCTGGCATACATGTGTATATTTATTTTTTTAAGTGAAATATAAACGGACATGCTGAGTTCCAAGTGCTTGATGGATAAAGGAATTAAATGATTTCATATATCTCTCTATATAAATATACAAAAAACTTTCCCCGATGGGTCACAGAGGATTTCATGTGGATGTGAACTCTGTTTACTGTTAGTATTAGGGAAATAGTGGCTTTTTAACAAGTTACTCATGCCTGGAAAAAATCCCAGTATTGCAAGTTGTCCTAGATTCTCTGCCAATTGTCCGTGGGAATCGTCAGGATGGGAAAAGTTCAGATGTGTTTTAAAGAACCAGCTTAATGGAAAATGGGAAGGAGAAAAAAAAAAAAAAAAAAAAAAAAAAAAAAAAAAAA
>VZSV01000026.1:391373-412298 GCA_013398735.1 Nothocercus julius | reverse complement strand
AAAAAAAAAGGAAACATCGACTGCGCAAGTTCAGGTGAACAGAACAATAGTAAAATCGCCTCCCTGAAATATTACCGTGTTCTCATTGCATACCCCAGGATTAAGCTGTGTGAATGGGCAACGGGAAAAAGCCAGGAGTATCCAATTACAGGAAAGAGCCGCTATTTATTTATTTAATTTCGCCCCCTGCTTCTCACTGTGTAGGGGGAAAAAAGAAGGAAAAAAAAAAGGTGCTTGTAACCGATTCCACGAGCTGCCCCTGCCGGGGAGCCTGTACATGGGAGGAACAAGATAAATTCCCCCCAATTCTAATTGGAGACCAGTTGCCTTAATTGGGGGCCATTTGGCAGACAATGGGGCAGGGGCGCTCGCGGGGCTGGTGGCACCCCAGGGGGATATAACCTTGCAGCGGCCACAGCGCTCCTGGGGACAGATTGTTTCCTGAGAAGAAACCATGAGAGCCAGGCTTGGATTAACCCTCCGCCTGTCAAGCTTTATTAGGAGTAATCGGGCTAGACACAGCAAGGGTTAAACGCAGGAAACTGAACTGGCCACCGGGACATATGTCCCTTTAAAAACACGGAAAGCAAAGGAGAGGATGAGGGAGAAGGAGCCAGGGGAGCACAAACACCCAAGTGACCCCAAACACTGTCCTGCTTGAGATAAGGTGGCTGCTGGCATCTGGATTTTGTCACCCAGTGGTGGTACGTGTCACCTGGTCCTAGTTTTGGGCTTTCCCTCTATTTACAGTCAGTGTCGCTTCTTCACTGCACTTTTATAGGAGACGGAGTTAATGCAGAAAACAAAACGTTGCTTTGCTTGAAAACACAGGGATTTGGGAGGGCCTGATCCTGCACGGCTACCAGCTAAGGGGGGATGGGGTATAAACGGTGCTAGAGGCGAGTTTGTGTCTTGCGTGGGAATGCAGGGAGGGGTTTTATTAGAGCAGCTAATTCAAAGCAGAGTGTGCACAAGAGTCTGAGAACTCAGTCTCTCATCTGGCCTGAAGCAGAGGGAGCCTGGATCCTCCTAAATATCCCCCTGAGCACTAATCTGCTCCTTGCACACTCACGACCAGGGCCTGCCACAGCTTGGTCACATCTCCCAGATGAAACTTGTCACAGTGAGAATATTTGGGGTACCTGAGCTCCCCAGAAAACCCATCAAGTACATCCTGCAGTGCAACTTTCATCTTCTCCAGTGCCTAAAATGGCCGTGTGTTTATATTTGTCACACATATGTACAACAGAAAAGAAGCAAGCGGGGTGGCTCTCTATATGTGTATATTATTTTTGTGATTTAAAATAGAAACAATTAACCTTCGGGTCAGGCATTCCCAGGCAGTTAATGACCACCTGGATTAAAAGCCCTCAGCTTTGCCTCAGGCCCTCAGCTCCTGCAGTCAGGCATTAGCTGCTGGAGATTCCCCTCCTGTCAAAAATTGTTGCTTAATTATAAAGACGGGCCTGGACCCAAACCACTGCTCTCTCGCCCCTGAATTTTGGAGAAGGCTGGATCTGAATTCAGACCCAAGCTTTGCTGTTCAGGGGCATCTCTGCTTAATTATAAACCCATCAGTTAATTACTGGCTATAAATTTCTGATGCCCAGTTGGTTAATCCACAGCTCTCTAACACTACAGAATGGCCCAGATTTTGGGCAGAACAGAGCGTCTATGGCAACACCCTAGTCAACACTAGGAAAAGGGGATTACAGGAGGTGTTCCTCTAGCTTCTTCTGCCAAGTCGCTACCAAGTCTGTTCTAAGTAAGCAAGATCACCTCCCAGCTTGAATGTTGCCTGCCTGCTTGAGTCTCTGACTTAAAGTTCCTCAGTTTCCCTCTATTGCATTAGGTTATTATTTCCAGGAATTCTTCACTATGGCTTAAAAAAAAAAAAAAAAAGCAGAGCTGTGCTCAGGACGCTGATGGAAGTGATAGACCATTCATCAGGAACTCCTTTTCCCACCACCCCTTGACTTGGGTCATCACTCAGCCAGCTGGACACTTGCAGCAAAGTCAACAGCACAATTAACGTTTTCTGTATTAAACACTTTGAAAGAGAAAAGAACAGGGAAAAAATGTCAAGAAGAAAGCATACCAGGACATGTGAAGTATTTCACCTGTGCTTGAAAGCAAGCAGGGAAGCCTGGGCTGAAAGCCTCACTGCAGAGGGTTGACCTTTAGAAGGGAAGGTTGCTGAAATCCAATTTGATCTGTATTCACCTGTCTGCCTCTGCCCCTTTCCTGAAATGTCAATCTTATGGGAAATTTGTTTATATAAGAGATGAAAAATCCTTGTAGGCAAAAAGGGGACCTGCTCTTAAATATAGCCCTTTCAATTCATATTCATTTCCAGGTAGTGCAGCAAAGCGAGCTATGAGTTTTCTCCATCTAGGAAATTTGAATGGAAGTTGCTGGTGTGGCAGTAGGCAGAAACTGTTTACTTCAGGGTTCAGGGGTTAATTTAAGGCTAATAAAGAGCAATTGCCAACTATAGATCCAAACACAAAATTAAAGGGGAAAAATATGTGAATAGCACTGGCTTTCATTTGCAAAATGCGAACAGTATGTTTGATTCTCACTCAACTTCAGTAACGTAATTTAATGAAGACACATCGTCAGAAAAGGTTAGGGGACCAGAACAGCACCTAAGCACTCTGCAGGCACCAAAGTCCCAAATCCACCACTGCTGTGTAGGAACTGCTAGCCCAGCGGTGCTGGACTCACCCGGAAAATCTCGTAGGAGCTCAGAGCCCTGTAGCATCCCAACCCGAGCAGGTGGGAGCTCCGCACTCAGCCTCTCCGCGGAGGCTGCACAGCCATGAGCAAAGCAAGGGGAGAGGGTTACGGAGAGACAGAGTTCAGCGTGCTGGACCCTGGAGGTCAGGACATCCGTTTGGTGCCCTGACTCAAGACATCTCACGCCATACCTATTCTTGGCCTTTCTATTCAGCTTATTATTGCTTAGCTAATCTTTAAGTTGCCTGATCGCAAAATTTTTGAGGTGCCTGGCTTTTCTCAGAGCACATACACAGGTGGCAAACTGATTCAAATCCCACCTGCTTCTCTCTGGAGCTAGAAGCTAAAAAGGGTACAAAAAATAACAACAACAACAAAAAAGGCAGGATTGCGCCCAGACTTACAGATACTCTTTGTTTTCCTGTTGCCTGACAGCCCGAGCAAAGTCAGATCCCTAAGACTCTGGCCTTATAATTTGCATTCAAAGTGTACAATTCTGCCTGGCACTTCCCATCTAATAAACTGTTCCTTTTGTTTATCTATAATCCACCCCTGTCACTGTATACCTGTAGTGCACCTTTATCTCTAGGCCTCGTATCTTCCGTACAGAGACCAGTCAGCCCTGGGGCTTGTCAGGTTTATGATTCATGGGTATATTTTACCTAAGATCCTACAAAGAAGGTCTTGAAGTAATTTAAAAAAAAAAAAAAAAAAGGAAAGAAAACAGGTATTTCAGATGGCATGCTGTGTGAAAGAAATCCCTTATTGACTGGTCTAATCTTGTATAATGTAATCTAATAATAAAGCCTGTTCCCAGAGGTACTGCTCAATAGATGTTATAGTGTTAAAACATGTTTTATGCTGTGTTCTGAAACATATTAAGTGTAACAAAATTGTCCAGCTCCTTCTTACATATCAGCTACTAAATATGGCATGAGCACTGTCAATAAGGTAAGGAGTTACTATATTTTAGATTTCTCCGAGGCATAGGATTCAGTTATACGTTCGGTAATCAATTAATTGGCTGCTCATTATGGGCACAGATTGCTTGCAGCCTCCCAGGTGAGGCTCCCTGGCCGCGCTGCGCGTGGCGGAGGCTGCCGAGCGTCCTCCCGGCGCGCGGAGCGGAGCGCTGCGCAGGAGCACGTCGTGCTATAGCTTGGGGCTATAGGAAATGGCCAGATCACTCTGCCCAAACACCATGACCCCTAAAGGACACCGAACAGCAGCAAAATAGCACAAACGTCCCCCTGATGATGGAGGCGCCCATGCTACAGTCTGCCCAGACTGTCCCCTATATCACAAAGGTACCTGGCTGCCCTGGACACCTTTCAAAATCCAGACTCCATCCCTTTCCTCACTATCTGAAATCCCTTTCAACACCTGAGCATCTTCTTAGCGTACTCAAAGAGGAGAAATTATACTCCTAGGTTTTTGATGATCATTTTTATTGGACAACTGAACCACACAGTGCCATTTCCATTTCCCTTCAAATGAGGATGACTCCTAGAACTAATTTTTTAAAAACAAGTCTTGTATTTACAAATCTATATTTTGCAAATACTCTCCAGGCTGTTTTTGGAAATTGCTGTTTCCATGAAGACTCCTCTCAGTAAGCTGATTTGGCCAAGTTTGGGTTTGTTTGGAGAAAGCAGATGCAAAATGGGAGTGAACGCAAGCAAAGGTAATGTTACCACAGAAATGTATATATATGTATTTATAATAGTAATGCTCTTATTTTTTCTCTTGAATGGATATTCCTGGAAAAATTAGTTGTTAATCATATTGCAGGCATAGGGTAGATTCAAAACTAATTTATATTTTTATCATGTAAACTGTCAGATGAAATCTAATATACATCAGTTATAATACTGATACTAATATTATTATACTATTAATAGTAAAATATATAACAGTTACACATACATAAATATATACTAATAGTATATATAATATATACTAATACGAATGTTATCCTACTATTGATACATTTAACTAGTGATAATTAGTACAGTTTTTATTAATAATGTTATAATAATATTAATAATTAATATAATGATAATAATTGTCTGATCTGTAGAAATGTTGTGCACACACTACAAATTATCACAGTAGAGAGCTGAATCACGTGCTGCCATCTATATTATCTATATAGTCGTTGTAAAAGTATGCATATTCCTTTGAAAATTATGCTAGTAACTGTTTTGAAGCACACAGGTATGTATTGCTCCTTCCAGACCTGAGAAATGGACCAGACCTGAGAAAGACACTGGCCATGAACAAGTATGAATAATTAAAACAAATTCTCAGGATATTTTATGTATGCATTTGCTATTAGCATACAAGAAACTGTCTGAAAGTATGTGCTGTGTCATGATGTAATTAGCAATTATTTAGAATGGTAACAATCAAAACTGTGTTCTCAATACGCTTAATTGTACATTTAAATTAAATACAGAGAGTCTGTGTAAAGTAGAAATCAATCAATAGATGTAATTAATATAATCATATCTCTCTGGAGGTCCGGCAGGTGTGTTAGATGCAGAGATGTGGTTTGTGTAGCAGCTCAGTATTACAGGACATGCCTGCTGTTAGAGGGCCTAAAATACAGGCACTAGATATAGATATATATTAAATAATATTAAATATAGATACATAGCTATTGCCCATGAAAATGTTAACCTTTATATAGCCCCAGCATCTTTTCAGAGTACTGTGGAATTAGCGCTTTAGAAAGCATTATGTGTTGACATCCAATTGGTGCTTAACAATAAAACAATTGCCTTATTAAATCTAAATTAAATCCTGCTTAAGATAAATTTAATTTAACGTGTGGCCTAAATGACTCACAAGGGTGACAAATACCTTGAACGAAGCCTTCCTAAATTGTTCATGTTGCTTTATTATTAAAGCTGGATAGCTGTTTATGATTTTTTGTATTATTATTTTAATTCACCAATACTCCGTCTGCTTTCGAAGTTATTTGAGCAACTAGAACCGCGGAGCTGTCAGATGCTTTCTAATTCGAGCCCGGAGCTGCTAACATTCCTCAGAAACTTTCGCGAGCAGACAGAGTCATTAACATCATTTGACCATTTCATTTCAGGAATCATTTTACACAGCTGGAGCTGAGCTGTTCTGTGAATAAGACAAGCCTATAATTGACAAAACACAGGACTGGCCCTGAGCCAGTGAAAAAAAAATAATGTATTACTTACATCAGCTAAAGGTGCTTACACTTTTGGAGTTTCTTGCAACAGATTTTTTTTTTTTTTTAAGAACAGCTGCAAAATAATCCTCATCCACTGTGTACTTCAAATAGTGTCAGTATCACATAAGAACCTATAGCTGATGCAAGCTTTCTGGATTTGGTTCCTCTTACAGTATCTTTCAGATTCTTTCCCCAAAAAGCGACTTTTCCCCTTCAGAGAAAAATCACACAGGTATGTTCCACATTTCATATTCCAGGGAATCAAATCCCTCAGCCCTCCAATTCCCTGAAAAATTTTCCACATTGATTTGTAACCTTTGGGGGAAAAATTCTTAATTCTCCATGGCTTCTGATCACTTAGGTTTTTCTGGGCTTGGGTAACACAGCATGCCACATGTTTTCCTAACAAATTGCATTCGGACACTTTCCGACACTTTCATTATTTTAACTCAGGTAATAATTAGTCACTGTCAGAGCTAAGACTTAGGTTGTGCAAATCAGAATAAATTTACCTTGCTGTAGCAGCAGTCACAAATGAAGCAATAAATTAGAAATAGCAAATTGTTACGGACTTAAGAGATCACAACTCAGAATCGCTACCTGAAATCCAGGAAATGTTACAGCACTGCCAAGATTTCCTTGAGAGCTTAATTTTTCCAGATACCTTTGTGTTTCAAGAATATTATTGAAAAAAAAAAAAAAAAAAAAAAAAAANACTTAAAATACATTGTAAAAACTAAATAGTATGAATAAAAAGACAGAGACTAGGAAGACACAATGTAGAATTTAGAAAACCAAAAACCAAAGCAAGATAAAAACTCCCTAAGAAAACAAAACAGGACTCTGTTATTGCAAAGAAATAAAAGGACTGAAGAGTGTTAGAGTGTTTCTTATTGGTATGAAATGCGTGTCTTTTGAAGGTCTTCAGGGTTCAGAGTCTCCCCCCTCTCCAGCTTCCCTCTCCCTTACCCGTACAGTTTGTATAGATTAAATGCACAGTGCAACCCCATGGGTTCTCTGTTGTAAAGCTATGTCTAATATGAGGCCACTAGACACTGTCACATAAAATCCATTAAAGTCCATCAGATGCAGTGTCTTGGTAACGTTCAGCTCATTGTCATTGGGCTGCTGCAATGAAGCATAGAGCGCCTGCTTTGAAACTTGATTAAAACAATTCATTAAAAGTAAGGCAACTAATCAGAGCACAAGGGTTGTCTTCATGGGACTAGAAAAGTTCATTAGTGTCCCCACTATGAAAACCAGGAGCGGGAAAAAAGAAAGAAGCAGGAATAAGAAACAGCCTTCCTCCCCTCATTTCCTAGCCAGAATCTAGGGGCTGGGGAGCAGGGTCCTTCTCCAGGGCTTTAATTGGTCTGTTCTGGTCCTCCAGCATCATCCTGAAACCTTCACTTGAAACTGTCGGTCATAACGACTTGGCATCTCACTTTCCCCTTTTCTTAAACAGCTGCTGAAATACAACAGGGCCCAATTTTTCCTCATAATGCCGCCCTTCTCAACAGAAATGCAGATTTCCTTATACAAACGCCCTTCTGAATAAAAGAACGAGAAACAAGAAGGAACAGTATCTTAATGTCTCCTCTACTGTAAATACTTGGTGTGTTTTCTTTCAAAATCTAGTTTATTTTTTAACCCCAAAAAAAACTTGAAATTGAAATTTTTTTTGAATTTGTCAAAACAAAACTGTTGCTGCAGCCATAATTTATGCTTCTGAGTTGCCAAAAAAATGTTCAGTTTTGTCATTTTAATTCGGAACCATTTTATTTCCATTAAAATGGCAAATAACTGCAGTAAATTGGCAGTTTGGCCACATTCTTTATGCCTCTAAAGTTCTGAAGGCTTTGATTTACCTATCTGAATCTCATCAGAATGGTTACCTGAGCCTAAAAATTCTTAGTTCAGTTTCATTAAAAAAAAAAAAAAAAAGTCACACAAATGGTATCAGTCTGCTGCTTTCCAATATTCCTACTTTGTGCTTGAGAATGCAGGGGCTGTTGTAGGTCTGGCATTTCATGTTGGCTGTCTGCAGGGGCATGTTAGTTCCTAATCTTAACAGGTAAATAGTAGTAAATTCACAGAGCCTATTTCACCGGTGTTAATGCTCTTGTGAATAGTAATAGTGCAGGACCACTCCAGCCATCCTGCAGGAAGGCTGTGATTTATATGATGTG
This sequence comes from Nothocercus julius, assembly GCA_013398735.1. NCBI lineage: Eukaryota > Metazoa > Chordata > Aves > Tinamiformes > Tinamidae > Nothocercus > Nothocercus julius. The sequence goes on along the minus strand of VZSV01000026.1, from coordinate 404,159 downwards.
GGAAAGGTCTATTCTCTTTGTTCAATATAAACCATAAACAAAATTCTTCCAAATGACTATTATGAAAAGTAGCTTCACAGTATTGCATGAATCTTGCCACATGCTATATCTTATCTAAAGTTTATGACTGGAAGATGGACTACTTGTGTTGCAGGAACTCTATAGATTATCTCCACTACCGATTAAAGAGACTGTCTTTTTCTGTGCCTTGTGCCTACTCATTTGTTACCTACTTAAATGAATGAAGGGTCTTTTGATTACAGGGTTCTTTGCTCAGGAAACCACCATATTTGCAAACACAAATGCATATATGCACTCTAATGAATAATGAAGGTTATTTATAGCTTGTGCTTGAAATAATGGCTGATTTTGGAGTGCCTTTCATAAAACCCACATCAGAAAGTGTGTTATGTCCTGACATTTTCATTGCAGTTCAAGTAAAATAGTCCTCAGAAATTGTCTTGCCACCAAATTGCAATCATAAAGGCATGGCTTCAGACTCTGAGAATCACTTCAGATTGTGAACTTCTGGATAATATATAACATAAAGAGTTTAATTGAATCAACCAGTTGGGTTTTTGCCCAGAAAAGTAGAAATTTAAATGCTGATGCAGCTTTAGCTTCCAATGACACAGTCAGCACTCCTTAGATTGGATTGTAAATAATCTTATTTGAGGATATGCAGTATGATAGGGATATACTTGTCTGTAAACTTGCTAGCAAAAGTAATTAAATAATTCCATTGTGTACAAGACATATGAAAAATCACTGACCCCAGAGAAAGATTTGATAAGTATTTACCAGCAGCTAGAAGAAAATACTGACTTTTTAGCAACTCCTGTCTTATTTTGGAGTTGATAGGACAAAAGAAAACAAAACAATAAATCAAAACTCAACAGCAGTGAAATCTGTTTCTGACCTCTGTTCGAAGACATTTGTGGCAAATGCCTTTCTGCTCATTTGGATGGCAATGTGAATCCACTGTCTGAATGCAGGCTTGGTTCACATCCCAGTGTTTAAAAGTTCATCTTGCTCGAATTGTGTGCAGAATATCTCAAGTGATGTTTTCCAGTCTTCAGCTAAGGCTGACAGAAACACAAATATAAATACAAAATGGTCTGCAGCAAGATCCATCAGAAATAATTTTATCCATTCAAGATCAAAAAAGGTGAAACTGGTCAGGGCTTTTTTCCTGAAAATCAGTTACCTTCTGATGCATAAACGTATCATAAAAATTGCTTATTTTCCAAAAGTTTAACAATATCCAATGAAAAATCTTAAAACTGAAAAGGAGAGCAATTAGCAATTAAAATTTGTTCCTTCAGTGCTTTTAACAATAACCTTTAACACTTTCTGCCTTTTTTCAGAGCCAATCTGAACATTAAAAAAAGCAATTGAAAAAAATAAGGGGTAAATAGGAGACGGTGGAGCAAGTATTCAAAAAAGTGAAAATATTGACTCCATTGAAAAGGTACAAAGCTGTATATTTAAAGCTTTTTTTAACTGAAAATAAAATTATAATTTTCATCTACAAGTTTTCAAGAGAGTAAAAACCTGAGTGAAGAGTTCTTCTGAAATATAACTGCTGTTTTCCAATCTTTAAGTTCAGTGAGGGGTAGATATTCAATATAAGAGGCACCTGATTTGAAGTATGTGAGGGAATAAAAAGTGGCTTTAGTCAAACACGGTGTAGAGTGGAAGATCATGGGTGATTTTACTGTCTTTTCTACATGCAGGGAATGTGAAGAATTTGTATGAAGTGTGAATGAAGATTTAAGGTTTTGTTTCCCTAACATACTACTCGAGGAGCTGAAAAGGTGCAACTGTCTTCATCCATTCCACTTCATGTTGTAGTATCATTAGTTTATAGAAACACAGTAATGTATCTTAGACTGGATTGCTCCTTCAACCCTTCTAGATTCCTGATAAAAGAACTTGAAGAAATCTCAGGCATCTTATAAAACGATGCAGAGCCACTCAAAAGACTTTGCATCACTACCCTCCAGCATGGGTGATGTGCTGCTAAATTTGTCTGTGGAGAAATTGCGAGATCAGAGACTGTTGACTTTTGATATTAAAGATCATGTTTCACCTAAAAGTATAGAAACAGCAACTTTGTGGATATAGTCAAATTCTAGTTGGAGTGATCTTTGCTTCCTTCATCCCATTAGCCAAAATTACTGATTATTACAAAACAGTAACTTCGTTCTTCATTAGGCATGGCTCCCTGTCATAATAGTCAAAAACATGCACATTTGGGAACATTCACTGTTTTTTGCCTTATCCTTATTTTCATTAAAAGTAACAAAATAGCTGCATGTCACTACTCAAACTTTTTACTTTCTGCAAACTGAAGTAGGATCTCCCAAGATAGCTCATCATGCATCATTTTATCATAACTATTTTTCTGCACAGTTTTTTCCACTACTTTTTCCCGTCCTGGTGATTAGCAATATTCCTACAAAGAAATCATCTGAAGCTGGTGCAAACCTCAATGAATTTGCTGCATCCAACTGAAGATATGACCAACCATGTCTTCTGCCAGACAAGATATTAAATTCACTAGATGAAGTACAGATACATCTCTCTTTATTTTTTTTTTTTTTTTTATCCAGACACCTTCTTAATGGAAACTTCCATGTTATGTGAAATATACGGTCAATGTGGCTAGCAAACAAATCCTCTCCAGCTCTGCTTCTTCACACCATCCAGCCAAGGGTTTTATGATTGCACTGTGCTTAATTTCTTAGTAGTTCAGATGCTAATAGGGAGCACAGAGTTAGGGGGAAGTTACAGCAACTCTGCAGTTCTTTCTGTGGGGAACTAGGCGTATGTGCACCTGCCTCAGTACAGTAATACTGACCATCATATTTGCATCAAAAATAACCCAGCGAGGACAGAGAATCAGCACCCCTGTTTCTCCCCCAAACTTATTAGCCACCAGACCTACTTCAGCTCCAAAAAATGTGAATATGCATCCAAAATCAACCTTGCAGATGGATTTTACTTCCATTAAATTCCACAGTGAAAAAAAAAAAAAAAAAGCTATATATAGGGTTTAATTTAATTACAGGCATACAGCACTTGCAAAAAAATAGCTTCATATTTGGATTTATGGAATTATTTTACTGAAAAAGAATTACGTTACATATTTAAATCCCTGGTGGCTACTAATGTTTTATTAAATACAGTGTAAATCCAGCTGCGACCATGCAATAAAACCTCCAAGGGGCAAAAAAGAGTGTTTTATATTTGATTTTTGCACGCAACAACTTGGTCTCCTGAATACTGCCCATATGCCACTATGCTCTCCTTGACATTGATCTTTAATAGGGGCCCAACATGCTGAAGCCCTACTTAAATGTATAGAAAGAATATCGTAAGATTACGCACCACCTGTAAAATCTCATATATCTGGCCCCCTCACAAAACAAAACCTGGTGCTGAGCTATTAAACAAATGTATTTAATGTCGGTTAATAAAATACACAAGAATTCAGTTTGTAGTAAAAGAAGTTTGATTTTATTGGAGAACTTTAGGAAATAATGATGTGACTCTGTGGGCAGACAGTCACCCTTAGTAATTAGCCTGAGAGTAAATCCATTTGTTTTGTGATTTTTTTCATCAGGACATGCATTTTCACTCTCATGTGCCCAGGGTTTGAAAGGTTTACATTACATAAAATTAGGACTATATAAACTATGAGCTTCATCTGCTTTCTAATACGATTGCCCCTTCCCTGGAATAGGGTAGCCTAATTGATAGCCTCCATTGTATGCAATGCACGTCAATAAATACTGAACATGAATGTGAATCAATATTGTGTTAGTACTGGGATTAAGCAAGCTATTTTCTCCTTTTCTTTTTTTCCAAAAGAGAAGAATACGAGTAAATAAAATGAGTGTTTGTCTGAAACCCTGCCTGGGGATTTGGTTTTGTGTTCCCCTGTTGAAGCACAACATCCCATGTCACCCTATTTCCCTGTACTTTGGTGCAGACAGTAGCTGCAAACACCTAGGCAAACTGCTGTAAAAGACTTCCTTTTCTCTAAAAGTATTGGTGCAGTTGCAGAAGCAGAGAGATTTGCCTTCTGATAGCTCTTTTTTCTATTTTTCAAACCACAAATTAGAGGACAATTTATGAGAGTCTAGACAATAATTTATAGGTCTAATATTGACTGTTCTTGACCTTGTGTGTTATTTTGCAGTCTAAACAATGCCAAATTGCTTAGATGACCCAATACAATGCCAAAATCCATAGACAATTGATATTTATTACACAAATTTTTTTAAAGCATGGCAAAAACACCACTCGGTGATAAATGATAACGGCATCTTAGATCAGCTCTTGAAAATGCAATACACAAGAGGTTCAGGAAGTCTGTAAGGTTTGGGGAAATGAGGATCAGAAAAGGAGGAATAACACATTTGGGCTGGTTAGCCGTTGGATCAAAGTTAGGATCTAAGCCCTGGAAGACAGGAGCTTGTAAAACAGTTTGAGAGAAGTCCACGCAGGATGAGCTGAAGTGCTCGACGCTGCCTAAGACACATTAGGGGGTCTCCTCTGGCAAGCAAGAGATATCAGATCTTGGGTCCCAGATGTGGCCGGTTGTTGCAGTAGCCCCAAACATCCTCCTGCCCTGTCCTAAGTGCACTGAGGATTCATGCCTCCCACTTATTGTCTTCTTGGGGGTGATTTTTTGCAAGCTGCTAAGTGAAAATAAGTGCCACTCATTTCAATGTCCTAACTACCTCATTACAGAATGGTTTCTATACTTCCTCTGGTTGAATTTTCTTTTTTTTTTTTTCTTTTTTAAATTATAGAAATATAATCTTTGTGTATTCTCAAACTTGATGCATGGGTATTTCTGTATTGAAAATTATAAAAAAAATCCCTTAATTATATATATTCAACTGTTTATTAATTCTCTTTATTTATGCATGCATATTTATAAATGCAAATCTGCATTGCTAAGACTGCATGTTACGTACATGTAAATGCAAAATATGCAGCAGAAAAAAAAATCACTCTGGCAACCCCTCGAAAAAGTGTTGCATTTCTTGCAAATGCATTTCTTTCTATACACAGAAATGGAAATATACCATATTTTTACGAAGTGATTTTTTTTTTTTTTTTTTTTTTTTTACAGCAGCATCAAACCCTTTCTGCACAACTACGCACATGAGATGAATTAGCATTTTCCTAGCTTGGATCAACAACAGTTAATTTAAATGGTGACTTGTGGAGAATGTATAGCTAAATCAAGTCTTCAGTAGGAGAGCTCAGCTTAATTTTCTGTGGCATCTTGTGTCACAATATGTCACATTAGTGAGGCTGCATGGGATACTCTTAAAGAAGGCATCATTCCTAAATGGGTTTTTCCTCAAAAGCTAAACAAACAAAAAAAAATGTTAATGAACTAGATCACCGTGTGTCAATCTGTTCTTATGGTTAATTACTGTACCAGTGGACGAGTTTGGGGAGAAAAGGGGACACAAATTTGCACTGAACGGCAATTTCACATGAACCTTTAGAATTAAATCTTCACTGACGATATCTTTTTGCCCTGAATCCTGTCCCAAAGTACCTGAGACCTTAAAAAAACAGCAAATTCAAACTCCATGTTTTTTTGTATTCATCTCCCACCCCTTTCTCCTTTGTTGCTATAGTAAAAATGTTTCTACTTTTCTACATCTGTCTGCTGTTGCCAACAAAACACTGGAGAACAGGAGGTGATCTTTCTGTTTTCGTTCCAGCAGCCTGGCCCTGAATGAGTTTAATCGGCTGAGAAACGCGGCTGAAAAGGGCTTTGCTACCCTTTCTAACTTCACCGCGCTCAGGCTTTCTGTAGCCCAGAGAGTGACACCCTATGCCTTATTTCACTGTGGATTATTTAGAATGCTTCAATTGTGACTTGTCAATGTGGTCCGGGACAGATCAAGGCAAAATCCCCGACAAGAAAACAGCAATGCGAATATGATGCGACTGACTGCCACACAATGGCCTAATACCTCTTAATTTGGACTTTTAGCAATCGTTTACCATCCTGATGCCCTTGAAGATTCAAAATCCACTCTTAGAGAGAAGAAAAAAAGTCCTTTTTTTATACTTCTCTCTCACTCCTTTTTTTTTCCCCTTCTCTGTAACTCGAGTGTATCAATCAATGCCTCTCTATGCATTTAATAGCTTTATTTCAAAGCACTTTACTCTTAAAAGCACCTCTCACCGAGGCATACTATTGAAATACTGTGCAGGTGTAATTAAATGAGCCATTTTTGGGCCCTGGACTGTATCTCTGTTTTCTCTTTGGCATCAGAACTACAAGAAGCGGCTTGGTCATTTCTTATCTCTGGGCAGAACTGATTTTGGGTTTGTCTTTTTTTTTAATTAAAAAAAATAATTAAAGTGAAATTAATTGGTTAAAGGTTAATAGATGTAGAGATTGACATCCTTGCTAAAAGTACTCCACCTGAAATGACAGTTTAGGGGCCTTAATATATTACTTAGCCGGCTATGCCTGTAGTAGACCCAGGAGTAATAGGGCCAGGGCATTGCTGAATGCCAAGTATCCTGTGACTTTGCTGTGGAGACAGCTCCAAAGTTATTCAGTTACTGCTAGATATTGTGACTGCATTTCCTATGTTCATTAAGAACTGGAATGAAACCATCCATTTCACATGGGAAGTTGTCACACAGTGCTTTGTGCTCATTTCGAGATCAAAGGAAATAGTTCAAAAATAGCATTTGAGAACATCAGCATGAATAAACTTTGTACATCTACTTTGATATTATTTCTCTTCTTTACAAGGCACTTTCCAATAACATTTGTCTGCATAAAATTTGGTCTACAAGAAAAGCTGTAGGAGAGCCTTGTGTATGCTCTTTGCACATATATTTTCACCAGAAGGGTTAGAAGGTCAGTTGAAAGCTCTTTGCAATACGGTGTCATCCAGTGAAGACAGGGAAATGTAGCTATGCATCTTAATCAGGCCTCATGAATCGGAAATACCCAAAGCAACAGTCATGGTGAATAGCCTGTGATTAGTCCACAAGCTGAAATCAGATCACGTGAAGACATGACAGATAAACTCAAATGGTTGACATATCTGTAAAAATTAAAATCTTTCCATAGATATTCCAGAAGCCAAAAAAAAAAAAAAAAAAAAGTACAAATTTTTCAAATAAATTTTTCACAATGGATAGTGTGCAGAGCTCCAACACAGGATAATATTGAACCTGATGAGCTCGAGGTGAAGGGCTGGAGAGCCTATAACCAATTGCCTCTGGATTCAGTGTACTGGACTGTCTATTTGAAAATTAAACAAAGACCCAACTGTAGTAATTGTGTCACCTTATGTACTTAAAGTAATTTCCCCAGTTCAGCTCAATATCTGGAGGAGCAAATGGAGATATTGTCTGTTGTGTCACTTTTCTTCTCTAAGGCTTTATATCTACTCAATTTTTCCCTCAGTGCTTTCCTACTGCTCTTTACAAAAACACTGCAAAGTTCCCTAGAACAGGCAATAAAATGCACAGATGGCTGTGCCAACTGAAATAAAACAAAATCAAGACCTTCACACAAAAGTGGAAAAGGTGATACCAAAAAAAAAAAAAAAACTTTGGATACCTGTTTTCCTTAGGCACAGATCCATTTTATCTACACTGTAGCTCTAAGCAAAAGTATTTGTTTGCCAGATAATTTTTATAATACTCTTACTTTATGTTATTTAATTCAAAAAGCTGGAAACAAAGCCTACTATGACCGGTGACAATAATCAGGAGCATGACACAAGCATAATCCTCTATTTCTATGTGACTATTGACTGAAAGAAAAAGGGAACCTCCTCAGGATGGGCTAAGGGCATTGTTACCTTCCTCCAGAAGAAAGAGTTTCATTCAGAGTATTCGTTGTGCCGCTCTGGGCACTAAGTTGGGTTCTTCAGTCCATGGAGAAAGTCCAATTTGAGAGGAAGCTCTTCCTTGCCCCAGATGACTATAAGGCCTCCATAATTTGCTCCCCACCAGGTGCTCCTAGGTCAGATTTGATTAGTACTGCTGCCACCTCTATTAAGCAAATGTGTAAGGTGCATCAAGGACCCTCAGTTCGGAGGGGCAGCAGGACTAGAGAAAGTACTTAGATTAATTAATGAGCTCTGGGAAACTCATGTCTGACGGAGCCTACTTCACACCAGCAGCGTGGCTTTGAGTCCCTTTCAGTATCTGGCAACCTTTTCTCGCCTGTTCTCATTGAACAGCCAAATAATAAGGGCCAAATTCTGCTACATTAAGCAAAACTGCTTCTTTCATTTTGCCTCTATAAAGCTATATGTCTTTTTTTACCTTAACTGAGCCATGTTCTCAGTCAGAGTAAGCCAACATAGAAACACTGAAGTTCAATGGATTTATAGGGCTTTACAACACCTGAAACACGGCCAGGAGGCATAATTACAATAATATTACCCTAAGAAAATAAATCTCCTTATTAGCATGAAGACAGATTTAGTTGGATTCTGAATTTTCTGACTTCTCCAATTTATCCAGTATGTTCCAAGCGAACAAGTGACTTAAACCTGAACAGAACTATCTTTAAAGTTTGCTTCCAGCACTGCCCTTTGCCTAAAAATAACCCTTCCAACTAATTGTGCTTATGTTACCTCCTTCGGCAGCAATTATTTGGTTTCATCCCAACCCTGCTACTTAGCCATAATTACCGTCCCCTTTGACATGGTTAACTGAAAGAAAATATTAATACGCATTTAATGTTATTTCAGAAATTGGTGGAGCCCCAAGGATGCCAGTGGCTGTACTTTCACTTTGTACTAAAGATGTGTTGATCTGTGGTTTTTGGCTGCTGCTTGAATCTAACTTGAAGGTTGAAAGTAAACACATCACTCAAGCATACAGTGCATGAATTAAGGCCCTTCTGTCACCAGCCTCTGCTTTTTTCTCCCTACTCCCTGGGTCAGGCACCCCTGAGTACTCCCCTTCCCCCTTTCCTCTCATGGGACCCTGGGGAAATATTTCTCTTGACATGAACTCCTGCATGGGTAACACCTGCATCTTCTTTCAGTGCGCATTTCCATAGGGAAGGTTTTGCTTTTTTCTCCCCCCGACTCCCACCTCCAAAATGCGTCTCTAAGAATGCTCAGATTTTCCTGACCTGTGCAAACACTGAGACTTGTTGCGTTTCCAGCAGGGCAAAGCACTCTGTTGACTTTGAATTCCCTTTGGCCTGGAGATCATCTTCCAAAACCATGTGCTTTAAATGAATAAGGTCCATTTTTAACATGCAGTAGTACAGGTTTTCATGGAATTAGGGACACAGCAAAGCTAGGATTTTCTGCCAGTCAGAATAATAATAAAACCTAATGTGGCAAATTGTTCTTGACTTCTAGATATTAGAACGCATTCAACACATCTTTGACAAGTTTACACCTAGAAGGATTTGCTGTGTCAGAAAACTCCCTCTTAGAAGATGCAGTTTATACCAGCAAAAGGGAGCTTTGTTTTTTACAGTTTGAGCTAGGTTTCCCCCCCAAAAAATAAAGGCTATGCAGTAAAATTTCCTAGCATAATGGTCTATATGAGGGCTTTTGCTGACATAAATATATTTGTCAGGATGTCTGAAGGATTTTTACTATTATTACCTTTTCTTTTTCCATGCATAACTGATAACTTTATTTTGGGAAACAAAATTAAGAGTAAACCAACCTCACCGCCTACTGCATTTTCCTGGGGTCAAGGTTTCCAGGGAATAATAGAAGGAGAATGCTTCCTAAAGACATATCTTTGCGGAGTAGGGATGGGGCTTCCAATTTACTAGTCTTCATCTTATTGAGGGCAATAATTTCCCTGAAGACTTTATTGGCAGGGTATCACTGCAGAAAACGTTTGCTGCCGGCAACCCTATTATTTTCCATGAGAAATACAGTCCCGTGAGAAAGCACGTTCTCACTCTATTTCTGTGGGAAACACCAGGAGAAGAAGAATTCCAAATCCCGCGAGACTAAGCAACTGGAAACAACACCAGAAGCCCTCTTGTTTGTGTAACTTATTGCGAAAATATCAAACTGGCGGGGGGGAGGAGGGAAGAACATGTTTTCATAAAATTTTCACTTTGTAAGAGCTCAGTTTTAAAAAACTCCTGGATTTATATTTGACAGCCCAAAATCCCAAGGATGTTCAGTCTATTTCACTTGTCAATTTATGATCTTTAAAACATTTTTAAAATTGACTGAACCTTAACTACATCCTACCTCATCTTGTACTAGCCAAGTTTTACAGATGCCATCTTAAAAATCAATTCAAAGAACAGCCATAAACTTGAAAGCTTCCTATTTGAAGTGTATATGGCAGAATGCAATTTTGTTTAATTTTAATTGACAGAGATGTCAGCCTAAGAGAATATTTTAGAATATTAGTAGGAACAGTAAACTCATGCCTTGACACTTTTATGATATAATGGTATAATTCTCTGGAAAAAAATCACTACTGTCAGGATTTACACAAAAGCAGTACATGTTTTACTTTTTCCTCAGTAAAGGAGTGACAAATGTATTACTAATTACACAATTACTTTATTATGTAGAACCAGTAATAAAACCGTTGATGTACACTCAGCAAGTCTTAGTTTCATTTCTTAAAAAAAAAAAAAAGAAAAAGAATTCTTTTAAAAAATTACATTCAAACACTTTCTGCTGAAGGTTTCAACCTGTGGGATATAGTTTGGTTCACTACTCTGTGTATTGTATAATATCAAAAAAAAAAAAAAAAAAAAAAAAAAGAGACTTTCTATGGGACTTCTATGCCCTTTGCTAATTCTGAGAGTGGCCAGATTCTGAAACTACCTTTTTAGCAAAAGTTTGCAAACTCAAACATCCTAAGTTTTTGATCTCCCATCTTGGGGGTGGTGAAGTCCTGCTCCAAGCTGGGCTGCTGTAAAGAAAGTTCCCAGGCACCAGGAAGGACCACAGCGATGCAAAGGCAAACGAAGCCACTTGGCACTGTGGTACAATAAGTATACACGCTCCCTAATTCCTTGAGGCATGATCAAGCAAAGTACTTCAATATGCAGCTAAACTTTAAGCGCATGAATAATCCTCTTGACTTTAAAGAATTACTCATGTGCTTAAATTTAAGTATTCACTTTAGTGCCCTGCTGTACCAGGTCCTTGCCTCCAAAGCAAAGTATGGCAGTGATTTAGTGATCAATTACGGACTACGGATGGACAAGCCAGTTGGGTGAAACAAGAATTGGCCCAAACCTTTGCCCTTCTCCAAAAACAAATCTGAATAAAGGTCAAAAGAGTTGGGTTAAGGATGTACTTATCAAACTTTCAGACCTTTTGAGGACCATCCACCACTAGCAAAGGCTCTCGCATTGTATCCCTCCGGGAGTCCCGTAGGCGTAGTCGGTTGTAAACTCATTTTCCTATATGGTCAGGCACGCGTGCGGGGGGAGGAATGAATGACAATGTCGTTACGGCCAAAGCTGGTGCTCTGTGACCATGGAGCCTTTAATATGGACGCACCGGAATCAGGATTAAGAATTGCAGCTGCTAAGATGCTAAACCCCACATGCAGCTCCTATGGCTCAGATGTTATCAAGCGTAAAATCTTTTGACTAAAGCCTTACATGGGGGCACCATTGTAAACTGCTTTCCCAGTTAAAGCCTCTACGTAGCGGTAAGAGGGAAGAGGTTGTATTTTGCGGTATTATTCTCAGTAATATGTCAAAGGCCACTGAAATCAATTCCCATTAATTTTAAAGGACTTTCCATAGTAAAAATAATACCCAGTAAAAGCACTATAATGGAACTGCTGCCTGAACTATTCCACTCCTCTAAGAACAGCCAGGAACTAATTTTCTTTCATGGATGACGTACAAATTCCAGTGTTCACCTCCTCTATAGAAGCTGAAGTCAGATGAGTTTCTAAGGTAAGCTCTGAGGTAGTAAGTGAGATTTGATGTAGTCTGTGCTATAATGTTTATCTATCTCTGCCAATATCTAACCCAAATTCCCTCTCTTCGACATTAATATCAATCTCTGCATGACATCAGCCTAATCCCAGCACTGCCAGTAACTGGACCTGTAGCCATGAGTAAGTCCTCATCTAGGAATGTCATGTGGAAAAAGCAATGCAGTTAGCACTGTACAGAATTTAGGAAAACAAATTATAGCAGTTATAATTACTTCTTAATTTATATAGGATTTCACCATCCAAGAGATAAATGGATTGGAAGATCCAGGTAAAGGGTTCCCATCAGGAACGTGATACCGATCTCTTTAATTAGAATTTTATTAGAATTACTTTATAATTCTGTCCACAAGTGTCTTCTCAAAAATCTCGAGATTGGTCTCAAAGGCAAGGAGCTTCCAATTTAAGAATTTATTCCCATTCAAACTATTTTAGGTTCCTGGAATCCAACTATCACTATTGAACTGAGACATAAATTTTCCTTCGAAATCCCTTAAATTGTCCCAAGCAAGTCCAAAATTCAGATCATGTTTTCAGATCACAAGACACTTGTGATGTTAACGAAAGTTACCTTCAGTGAGTAACTTCTGTGGGTTTTCATTACAAAAGTGTTGTCCTCATTTCACAGGGTGGAAGAGAATGTTGAATGGTGAAACAAGCATGGTGAAACAACTACATCATATTCTAAGGTTAATAGCTACTCCCTAAAGAAGAAATGAGGGTCTTTCACCTGCTGTACAGGTGTTTGGCCTAACTACATACCTTGCATTAATTTACAATCTGTGATCACTGTCGTTTATGTATCCT
>VZSV01000026.1:361806-390813 GCA_013398735.1 Nothocercus julius | reverse complement strand
ATTTTTTTTTTTATTTTTGCTTATTTGTTTTGTGCAAGAAATGAGTGGATGAGAAAAAGGGGAAAGGAAAGTCTCTCCCTACAGATTTCCCCTTCCTTATTCACAACAGGCACCTGGCCCACATGAAGGATTAACTGCCTGCTTGTAAAATGTCCGTTTTTGAAATTAAGTCATTTTTAGCTGCAATGTGGCCAAGCAAAGTGTGTGCTTCTGCCACCCTATAACTCAGCCATGACTCGCATCGGTCTTTGAAGACAGCCCCACATCTGCATTGGCATCACCCATGCCAGCCTTTGGCCCGCTGAGATTTGCACTGTTGCAGGGATTATCGCACCCTGAAATGCAGGCTTTGTAAATGAAGACTAAAAATAGTCGGTGCTAAAGCAGTATAGTAACACTCTGTGCAGCTGAAAAACAACAGGGGAAATAGTAGGTGGCACTCCTTCCCCAAGAGCTATTTTTAAACATATCTAGTGTTTTTTGAACAGTATGAAAAGTGTCAGACCATGTTATTGGCAAAGAGGCTCTAAAATCTCAGGTTTGAACAAAAAAAGAAAAAAAAAGCGCTCAGTTTTGAGATCCCTGAAAGAGCTTTAAAGCCACTACAGATAATTATATAAATGACCTTTCTTTGATTCTCCAGAACTTTACATAATTTCCTAGATAGAGAGAGAGAGAGACCTGAATCAAAACCTATTGAAGTCAATGAAAATATTTCCATTGACTTCACTGAAAGCTGGATTTGGCCTACAAATGATCCATTATGCGAGGAAAACTTGCCCACTGAGTTCTAGCCAGCTCTAATTTAAAGGAGTTCAATTGGAAATCATCAGTCATTCTTCTGGTTGCAGTGCAGAAAAAGGCTTCTTTATTGCTTAGCTCAGACCCACTAGGTTTAAGACCTACCATAAGATCTTACCATATTTGACTATCAACTACCAAGTAACCTTCCTCTTTCATGACTTTTGTCCCCTGCATTGAATAAAAGCAAATTCTTTGTGTTCGGTGATCCGTTTGGTATAAGTTTTATTTACATCAGCATTTTACATTCACAGTTTCTTAAAATAGCGTTGCCAGTATGGGTTCTCGACAGCCAAACCTTACTCTAATTAGACAAAAAAAAAAAAAAAAAAAAAAGGCAGCAACAACAGCAACTACTTTTGGGTAATAACTAGATGGAAATTTTAAAGCAAGCAATAACAGGTATATGTTGCATAAATGTATGAAACAATCCATGCGTTCACATCTGTGAGAAAAACTAATTTGGCCAACAGATTTTAGACAGATTATTTGTTACAGATTATTTTTTCCTGCTTTTAAACAAAACTGAAGTTATGCTTGTCTGTCCCTTCTATCAGCCACTTTCAATTCTGATGACAGGAGGAGGAGGAAAGAAGTCTCAAAAGATAATAAATTTTCCCACGGGCCTCACAAATGCCAAAGTTTCATGCAAAAGAGGACTGATTAGAAAAAGGGGGCTGAAATTAGAACCCCATTGCAAAACAGAATGAATATAGAATGAGTTGTACCAGATAATCTATGCCAGGAAGCTACAAAACATGAGGCTGTATAAATTCTGTCCAGGTTCCTTGTGTTTTGCTTTTGTTTCACATACACAGAAGAATAGCTGCACTATTGAACAAATACACATGAACCAGGTTAAATTTATATTTTCATGATGACCACATCACAGCCCATGTGGAGACCAGGATATGAAGAAGAGGTTTTAGGAACTGCCATGTAATCTGAAAGGAACCAGTCTCGTAGCAATTCCTGTTTCCCCCCAAATCCTGTGAGATTCAACTTATGTAGAAAAGCTGGAATGGTTCATAGGCCTTGCTGCTTGGAGGCACACAATGACCTTCAAATTATATTTCCACACTCATGTTGGCTTGCATGTTCCAAAAGCCTAGCACATGTATCGCAATCAAAACTGATCTACAACGGTATTAAGAAGTCTGCAGCCCCCATTCACCCTGACAGTTTGCTCCACAAGGATTTCCTCTGATTTCGGAAAGGAAATTTTTATTTTCCCCAAAGCCCAGATATAAACACAGCTTTCTTCAAGTCATGGTTCAATTCAAAAAACTTATGGACAGCTCCACTCTGCAGAAAAGAAAAGAAAACAAAACAAACAAAACAAAGAAACAAACAAAAAAGATGTTGAAAATGTGGCCAAATTTTATTCTGGATGCCCTTGGGTCTGTCACCAGGCTTTGCAGTTTCTCTGGGCAAGTCACTTATTTTCTCATGCCTCAGTTTCCCTACCTTCAAAAATATCAAAAATGCTATATTGAAATCCACTCTGCATCACTACCATATTTGAAGATGAAAGTCACTAAAAAGTACACAGTTTTTGTTGCTTTTTAGTAGCATACCAGAAGTGGTCTGTAGACCACTGTGATAGGAAACACATGGCACGCCAAAAGAATAAAATTAGATAAAGTGGGTCACTTAGACAATGGAAAGAGAAAAGCTCTCTCTCATTTTTATGTGATACAGAAGGTTCATTATGTGCTGTATCGACAACATAGTATTTTTCAGTGTCACCTCTTCATTAAAGAGTCATTTTAAAGGCAGCTGATGAGTTCTAGTATCATAGTTTTCATCTAATATAGGTATTCATTAATTTGTATATTATCTTTCTTTTCCTGCTGGTCTGGTAATCCTTAAATATGGTGTCCCAGTGGGACAGATTCTGATCTCACATCAGTGTATATTAGTAAATCCATTAAAGCTAATAGGTTATTGTCCATCGGTGTAAGAAAATCAAGGCTAATGAGACTACTTGAGTATGCAAGAACTACAAGATCGGAACCTACTGTCATTTAATATTTTGGAAGGTTATGTGTCTTTTCAAGATAGGACATAACTTTCCTTAACATAGCTTTCAATAGAGGTGCATTAGCCTCTAGTGGCAGTAGAGGTGATATATTATATTGCTAATTTAAAGGATTATGCATGAAAAGTGAATATATTGCAATAATTATGAAGTCTTGTTTGACTTCACTTTTCCACAAGTGTACTTTGTCATGCTTTAAATACATCATGGATTTTAAAAGCAAAATCAAGATACTGTAAATTGGGGAAAATAAAAAGCTTAATAGTATATTTTAAGAGAAGGTTTAGGTCTGGAATATTTTCACTGTGATTGTCATCATTACAAAATTTATATTTGAGCATTGCCTCTACCTATTTGATTGCAAGCATGTGCGAGCTTGTGTGTGCACATGCATGCAGAAAGGGGTCGTGACATTTATTAAAGCAGTCAATAAGGCAAGTATAGGACAAGCATCTAACCCTGGAATATATTTATATTTATACTCATTTCTGATATGGAAACTAAAGAGGAAAAATCAATTGGAATCTAACGTTTCATTGTCCTTCACCTTGACTCTTTGGTTTAAAGTAAGCAGTTATAGAATAAACATTGCCGAAGAGAAATAAATAAATAAATAGATGAAAAAGCCACTCTCTAACATTATTAGGACTTCCAAAGTAAATAAAAAGTGGTAGAGCTGAGAGCAAATTGCTGCAGTGGTGCCAGGGAGAATCCTGATTTTAGCACCGCTGTACCAAATTTGTCATTTAGGAAAGCTCTCGTTCCCTTTATTGAGTTCCACTGTAGTGAACAATTTCTGCCTGCATCCCTCGTGTGTCCTTTTGGTTTATTATCTTTCACTGCGAATTGAGCATCCACAATCAGTTTCACAGGAAGCCTAATTTCACACGCCGCTTCTACATATGATGAGGACTTCCCTCGCCCTTCCTGCACCCAGCACTCTTATCAAATGAAGAATTGTGGATAAGGGTTAGGTGCAGATAAACATGAGTGTAGCACTTCCAGAAAGGTCGTGATCCCCCCATAAGGTGCTTCTTGTTATGCCTGACCTTCAGATTTTCATCATCAGCCCGCCTGACAACTTAATAATGCAGAGGTGCAGGATTCATTTCTCCCCTCTGAGCGAGCCGGCGCGGGACGCCCTTTTCCCTGATTATTTCCCTGCACTCCCGGCTGCCCTTTATAAGCCAACCAGAACTCCATCAATCATGCTCCTCTCTCCTCTCCTCCCCGGCCCCCAGTCCTGAGCACTCGCGAGCTGCCACGTCCTCTTTTGTCTTGTGCCGCGACAAGAACTCGCCGCGCGGATCCACGCGTGACCTACCTCCCCATGCAAAGGGTGCTTGGGCTCTCCTCCACCCAGAGACTCCTTGGGGGCTCTGCTTGCTGTTAAAAGAAGGAAGAAATTTGAGCTGCAAGCCCAAGTTTTGATTTCGTTTCATCTGCTCTTAGATTTCTTTTCCCCTCCCTGTTCTTGCACTGGTTTTCTTAGAGTTTAGTGATCATTAAGTGAAGAAAAAGCCCTTGTAGAATTAATACTGTTCTCTCTTTTCCTTTGTGAAGCTAAAGGAGAAGGACGACTTGATATATTCAGATTATTAAGCACATCAATTTATCAGGACACAATACCCCAGAAAAGTTCTGAACAAACTCCCCTTAGAACAAGAGGCTATCGATTCAGATGAGCTTTTAAAGCCTGCAATGAAGATAGGTATTCCCTTCACCTCCAGCCTTAATGGTGCTTTTTCAGCCAGCGATTCCTAGAGCAAAGACGGGATGCGAAGGCACCCTGAGCATCTGGAGAGAGCGCAGTGCACCAGGTTCCCTGACGGAGCGGGGGCATCCCGAGAACATCTCCTATCGCCTAAAGCAGCTGCCGTTTGTAGCTCCAAGAGGGGCAGTGTCCCCTGGCAAGCCGCAGCTCAGCTGGGTCCGGGGATGACGCCGCACCCAGCGAGCGAGCTCAGATCCTACCCTGCCCAGTGGCAGCAGGACGCAAATCTGTGCCCAGCTGGAGAGAGAAGCTAATGTGTTAGCCTGGCTCGCCCATTAAGTCGCTGTGCTAGAACTGTAAAAATAAATAAATAAATAACAGAGCGGCATGAAGCACCGTAAAACCACTCGTTTGCCAAATATCAGCATCGTGGCTGAAATTAAGTTTTCCTAACTCCTCCTGTGCCTGGATGCACTCAGACAGCACTGGTGCATGGGAAAGCCTAAGTTCATGGCTGTGTGTCTCTTAACTGAACCGCCACCTCCCTGCGGAAAGTAAAAACCTGCTTAGAAGCAGAGAAAACAGCTCCAGTGCTATTCAGTCTCCCAAACAGGTATTGTGGGAATAATTGGAAAGCCCCTGAATAATGTTTTACCATCTGAATTATTTCATACATCACAAGTTTGGAAAAGCCCAACACATACCCGGAGCCTGTAGTGAAATATGGGATTGCACTTACTAGCCGTGAAAACTAAATATCTCTTTAGAGTCTTCTTTTTCTTAATAAAAAATAAATAAGCTTTCTATGGTGATCTTCCTTCAAACTAAGTACGTGTCAAAGACTGCAAACAGCCATCAGAGGAAAGACTGGCAAACATGCAGAAGCTGCAAGAACAGTCAGTTTGCCCTAAATCCCTTTGAGACAATTGGAGTGTTTCTTCCAAGTCTAGCACGTGTTGGCCAAAATGCTAACGGATCCATGGCACAGCTGAGTGCCTAACTTCTTTGACCTAAATCATCTGTTTTTCCCCGCCTGAAAGCTGCCTGTGAGAGGCTAGGGAGTTTGTCTGACCCCCACACCTCGGTGATAGGCCGAGGAATGTGGTCAAAGGTGTCCCCCCAGTGAGAGAGTGGCTGTTCTCGGCCAGTGGTTGTCTGACCTTTTCTAACCTCAAATTATGGTTACTGAACAACTCTTGTAACTTATAAGAGGGTTAAGTTAGAAAATTTTCCCCAACATAAAACCTAAATTCAGCTTCTTACTGTCCTACTTGTAGAGGACATGGAAAACTCCATTTCATATAGACATTTTGTATATTACTGGAAATTTTTAATGGTCCCCCTCAGTTTTTTTTCTCTTCTAATCCTAAACACAGAAAATCCTCAAGCCTCTCCTTAAAGGACAGGTTTCCAAAATTCCCATCAGTCGAATTTTTTCTCCCCTGGACTGTCTCCAGTTGGTCTCCATTTCCATAAGGTGCCATACAGTTACAAAGATGTGGGTCATAAGCTCCATCTTGTAATGCATCCCAAGATGTCACTTTTCTTTTTACTGGAAGAGATTGCCTGACTTTGCCTGCACTCCCATTGAACTGCCAGAGACAGTTCTGCAACAGTGCTGCCTCCCAAAGAGTCCCTCTATCAGATGTGCTTAGATGATTAGTTCTCTTTAAGAAAGTTTAAGTTCTTTTTACAGAATATCATGCTGTTCGTTTTGGGGCTTTTCTCCAGTTCCGTCAAGCGTCAAGTATTGATCACGTCCTCCAAAGTCTTTTCAACACACTCTTACATGTTGCTGCATATATATTTTGTAAGCACACTCTCTGTTCTTGCTAATGACATTATTATCCCAGTTTTAATGAAAATATTGAGTAGAACATCTTGTAGAACACTGATAAAGAAGAGTTTCCTACCGAATTTGAATCGCACTCCATAAAAATCTTTGGAGGCTATATAAGGGAAAAATCTTATTGATCAGGATACTTAGTGTGTTGCATACCTACAAATTTAACTACGGAGAGGCAATTCACCATACAGGGAATATGGTAGAAACACAAATAATCCATTTTCACCTCAGAAAAAAACAAAACTCTAAAGAATATTTCCTTAGGAAGATCAAAAAACATGACTCAAAACTAAGGAGTTGAAAATAGCTTAAGAAAAAGATGAATGAAGAACAAAGGAAAGATAGAAAGGATGAGACACAATAGAGAAAAGAGGAAGATCATTCTGAGATGTTGATGAAGAAAAACAAGAGTGATAATGATCTGTGATTTCAGGGGGAAAACCTCTCTGAGGAGGAGAGGCAGGTTTGGAGAGCAAAGGGAAGCACAAACAAATGAAACAGAGAAACAGGAAGGAAACCAAAGAAAACTTGTAGATAGAAAACAGAGGAAAAACAACAGGAAATCTGCAGTGCCCAGTATACTTTCTTGACCTTTAGGTGCAGGAAATCACACTTCAAAGGACAGCCAAGAACACAGGACCTGATAAGAGTGATAAAGATGTCCTCGCCTCCAGAATAAAGTTACAAAGGGAGGGAAGGCACAAAAAGAGGGAGGGAGGGAGGGAAGGAAGGAATGGAGGAAAAGGAATAAAGCAGAACTCCAATATTGAAACTGGATAGTTTCTTTTCACGATTTTCACCCTAAAATGTGTCCAGCTTGGTTACTGAGGAGAAGATTCCCTGGACTATTCTAACCACTCCCTAGTCAAATTCTATTTAAGATTTGCAGCCTACAGCCAATGCAAATCCTTTGTTTGGCACATCTTCTGCATTTAAGTCTTCATCAGCTGCAGCAGTGATGCCAGTAACTGTCTGGAGCCCTTTGGCAAGGTTTTGCTCATGGTCCCTGCCGGGATCCAGGCTGCTCTGTTGCCCTCCGGCCCCTCAGATCAACATTCCCAGGGGCAGTGGTGGCATCTTCACAAGGCCCCAGGTGACTGAGGATACAGAAGAGACTTATAGAGTTGGACCATCCTTTATATTGGAGCTTTCCTCAGAGCAAAATTGATTTTGTGGGGAGGAGCGAGCAATGGGTTGTCCTCTACTGATATTTGCCAAGGGAAAACAAGGGATGTTTTGGATTCAGACCAGAGGGCCATGGCTCCGTCCAAGCCCTTGCAAATTGACTTGGCAAGAGAGGATTCTCTCGAGGAGCTAGGAAAACCAGAGATGTCGGTCATAGAAGTAAACACCATATGCTTGTCTCACAGCATCTGATGGTAGTGAAGTGGACAGAGTCAGAGAGCTGGCAGATCTGAGAAATAGAGCAGTGTAAATCAAGACACATTCTCCTTTCTTCCTTTCCCAGAGGAGTTCCACGGGCATGAGCAGTGTGTTCGTCCTAAATCCAAGAGCTCTTGAAAGCCGATTGGTGTTTTCCATACTGATTATTTACGCTAAGCCTTGATTGAATGAACTGTAGGTTACAGAGAGGTGACTTTTTTTGAAATGTATGAGATAAATCCTTCTTCATCTAGAGGGCAAAGAGTTAGTGAGAGAACGGGAGAGACTACAGAACCATTTGATATATTTTGTTTGAAAAAAAACTCCAAATATTTTTTTTTTTCTTCCTCAGTATTGAAAATTTTGCATTGCCCAATATTTACAATTTTGATAATAAAATGTTGTCATTTAACTTAAGTGATGGCAGAAGAGGGGGGAGGGCAGGGAAAAACTTATTGTTAGCATGTTCCTTTGCTCTACATTTCTATCCGTTGACTCCTTCAGTTGAAATTTTTATCAGGGCCACAATTCCCTTACCACCTTCTGCAGAAATGCTGTTGAACAGTGGGGACAGGCTGGAGAGACACTATCTAGACTTCAGAGCATCAACAAAACTCGTTCCATAATTCCATCAGTAATTATCCATGTGTCATTCAGCCCATC
Source organism: Nothocercus julius (assembly GCA_013398735.1). Classification (NCBI taxonomy): domain Eukaryota; kingdom Metazoa; phylum Chordata; class Aves; order Tinamiformes; family Tinamidae; genus Nothocercus; species Nothocercus julius. Next base: position 382,365 of record VZSV01000026.1, on the reverse strand, counting down.
AGGTTGCTACTGTCTTAAAAAAAAAAGGTTTCAGGCATTCTTAAAGCTTTTTGAAAACACAGAGCAAAGATGATAGCTATGGAAATAAACAGTTGAAAAGGCAGCCTACAGACAAAAATGCAGGCTGTTGATAAACTAGTTGATGAGAAAGGATAAACTTACTATAAAGTATTTTTAAACTTCAAGTCACCAAAAACTTCTGAAATGCATGATGTCATGTGAACTTATCCCAGACATATTCTGACTGTTAGAGGAGGAAATAGTTGAATTAGAAGTTCTACAAGTGTTATCTTTGACAGGCTTTATACTAACTATTTATCTTTTTATTCATTAGGTTAATCCCTGGAAACTTCATTTTGCACTGGTCATTTCCTGACATCATCCAGTCTTTGTCTATCTGGTTGCAACATACCCATGTACCAAAAGCAAGGTGGAATTCAGGTAAAACTCTGGAGCCACCTTCGGTACAGGTAGACCCCACGTGGCAATCAATAGGACATCACTCTTGTGGAGACAGAGACTTAATAATTTCATAAATTAATTTTATGAATTAAGACTCATAAATTTGAGCCTTTCAAGACTGTCAATCCATTTAAATCTTCCTAGTAATCTTGTTGGCTGAATCATCATCTCATCTTTTAGCTAACAAAAGAGTAAAGAGAGCTAGAGAAGGTTTCTAAGCCTTGACTGCTATATTTTAAATCTTAGCTCTACAAAATCAATAATGAGAGTGTAGAATCCTTCTCTAGATACCTTTTTTTCCTCTGATTACTCCTTTCCTATTTAAAATGCTTGTAATATACACAATAAGTCTTGCTATTTGAGGACCTAATACCATTATGACTTAGAAATGACCCTCCTAGACATGGAGATTTTATCTTATCTGACAACCCATGTTCTCTCAGAGTATCTAGCATGAAAGACCATTAAAAATTTCCCAGTTCATTGTAGGAAGGGCACAGAAGGAATAATACCAGTGAGCAGTTAGTCAGCAAAATCAGGATAGGCCAACATGGAGTATTATTTAAAGAAAATAGAATTATTCTTATTAAAAAAAAAAATTGCACATCTAATTGCCATTTTGATAATGAAAATGGCTCAATCGAGGGAAATAAGTAAAAAATAAAGGACATCTAAAGAAAATTCTCACAGTAACAACATAATACCATAATCTGTAACACATAGAAATATTTTCTGTTTAATACACTAAATGTTCTATGATGACCAGATTCTTTTAAGCAGAGTCCAATCTGATGGCTCTTCTTTTCACCTCTATTTCTTTTTATTTTTGATTTACTGTTTTTATGTTAAAAATTTCTCCTGACCAGAGACATATGAAAAATCTATATTTTGTCATTGTACTATTTTTATATTCTGTTTAATGATATAGTATAAAAATCCTATTCCAATAAAGAACACCTGTAGCATAAATACTCTAAGACACTTTTATATCAATGGCAAAAGTCTGTAGTCTTTTAATACCCTAATATGATGGATAAGAGCTCAAAAATATCTTCAGAGCTGTAACCTTTGTGCTAAATTAACAAAAATAAATATTAATTTCTGAAATATGTGATAGAAAATCTTTAATGCAAAACCCTCAAAGCATTCATTCAAAAAGATGTATCAGTTCCTAACACAACTCAAATGAAAATGTTCATTTTCATCTGCTAAATATTTTCCCAGGAATAATCATTGCATTTTGTGAAAAGTTGAACAAAAGATTATGTCAGAACTGAGATTTGTATAGAAAGACCATATCCTGCATGAGACTGAAATACCAATTCCATTAAGTCTCCTCTATGCCCTTCTGCCAAATCCCTTCCTCCTATATACTGCTTCACAAACTACAACCAGCTTCCTCCTGTCCCAGTTCAGTGATCAGTAGTACTGGGTGGTCAAAAAATTACACTATTAATTGGAGTACTAGAAAAACTTTATTTCTCTGCCTTTTTTGTCAATACGTTTAGGTTGGATCTTTCTTGGTGAAAAAACAGATTGTTGGTAGGAAAAAAAAAGGAAGAGACAAACTAACGGAAAACAAATTATCTTTCTCTAGTAAAACATTAGTATTCAGTTTATAACATATCAAAAAGACAGGAAATTATTTTCTTCAAATTTCAAATATTTTTTCCAATCATTTTTAATTGCTTCACTCTGCCACTCCACTGCAAAGTTCTAACACCTTCCACTGTGATTGTTTCCTGCTAACAGAGACATTTTGTAGACAGATTGAGTGTCAATATTACCAGCAGCAAATTATTCAAATTACATGAATAGCCTTATAATCCTTATTTACTGTGAATATTTCAGGAATCTATTGTTTTTTAAAATAATAATTTTGGATAAGCTCTCATGGTCCAGACATCATTTTAAAGATATTATCAAGGTTTCAGGGCAGCAGAGAGAAAAATGTTGTTATTCTGATTCAAATGACACCAATACCAGGTTTGTCCCAAAATGCTAAAGACTGCAGAAAATGTATATAGCAACCTTGTGTCCATCCTTGCGGGCACTAATACTTGTCTGCCTGTGTGGTACTTAGATAAAGGTAAGGAATAAGTAGCTGTATCAACCAGCTTGCTGCTAAATAGCCTTTCACTGTTTATTTTCCAGATAAGTCAATTAGGCAAGGTGGCACATCAACATTCACTATGTGCTGATTTCAGATATATTGGCAGGCTTTTAAATAAACATCAATGAAAATAGAGTATACATCTGCTAAAAAAGGCAAGCTCACAGGGAAATACTGGAGATGGCACTCTGTAGCTCCAAAAATACAGGAACTGGAAGACTGCTTTGTTGAAGTCAGTATTTTTTCTGCAGATGACTTAATTTTCCAAAGACTGTTCTTACCTTTTTAAAAAAAAAAAAAAAATACAAAACTTTAAGCTTTCTCAGTTACTATGTTGTCCTGTTCGAATGCATGCATAAATAAACTTTGATCATCTGCTTCAAATCTAACTTTATATGAAAGAATAAAGAGGTAGTTTTGAACTAATTGTAACATTGAGACCTGCCATGCTAGAAAGGGTTAAGAGATGAAGCCCACTAGAAAGATAACTTTTATAGACAGCATTTCTTGTCCTCATTCCCACAGCCTCTGCTTTATTAAACACTTGATCAGTTGGCTTAAAAAATAACCATATGGTACTGTTTCTAAGATATAGATTCAATGTTGAGGCAGGGTGTGATCTATTTGGCTTGACAGGGCCAAATGATTTCGGTGCTGACATCCCAGCCCACTTCCTGTCATGAGTGAAACAAGAGCAGGAGAGGATTGGGTAACTTTTCAAACCATGGACCTACAAACGAAGAAATGGAATTGTTCTAAGTGATCTGGCATTTCCCAAAATGACTGAAGACTGCAGCCTATAGAAAGAGTGAGGAGGATTCATGTGTGCACTTTTTTGTTTCCAGTGGTAGTGATTGCATTACTCCGCCTATGTCCATTAGCCATGACCTATTAATTGCACAGTCATTGGAACGGAGAGCACTACCTCATCTGTGAGATTTTAGAATATCTTATTTTAGAATATTCATTTCATCCATGCTTCTGCCGTCTTAATATTTGTTTTATGAAAACATATGGGCAAATAGCTTTTGTTCAGATAAATGCTTAGGGAATAGATATTCTTACTTGGAAAGCAGTTATTTGCCCTCTCTTGTATGAATTAAATGTTTGATATTCTTTTCTTCCCAGATCAAAAAAAAAGTAATACTAATCCAATCAAAGGGAAGCAATAATAACATGTGATCACAAATCAAGTACAGATCCTGAGCATAGAGAAGTTTAACAGTTCATGGGATGAAATGTGCCTGTGAACAACCATTCAAATAATTATCTAAAGAAAGAGACAATTTAAAATAGTTGTACATAAGCAAAAAACAAACAAACAAGAAAACAAACAAACAAAAAAAATCGAAAATGCCTTTGTAATATGAGCAATTTAAGCAGATTGAATAAGTAACATTTAGGCATTCTTTGCAATGTCACCTAAGCCATAGAAATGGTAGGAAGAAATCCTCTGTAGGCTTCCTACTTTATCACCCTCAGGAAGTCATAGTACATCCAGGTGACCTGTGAGTTTGCCTGTCTGTAAAACTGGTATTTTAAATAATATGGGTCTAATCACCAGGTTCTTCTCAGTCCAGTTATTGTTTGGGAAGTGTTCTCAGACTGCTGGATAAACGTGCTATATTAGTTCTAACAATAATGACGATTATCTTTCAGGGATTTTTATCCTCAGTGAAAAGCAAGAAGAATTACTGGCCAATTTTGTCTAGTAAATGCTGAATATTTGGAACATTTCCCGTTCATACTCATTCTGTGGCTTTCCTGTGTCTGACTTATGTTTATCTTCATTAAGTGGAATAATGCAAGTCAAAATAGCTACAAGTAAACTGTCTGCTGGATGTGGAACAGTTGTTAGTTCATGGGAAATGGATCGTAAAAAATGTGCTCCTTTGACTTTAGAAAAGAGCTCTAAATTGATCCCTTTCCAGTTCAAAGCTCCTTAAAACAAACTAAGCCATCTCACCTGATATTTCATCACCATCATCACATGTCTCAGGTTCAACAGGGGATGGATTACTCTGAAAGATTTTGTCTCCATCAAAGTTCACCAGAAAGTCCTGATTCACAGGGGAAGGCAGAGAGAACATCTCCTATACTTAGTAGAAGCCAGTTCGAATAAGCAATTGTCCTGAGTTCTTTGAACTTTAGAAGAGGTGGAGATGCAGTCATATAGAAGATGAACTACTTCCCTTGAAGGAGCACAGCACATATCTGTGCAGATTGATGGAGCCATAAGTCACTGGAAGCTAACCTGGGTACAGCCTGAGGTAAAGCTGAAAGCTAAAGTCATTCCAGGTGGGCTGGTGGAAGGGAAAAAACAAATCCTAGACAGTCGCATATGAGGTCATATCTTCTGTTCCATTGCAGCCCACATATAAATATTTTAGATTTATATTTCAGAAGTTTTAAGCCTCTTCATAAAATGCATTTAACTTTAGATTTTATTTCAAAATGCCACTTGAGGTAGTAAGGTGCCACACTCTCTCGAGGGTTTCCGGCAAATCTTTCTTGACCAATCCAAATTCATAAGACAAACCATATGATTCTGAAATACTTTCAACTGCCTCCTGGATCATATGTCCACATCTGGAAATGATGGATATTCTCCTCCCAGCTGCAGAAGAGGGAAATTCTGCATTAGGCTAAAAACACTGTGTAAATTGCAGGGGAGAAGGGTCAGCTTTCTAAAATTACAGTGGTCAAGGCAAGTCAAGCACTTTAATGCAAGGCTCAGATCCAAGATCAAAATCATTTTACAAATCTCCTAGCTATTCCACCCAGAAACACACAGGACATTTTGGATAGTTTTATGATGAAGATAGCCAATAGGCAACAAATCCTCATAGCTAGAAACTAATCTCCTTTCACAAGGGACACAAAGCAGGTGTGCTTAGAAAAGGTGAAACTGTGCCCCAAATTTGCTTGACGTAAAGCAGGAGAAAACTTTCCGATAGGAAATGGTTGTAAATCACAGGAAGATCAATAGAAAAGAACAATTCAAAGCAGAAATCGCATTTTTTGAGCTCACCTTGCTTAAATCTCTTTATCTAAAATATTCTTAAAACTCCATGGAAGGTGCTCAAAAATAACTGGAATAAAAATTGTTCTATAAAGTATGTGGAAAAAAAATCAGATTTTATGTGAGGTGTGATGAAATGTGAACCAGTCAGTTATGTTGCTTTTCACTGTATCCTGCTTCTCATTCTTTATGTGTAGTTTTCCATGCTGAGATCCCATCTTTTATAGTCTCTAAAGAATCAATCTCACATTAAGTGATATACAAATAGGTGAGAATGGAAGATACGTTATTATATATTATCAGCAGTGATAACACCACATTAATAATTAAGATGAAACATTTGTCTGTCTATGCCTGTGTATCGTTACTTCACTAAGTCTTGTCTGGGAACATCTTACCGGTTTCAACGGGAAACATCTTGAATCAGATCTTAGGTGGAATTAAAACTTTTGCTAGAAAGGATCCTAATACAGACTGCATTTTCTGGTGTGGAGGAGAAAATAAAAAAAATAAAGCAGCTTTTCATGAAGCTTTATCTTATGTCATATTTCGTTATTCAAGCAACTTGGAAATACATGAAAATTGTGAGGCAAAAGATATAAATTTGTTGTCTGAAAATCTCTGCAATGACATGATCTCAAAGCTAAGGTATGCAAATCAAGATGAATTAAAACAAAGTCAAGGAAAATTATGCTTAAGTTGGGGATTTTTATAACTGCACATTCTTACCTGATATCAATCTAAAGCTCTTTTGTGGGCAGCAAATATAGCAAGAAAATAGTTTTCTCACAAAATTTCTAATATCTTCTGTTTCTAGTGAGGTTAGAGATAGCAGGAAAACGGGTACATATCCATGTTATTTCAACTCTTGCAGTCTAAGTGCTGGTGAGAATACAGAGGACTAATTCCAGAGCCGACGTAAATAAGTGTTACTCAAAGACAGTGAGACAACACCAATTTACACAAATCGTAGTTCAAGCCTGGGAAATTGAGATGCATGCAGAAGTTTAGATAAGACACATCTAGACAAATATTTTAGGTATGTATACACATCTATATATAACGCTTTCTAAACCACTTTAATCTCAGTCTACTTATATGAGCTGTTTATAAATAGGAAGAAGTCTCTTTGGGGAACTTAGTTGAAAGGATGAAAGAAAGTCAAGAGAAGTTCCTAGTATATCTGATTTGTTTCATTGCCACAAGTTAAGCCCTAATGAAGCCTTAATGCTGCCTAATGAAGGTTAGCCTCCAATAGCCATCACTGGAAGGAGGGAGAAAGGAAGACTTTCTGCCAGAGGGCAGTTCAGAGGTGCTCAAAATGACACCCTGGAGGATCTTCATCCTCCACTTTCTCAATAGGGCTCCTAGGAAGAACACTCATGTAATTCAATACTCTCAACTAATCATGTTTCTTAAAATTAGGCCATTTGAATATCCTCAGAATATCAAAAATACATGCAATGGAGATTACCAGTTTAAGCAGAAGACTAATAGTTCCTGAATTTTAATCGCAGTTTGAAGAGGAAATATTCTTCTACAACTCTAGGCACAGAATAAGGTTACTTGTCTCCATTTCCCACTCTTTAGGAGAGCGGGCCTATCTCCCAAAGAAACACTGAGATTTCGTTAGTATTTGGAAAACGTATCAAAGATAGCTTTTTCAATGTGTTTTACTTCTTGTGGTCCCCCATTTTTTCTCAACTTATTCCCCATCCCTCTAGAAGAGTAACATGAAACAAGAGCATTAAAATATTGTGCATTTTTCTTGGCAAAAAAATTAACCACAAAGGCCAGGGTTTGTATTTTTTTAAACAACATTCACACTGGGCTCAAATTATGCGCATAAACATTGCTAATGTATTTGCTATTAGTCTGTGTGACACCTTATTCCTTTAAGTTTGCATCTGTTGGCACGGACTAGGAAAACTCTCTCCTCCTTGAGAGGGCTAGTTAAGATGTATCTTGCTGTTTCCCCATATCTTTAGTATGCAGGGAGCGCAGAGATGGAGATAAAAGGAGAAATGTCTATCTTTGAGTCTTCTGCAATACAGAATAAGTTATCAACCTACTAACATGCATGTCTGAATAGACTCCTTTGGCAGGAGGGAGATTTTATCTGTCCTGACATGCGAATTCCTCCCTCATGTCAATCCATGAAAGTACTAAAGAATAAACTCTCTAGTAAAATGAATGTGGCATACCACTGGGACTTAGAGAGCATCATATTTTCCCCTAGCTGCTTTTTTTTTTTTTTTTAATTCTCCAACTGAATCCTTGATATCCATATAAATTAGTCACTCCGAAGAACTACTTGAAAATCCATTGCTTTAATCTCATAGGCTTGGGGAGGCTGACTCCTGCCACTAAGGTTTGGGAGTTTGTTGCCCCTCAATTTTTCCTCTTCAGCCATGCAATGTGCCATCTCATCCTACCCCCACACCGTGCCATTTGTGCTGGAAGCTTCACAGCTGCATGAAGCAAATGAGCAGGCACCGCTTTGCCCTCCGATCTGGTAGGCCCCCAGGTACAGATATGAGCAGTCAAAATGTCCTCTTCAGGATCATGAAGTGCCCACTCATGTGCGAGGGGATGGATGCGATGTTCTGAATGAAGCTAAGCCCAGCTGTAGCTATTACATTTTGGGGGCATGAGGGGGAAAGTCACACTGGTGTGTTTACAAAGGAGTAACTGGTGTGGTTTCACACATGCTTGTTTCTCTGCCCATCACCAGCATCTCCACCGGCCTCTGTCACCCCTAGAACAAGGCTGCCTCTCTATTGAAATAGATCCCTTAGTCTTCACTTATGCAATGATTTCACATCAATAGTGGTAGTATGAGAAGAATAATAATCACTTTTATAGAGCAAAACATAACCGAAATAGTAAAAAAGGCAACAAAAAAAAAAGCTAAAATAAAAATGATCTATCCTTTCTTCTTTTGGTCTCCAGTGTTTATCCCTAGATATTTATGATGTACTACCTAACAACATATTGGTTCTCATTGTATTCTGTTGAAGGCAAGAAGTTATACTTTGATTTGTGCTTTGTCTGAGCTGCGGGGCCTCAGTTAAAGAATTTAAATGATAGACAATTCTTGTAACCTTTTATAAACACTCTCAAGCAGTCTCTTTAGAATCAAGCACACAAACTTGTTGTCGCGTCTTTATGTGGTATCACTCCAGACCATAATCTTCTTCTTCACTTCCCCTTTCTTGTACTGCATTTATTATTTTCACCAGCTCTTTGTGTGCAGTAGGTCTGATGCTAGGTTGAGTTCACTGCCTGGACTGCTTGTCTTCCACTCCTTTTCAGGTGTGCTTGTACATCTATAGCAGGAGTTGTGATTTCAAAACAAACATGGAAACTCAAAGCAAATCCACCAAGTTTCTCATGGTCTGGCTATAAAAAAAATGAAATAGGCTCGAAGATGTGAGGAGCCTCTTCCTCTTTGTGACTTTCCCGTGGCTATTTAGGGATGCAATAGTGATCTACACTCTTGACCTAATTACCAGAACCCCAAATTTAAAAAACACACAGCTGAGAACGATGCAAACATATGAAATAGCCCAATAACCCTGCTGATGAGGGCATGAAAACATGGGAATCAGATGAGGATACTGGACTGCTCATCGGAAAGGTATTAGGTTAATATCAAGCCCTTTGCTCACTAATAAAGAAACGAGGCTGAAGATTTGCCACAAAAATAAAGTGATGAAACAGGGGTTGCAATGGTACCTCACATTTCTTTAAAAATAATCAATTCCAACCAGGGTGACATTTTCAAACTTCTGTCTTCAGTTCTCTTCAAATAAGCTAAACTAAATCTTTTTGGAAAGCTTACAGATGAGAAAAAAAAAAAAAAAAAAAACTCTTTTATTTTATGGATCAAAGGATTTCCCAATAAAAATGTTCATTTCTAATATTGCAAATTCCTCATTTTAAGTGCAGATCGAGGAAAACAGAGATATAAGTGTCAGGTCTGGAATCTGGAAAAGTGTCCTGAGATTTTCCCTAGGCCTGCAAAATAGTGAACGAACTAAACAGCCAAAACACTGATATTTATCTTCTAACTCTTTCCCTCACCCTGAACACCAACTGAAAAAGTGGAAAGACTGGGAATGTATGTACCATTGAATGAAAAAGCTGGAAATGCAAGCGGAGCCTGCTAAAGGAAGATGGTCACACACTGGGATAAATCCAGGATGGAGAAAGAAAACAAGACTGATCAGCTGTTCCAGTGCTCTCTCTATCTGCAGACACACAGGCACATACACACACACAAACACATGAAAACTGCACAGCATTTGCTCCTGTTCTTTTCTATGCAAGAGCGCATCTTGGAGTCGCTGATAAATCACCCACTTGGGCATGTGCACACAGAAGCCAGTTTGAAAAATAGAAGGAGCGGAGGAATTGCCATATTGAATCAGGCCATTGGTCCATCAAGTTTGGTATCATGCCTCCAGCAGTGACTAAACCCTTTGGAGGAAGGCAACCCCGAAAAGCCACAGAGCACTTGGCTAGTTCTGTAGATAGGAGGGGGGAAAAATACCCTTCCTAACCCCTGCAGGCAATCAAATCAGTGCATGTCCTAGAGAGAGAGCTTACGTTTTTCCTTATTCAAAGCCACAACTGTAATTAGGAGTTTGAAGCAGGATAACAAAGTAATGTTTGCAAACATTCATTCATGTAAAAGCCAGCTAACTCACTTTTACATCATCTGTGACCCCTTTCCAGGAAGGTTCATATGAGCAAGCTGTTTTGTTTATGGAAAGCAAAAATTTTCTAAATACCATTGTGAAGAAATGCGGCTCTAAATGGGTGTTTCAGAAATGACACACTCAAACTATCCATCTATTTCTCTGCCTCTTGGTCATCTGCACAGAGACAGCGACACATGATACGCGTGTCGAAACGGGCACAGCAAGTCAGGGCTTACAAACAGCAAACACTCAAAGCAAATGACACAGAAATACACCGTTGATCAAAATCACTGTATGAGGAATTCCTAAAGAGAAGTGCTCTTTTTTTCCCCATATAAAACCATCTCTAACCAAAGCTCTAGTAGAGAAGACATCCTAACGTTACTGAAAAATCACCCAGAGTATTTAACGTGACTTTCCGGATAAGCGAAATCCACAGGTCACATCCATGCTTTTGAGTTCAGTTGAGCAGAAAGGGGAGATTCTTAGTCATATGTTTCTAGGTCAATTTCAATATGCCACGTGCCACTGAAAAGTTAAATCTCAAAGAAAATTATTTTGCTGTGTCCTTTCCTGCCCACTTGCACTCGGGTCTTTGGTTACTCCTGCTCACAAAGAGTTTTGTGTGCCAAAATTCATCCACAACAGAGTCACTTGGCAAATGTAAAAATCACTCCCTTCTCATGACTAAGGAGGTAGCAGAGAGCCAGGGATGGCTTTCCAAGAAATTGGTGGCATACCTAGTTTAACGGCACGTAAAGTTTATAGATGAACTGCCTTTCTTTTTATTAACTAGAAGCAGGTGTGAGGGACAGGATACTCTGCAGATGGAACAAGAAAGTTTAATCTTTGGACATCCTTAACCTCTGGACATTTTTTTTTTTTTTTTAACCTCAAAACAAAGGACAGCCTACCAAAGGAAATTAGTTTCTGGCAGTAAAATGATGATGCTTTATTTATATTATAAAAAAAAAAAATAAATAAACTGTAACTGGTCAAAACCTTCCAGCTCCTGTAAACACTTACTTGAACAAAAAACCTTACACCAAATCATTTATCTGCTTTATTAAGTCATAAATGCTTTCTGTTTGTGCCCTTTGGAGTCCAGTGAAAACAGAAATTTAACCCCATCACTGGATTTCATAACTAGGTTTGCTGAAATTCAGCCTAGGCAACCTGGCCTAGATCCAGCCTGGCCTCACTTCATGTTCTCCAACAGGTCTCTGAGTCTCAGGGAATTAGTCAGTCCACTTGGCCTGAATCTCAAGCCCAGGTTAATCGTGTTAAAATTGCATAAAACTTTGGGCGCTGGTAGCCCCGAGCTTTGCTAGAATGGGGGTGAAGAGCCTCCTCTCCCTTCTCCCAGTGCTCCCGGGCTGCCTTTCTTCACCCAGCTCTTCAGATCAGCCTTATCAGCATGAACTGCGCAATGCAGAGAGCAGAACTCAATGTGATGTTCTTCTGTTAAATCAATTCCTATTACAGTTACAATTTGTTTTGTAGCTTCTTTGTGTGTGTGTGTGTGTGTGTGCCTTCTTTAAAAAAAAAGAAAATTTCTCTCCCTTTTTTTTTTTTTCCCTCTCCCCTAGTTCCTACCTCCTCCCTAGGGCCTCAGCTTGTGCCTCTGTGCAAGTCCTGGGGTCCTGGGTGTCAAATGTCAGGCCTTGTACAGAGCTGTCAAAGAGGAGAATAGGCTGAGATGATTGATGACTGCAAAGCCTGAAATCCAAACCTCTGCTGCAAATGCTTCTTTTACAAAAAAGCTGGGGCAACCCACAGTGGCTATATTCAAGGTCAGCTCGCATACCATTACACCCACCGCTTTGGGCTTCTAACAAGCCAACGCATTCATAGAGGATTTCTCGTCTTTCTGTCCCTCTGTGTGTCTCCCTCTTTTTCTCTCCCTCCCCTTACTCTCCTGGCAACCCCCTGCCAAAATTTTCAAGCACTTAATCCCAATAAAAAAAGGCATGGCCTTTTTTTTTTTTTTTTTCCTCCCCTCTCTCCCTTCCTTCAGGCTGCATTCGCTATGAGGAGCCATGGGCTGAAGCTTAATGCTGCACAAGTCAGATGACAAGATTATTAATGGGAGCAGGGCAATGTCATATCTGATTTCATGCATATTCATGAACGGAGTCATACAGCTGGGACCATGCGCCATGAAGAGACAGAGCACGAGAGAAACTTTTACACCCCCTCCTTGCCGTGAAGAATCTGATCCTAGAGATTAAGAGCCCTGCCTGGCAAAATTCAATTGTTCTCTTTATATGTTAAGAAAAAAGAAAAAAGATAAAAAAGGAGAATTGCTTGCATGTTGATAATGACGTGGTGCCAAGACAGTATGAGTATCTCTTTTTTGCCCGCCAATAAATTAACTACCCTGGAGCAGATCTTCTCCTGGAGTACACTTGCTGCTGGAAAGAGGACACACACCGTCACCTAAAATCATAACGATTTCCAAAAAGCTCCAGAATAAGCTTTTTAAAAAAAAAAAAAAAGAAAGAAAGAAAGAGAGAGAGAAAGAGAAGAAAAGGAGACCTCACAAATACTCCACTGTGCACCCAAGGTGAGTGGGGAAAAATTGAGTACAGGAAAACTTTATTAGAGCCAGATCTGTTTCATACTCAAATAGCCCCTGTTTGAAAGAGGTGAGACACGATGGTTAAAGTCCTCACAGCATTTTACTCTGTAGCTTTACTCAGCAGCTGAGTCCTCTTAGCTTCTCAGTAGTGCTTTACAAAACATGAGAAATTTTATTCCCATTTTACACCTGGGTAAATAGAAGCATTAAAGTTGTTATGGCTTATTGGCCCCATACCTGCCTTATCAGAAAGGTTCCCATTAACTTAACTCAATAGGACTTGCAGGCACCTGAGCTGAAGTCAAAAAAAAAAATGAGTAGCAGAGTAGTAATGCAGCCGTAGTGGGAAGCTAGTTCCATCTTATGTTGTACACTGAAAAATAACACATCTTCCTATAGGACACCAGAATAAATAGAAAAATGCAGGCACTGTGACACTTAGAGAAAGATCTATAGCATTTTTCCCTTTTCAGAATCCATCAGTATTATTGCTGAGGCTTTGTGAGAATTAAACTGCGTTATATCTGTCTTGCACACTACTCCTAAGTAAAAATCTATTTTTCAGGCACCTAAAATATTCCATTCAGCCAGGCAGCCGCCTCTCCTTGTGAAGAGACATAAGCACCCCATCCCTTGGACAGGTAAGGACCAAAATAAATAACATAAGCAGCGGGTGCAACTGTGGAATCAATTTAGAATTTAATTGCTGAAAACTATCTGACAATAAACTATAACAGTGCATGAAATAGGCCTGTAATAGAAGTGGTGGCTACTCCTGGAGTCATTTAGAATTAGTTGTGGACAAAGCACAGGATTACAGTGGGAAACCAGGCTATATACTGGCCCTAGCAAATAGACAGATGACTTCTTTGCACCTTTAATTGCTATCTTTCAAGGCCAGCAGCATATTCTCTCATGAGGATGCCAAACAATCCACGTGATCCAAATGCTCTTTGGTACAAGCTGATCCGAGTTACCCGTAGGGCTATCACAACAGGCTTTCTGGCACAGAGTGACAAAATGGCAATGTCTGAGCAGATTCAGGCTTTCTGAAAAGCAGTGGTTTTATTCTAGTTTGGGAAAAAAAGGGGTGAAAACAGGGCATATGGCTGTTGCTCCTAGAGGGCTCATTTTATAACAGTGCACACACAGATACATTCCCAGCTTTGCAAACTCCATTGTGAAGTACATATATTTAGAGAGAGAGTCCATGTGTAGACAGGGGCAGGAATTAAAATCAGAAGTATCTCTAGTAGCAGCAATTGAAAAGTTGCTGGGCTGTGGCCCCAGCAGGTACAGTTTAATGTGGATTGGGAAAAATGGGCTGCCATGGGCAATAAATCAAGTTTCATAGCAATAGTAGAGCAATACATCTTTACCAGCTGGAGCTGGAGCATGTCTCAAGAACCTGACTCTGCCACTGAACAACTGAGCGACCTTGGGTGACTCACTTTACCCCCCTGTCCCTCAGTTTCCCCATCTGTACACGAAGAGCAACCACCTTTGCTAAGTGCTTTCACTTATATTGAATAACATTTCATTTAGCATTTTGTAACATCAAGATATTGTTAGCACTACCATGCAGATGGCTATGCCTTTGTTGTAATCAGATGATAGTGGCAGCCCTAAGCATCCCTCTTGAGCCCCTACATGCAATACTGCTAAATACGAAACCTTGTTTTAATTTCTATATATGAGGATGTGACCTCCTGTCTCTAATCATTTCTCACGTACTGACTCAGTTAAAGCACAGAAAAATTGTCATTTCTCTCATTCAAGCATACAAAGCAAAAAAAACCAAACAAACAGCAAACAACAACAACAAAAAAAAAACAACCGATAGAGATTAGAGCAGTGGGAAGAACATGACAGTGATATCAGAACAGAGGAAATAACATGTTAATGACATTCAATATTCTCCCCGTGTCAAGTCATCAGCATTTTTATTGCCACTTTTCCTCCGAATACAGTATCAGAATTTATTGAGACAATCTGTCTCCATCACCTGTGATATAATATATTTTATTCAATAAGATATGGAATAATATTTATCTTTCAACTCCAATGACTAGTTTTAAGGGCAATAACAGCTTTTTGCACAACAGTTACAAGTGTAGGAGTTTGTGAGTTTTGATGTCAGACCTAAGGGCTACAAAGACTCTCCCATCAGGCAAGGAACAGTGAAACACGTGTACCTCTACCACACTGGCTTGCTGATTATCTGCCCTTTGCTACTTCTCTCATTCATAAAACAGTTGGTGCCAAAAGACAAAACAAACGGTCCAAAATGCAACTCCTGTGAGAAGCTTTTATGGAAACTGAGGCTAGAAGCTGGTACTTGTCATAAATTCAGAAAATTCAGCTGCAGAGCCTGCATTTGATCTGCAGGAGGGAAGAAGACAGCCAACAAAATCCCTCACATTATCAGAAAAGGGAGAAGAACAGCTAGGGCAACATGAAGAACACCCAGGTTTTGTCATCTCTGATGAGGAGCACATCTGCAGTTAGTTAAACACATCCACGTCAACTTTTAAACGGGCTAGTTTTGGGTAGCAACTGCAGCAGAGCTTTGGCAACCATACAAACCATATCCTGGCTTCTGTAAATGTGCAGGTCCTCATGTTCCCCCAGACAGCTGCTGTTTTGCAGCTCTGGATTTATAGGGCAATTTGCGTCATTTTCAGGGTGACACTGAGGAACAAAGGCCTGGCTGGTCCTGGGCTGCCCCCCCCACCTCCTTCCCTCAGGGCTTTGCATGCCAGTTTAGCCACCCTGATTCCATCCTTGGTCAGTTTATGATCCCTGCAAGACCACACTGACATTAACAGAGGACTTTAAATAGTTCTAATCCACTCTGCCACCAGCAGATCAGTCCATAAGAATCAGAGATCTGAGACTGCCTTCAAAACTCTCTCCAGATACATGAGATATTTCTAAACTGGAGCACATACCCTTAAAAGCGGAGGGGAGAAACAGACAATGAGAATTACTGCAGTAAGAAATGCCTAACTGTTGTCTTTGTAAGGAAAGAAGGCACAAGAGAAAAGAGGGGAACCAACTTTGAAATATAGCTGCAGCTGCTCCTGCTCTTGCTCTCCTCCCTTCCCTCAATCACTACAAGAAAAGGCTGTGTACTTCAAATCATTTCCTGCCTGCAGCATCCTGATAAAGCCAGGCTTCCTGCCACTCGCCCAGGGAGCTGGCACTCTGTCCTGTTCTTGTTCTCCTTGACATGTCCTAAGGCCTTCAATCAACCTGCTCTGCAGCCCCCATAGCTAGCTGTGATCAGAGAGAGACACCAGATGCCATCAAGGCCTATTGCTCAGTTGCAAGTGGCTACGCTTGCAACTACAACAGCATCTCAGGCAGTACCTCCCAAAATCAGTTTGTCCCCTCCCAGCTCAGCCTTTTTATCAAGGGGGTCCAGCTCAGCTGGACAGGTCTGCTTCCTTCTTTTGAGTGGCATTTCTGCTTTCCAGCAAAAAGGGAAAGCACTTGGCCAAAAGCAAGGAGGACAATTGCTTTTTAATAAGCCAGGACCTTGGAAAGGGCCTAAGTGCTGGATCTCTCTCCCCTTGTACATCTCGTAGTCCATCCAAGGACAGAGCGACCTGCAGAACATGGTAACTCCTTGCGAGGTTGGGGTCCCACAGTTGAACACTTGCATAGGAGAAACGAATAAAACATAAACAGAGGATGGTGAATAATCTAACTGTGTCAGAGAGGGAAAGCAGTCAGGTTTTTATGGCCCACATGTCTGTGCTTCCATATAAGCTGCCAAGAAAGCTAGAGACTCTGCAGTATTGTGTATTCACCCCTGGCAACCTAGAAACGCTGATCCGTCTTCCACTAATAGCACTCGTCAGAAAAATCTCATCTCGCCACATTCGAGGAAGGGATTGCTTGGGACTGATTTCCAGCTGAGTGGCTGCGGTGGAGGGGTTGACCTGCTGCTGGCTTGCCCGGGTATCACTGTCTCTGCGTTCCTCGCACTGCCCACCACCCCTGGATCAAAGCAACAGGTAGAAGGAGGCCACATCTGCGTGGCAACAGGCAAATGTCATTTCCAAGCACATCATGTTAAGCCTTTGTCCCTGTAGTCACATCCATCTCAACCTACTGCCAGTTATTCCCTTTAACTAATCCCACATTAAATAGCCAATGGCAAATATAAACCTTGCTTTTGAAGTTGCCTTTCACGGGCTAATGACGATGACATCACATCAGCCATTTCAGTGTCTGCTCCCCAGTCACCTCGACCCGACCTCGCTCTGGCTTTCTCCAAATTGAAGGTCTTTTGATGTTTTCAGTTTTGCAGCCTTCGGATCCTGCAGGGAACAGGGCTCCTTCTGCTTCCACTGAAGCTCAAGCAAGCCAAGAAGCAGCGATTGCGACAGCAAGGGCTCTTGCCTTGGCTGGTCGTCTGCAGCCTTCGCGGTGGGTGGGGGCAAGGGGACACGCTCTGGCTGTCAGAGAGGCCGTCAAATACCTGCTCTGTGTCTCGTCTCCTCTCCCTTCCCCATCCTCCATCGCTCTCTCTCACACCAGCGCTGTGGCTCCTCGCCAGCACATTGCACTGCCTCCAGGTATCCAACACTCCCGTGCTTGGCTGACTCTTTACTCACCCTGGCCCGATCGGATCTTTCTGATTTCATTCCTGCCTTTCCTTTAGGCACAAAACTTGTCGTTACTACAGTTTCCACTCCCTGCCAGGCCTTTGCTCTGCCCTCCTAATAATTCAGGATAGTTTCAAGTAATTGGGGAGTTTAGCTTAGATCTGTGCTTTCTTTTGCTGTGGTTTGGAGGGAGTGGAAATGTATTTGGAGGAAAGCAAGCTGCTGCTTCCCTTGCTGTGTGTTGACAGTGTGGCAGGTGTGCATGCACGTCACACGCATGTTGCAGCTAGTGATTGATAGAGATAGTTTATATGTAGATATATGTGGTCTGATTGCTGTGGAGTTCTGGCCACCTCCTTCTCCCGTGGCACTGAGACATGCCGACCTCCCATTGCTTCCTATTCACTTGACACCAGGGTGTCTAGTTTTACCCAAATGAGCGATTGAATGAAGTTCTTGGCAGAATTTTTTATTTTAGAAAAGAAGACAAAGAGCTTTTTTGTGATTAACCTGCACAAGGGACCTCCCTTATCTTTTCTCCCTGGCTCATGCACCTCAGAGAACAGGTGGTACAGTCGAGTCTAACTGGGAAAGCCTTAGAGGTGGAAAAAAAACTCTGCAGCAGTGATTTGGCACAGTTACTGTACATACACCACCACAGTCTCGGCTCATATAAGAAATACAGCGTGAGCAGCATGGCCTGGATTTGGCTTGTCCTATATATTCCAACAGAAGCATCCACAGAGTATATAAGGTTTCAAATATTGCATCAAAAGGAAAGTAAACATCATTAAGTAAAATTTTGAAGTTTTACAAGCACATAATACCAGATGATATACAATGAAAATAAAAAAAGGCATACTGGGAGAAGGCAAGGAAACAACAAATTTTCACTTATAGCATAAGCTCATGATGAGGCTTTACTTCCAAATGGTGTCCTAGGAAGTCTGCCTGCTCTGCCCTGAAATTCCTATTATTCTGGGTAATGGAGGAGGCATTGAATCTCATCTTTGGTATGACCAGCTGATGGTTCTCCCTGCATCACTGCAACAAGCAAGGTGCTATCCTCTCATGTTTTTATTTAAGATATAAGAAACCAGGCATACCCCATAGCAAGACAGCTTTATTGGGTGATCCTCCAAAAACCTAGTTAATTTGCCTTCAGAAGAAAGCTAAGAAGGTGCTTGTTCTTCTAATAGGTTGGGAATCTGGCACAAGCCTTCTCCCTCCTCTTATAAGTCTGTTATATATGTAAGAGAAATGCAAGGTAGCTGCCAGGAAAGACAAGACCAGATTTTGAGCACTACTGAATATCAGTTGACCTCATGGGAGTTCCTCTATGTTATGAAAACACACAAGACTGTAGCATAGCCCACAAAAATTTACAACTGGACAAACTGAAGAAAGGCTAAATTTTTTGCTAGATATATGCATTGCCATGCACTCTGAGAAACCTATGGAACCACATTTGAACATCCAAATTCTACCTATGTCTCCATGCCTAATCTTCCTTGCTGGACAATTTTAGGTTCTTCTAAAACAAAGTAGCTGAATGTATATTCCAGAGACTTGGGTGAAATCTGAGCCACTTGAAGCTGTCCCTTGGTGACTACTATCCTTTCAAAGGGCTTACTTTTCTCCACGGTCTACAGAAACAGCACCCAGAAGTACTGTAGGCCAGATGTCTAACTCAGATTAAGAGAAAATTCAGAGATAAAACCCAGCTTGTGACTCTGAATGTCCAATGAGACACATTTCACACTTTCATTCTAGCTTCACACTTTCATTCTAGAGCCCAGTTGTGAGGCCCGGGACACGGTTTCACATACGGCAAGGCATTTCTAAGTACTAGTGCATTAAAAATCCATGA
Source organism: Nothocercus julius (assembly GCA_013398735.1). Lineage (NCBI taxonomy): Eukaryota > Metazoa > Chordata > Aves > Tinamiformes > Tinamidae > Nothocercus > Nothocercus julius. The sequence continues at coordinate 362,995 of VZSV01000026.1, read as the reverse complement.
ATCTGAGCACCAGAAAAGAAGGGCCCGAACAACACACCCAGGGGTGAACTTGAAGCAAACCTGTCTTCCCTATGTGGTCCATAAACAGCAGCGATACCAATGCATACAGACCTCAAAATCCTGCTGCTACTTAATTTCCTCTTTTTTCTTTGAAGTCAGCGTAACAAGCCCCATAACACTCTTCAGGTAAATTCACAGCAGGCAAGAGTGTCGAGGAGCGAGGTTGCAGGTCCCTGTCAGTGCCAACTGGGGCAGGGGCACCAGGAACGTCTGAAATTCGCTAATCCCTTTTCAAAAGATGCAAACTGCTAATGCCAACTTGGCTGCTTCTCTTCAACCAAAGAATTTAATACAGCAGAGGTCCCCTGAGAAGGAAAAATAGATTAAACCCCCGCGAAAACTTTGGTAGTTGGTTTTACATACTGTGAGCCTCAGGCTGCTACTTGAATTTCACTTCAAACGTTTACTGCAAAGTATCAGCTAATTTTTTCTATCTGCCTGGTTACTCTTTAAAGGAGAAAATTTCATTAACACACCATGGATATAAAATATGAAATCAGAGATCAGCTACTGCAGAAGAGAAGCCAAACATCACTAAAAAGGATTAGTTTCTTTCACTGTCTCAAAATTTCTCATGGAAGACCTTGGCTGCCCTTTTGATATTAAAACTTCCTAACAAGTATTACACAGGAGTTTTAAATTAGAACTTGCTGTCATTGGGACAGTTATAAACTCTTAAATATGTCCCTTTGCAAAATGAGCTTGTGCAAAATGTGTGTATGCACACTGGAAATCACTGGGAAATGGGTGTGTATTTGTGGAAAATTGCCAGTCAGACCTATTAATTATTGTAGGAGTCCTGCCAGCCGATTTATAAAATTGAGCACCCAAGTTATTCCAATTAATACCCATAATCCCACTCTGGGTAGTGAATGACTAGTCAAAGTAAAATAAAGTTTGCTAGGAAGTGTGACCTAGGAAAACCAATTTTCTTTCCTACGGCGAATTTAGTGGAGTTCCTCTCGTTTATGCTGGGGGAGAGGATCATTGCTTCCCAGGTTGCTTTCTAATTAATAATTATATATAGTGCAGTTGGGCAAGGTTACAGGCCCCCTCCAGTGCCAGTTGGCACAGAAGCACCAGGAACATTTGAAATTTATTAATTCCTTTTTTTTTTTTTTTTTTTTTT
>VZSV01000026.1:342844-361718 GCA_013398735.1 Nothocercus julius | reverse complement strand
CAGAGAGGAAAGCACAATACTGTTCATTTCAGGCACAACCACAAGTCAGGGACAGAAGCACCTGCCTGTAACTAAGAAATATTGTCATTTCCATTTCCATAGCTTTGTTTGCCCTCTACCTTCTGATGTTGGACACATTCCCAGACGTCACCTGAAAGCCCAAACACTGTTCCAGGAAGCTGTAATGCGCTTGGGAGCGTGCAAGGGACTTTTGGCTCCCTTCGACGTCTGTATCAGGTCTAGGAATATATGAACTGTGACTAGCATACCAATCACTCGAGGTAAATGGGAACTGCATTTTCATAGGAATTTGAAATTTGTATGGCAAAAGACAAATCGTTTTGGTGTTTGAGCATTCTGCTTTGACAGGACATCAAGGGTTTCCGCAGGCTGAATGTTTTGTTCCAAAGGAAGGGGGAAAAATATATCGGTCGCTCAGAAACAGTTTCAGACCTTCACAATAAATTTCCAAGCAGGCTAGCAAAACTTTTGCCTTATCAGGCAAAATGGCATAAGCAAGAGGAGAGGGCAGTCATGTTAAAATGGAATGAATTTATAAAACCGCACTTCCTTCTCACCTGTTGCTCAGGGCCTTTTCTCCCCATCCAAGGGAGACAAACAGATGCCCACTCATTCTGCTCAGATGCCCATTTCAATTTCATTTTCTAGTTCTCAAGCTCATGAATAACATTGCCCTCATGAATGATGTTATTCTCTCCATTTTTAACATTCTTTTTCTTCCTTGAAAATATTTTTGTTCTAAAGAAAAAACTTCAACGTTGGTCTTGAACATGTTTTCTTTCAACCTGTAAGAGGAGAACCCAACAAAATCTGAACCTGGATCACTTTATCTGATAAAGGACATGCATTTTCCCCAGAACATCTTATTACTTCAGTTCTATGTCATCATAGCATAGTTTTTCTGCGTTCATGAGGTCATCATCTCCCAAAGTTTACTCTGCTTGACTACAAACCTTACCCTCCTCCCAGATTTTCTTCTTTGTTTGTTTTATTCCATTTCTGACAACAATTACCCCCTTTAATTGCCGGTTCTGTCAGTCATACAATGGACCTTGCTTTCTGTTATCTGACCAGTAGAGCTCATAATTAGTGCTTAATTATAGTTTATACAGCCACTTTGGTCTGATAGGAAAAATCTGCTTTGTTACAGTCAATGAAGTATTTAAAGCTATGTTGAGGGTTGGGACAGGTTTATTAAACACTTGGGTAAGCAATAATAAACTAACATTGATTGAGCAACTCAATAGCTTTCTTTTATGTGCTGTTTTTAAAAAAATATAAAAGTCTAGATAGAAATAAAAATAACTTGGCATGGTGAAGAAATGTCTGCGCGAAGAGCACGTGGCTGCCAGTGGGGTCTCACGCGTTAGAGGTAACTCAATCCTCAGCTCCAGAAAAGAGCACTTTGCAAACTATGTGGCAGCATCATCCCTATTATCTGAAAAGCAAGAGGGAGGCAGAATTCACAAAGGTCCTCCAGTCTGTTCCGAGCTAAATAAAGCAGGATACTGCTGAGCATGGGTGTGCTTCTTGGGGAAGCTGCCAGGCCTAATGGAAAAAAAAAAGCAAGACGTTGATTTTCCTTTTAATTTCGCCTTCCTGCATTCCAAGTCTTTCAGGGGAAAATGGAGATTGTCCTGAAATCGTGACAATTTTGCACTTTTCATACCGAATTCTGGTAAAAACACAAATACGTTTTATCTGCCTGCAGGTGCCCTCACACCTATCAGCTAACTGAGAGACAATATTATTCTAGGCTTGGTTCCAGTAGGACTGTCTGGCCACACAGACTGAAATAGGGAAAAATGAAATAAAATAACAATATTTGAGAAATGAAGGACAGAAAGAATTGTGCAACGCCTCAATCATCCCGCTATATTAACAGAATGATTAACAAGAGGTGCCTTTAGGAAGACACACAAGCCGGTATACTGTGACATTTTTTTCAACAGATCTAATATGCCAAAGGAAAAGTATTATAACTATCTGCATAAGAATCATGTGTTTTCTGTGGGGGACAACACTTTGTTGAACAGGTAACACTGGCCAATAGCTAAACCACCAATTATTTCAGTCATATTAGATCTTTTCCATGCATAAGTATTTCCTTTCCTTCTTTCTTTTTCTCCTGAAAAGGTGATGCACTTTTATGTCTCAAGAGATGATGAGAATCTCCCTCCTGCAGGTGATAAGGGTCACCTTACTTCCACCTTTCCTAAGGGAAGAGAGAGCAAAGAAAGGGGAAAAAACCTGAGCAAGGCCACTGCTAAAATGAAATTGCCAAAGAAGACTTTTTCCAATGTGACAGTAACATCCTTCCTTGTTTAGCTGTGGACAGATGGAAGGCCAGGGAAATGTGTAGTCTCAGTGCAGAGTCAGTATATTCCTTTCATAAATTTTATACTTGAAATAAATTGCTAAACAGATGATTTACTCATTGTACGATGTAGAATGATGAATATATTTGACTTTTTTTTTTTTTTTTTTTTTTTTTTTTTTTTTTTGATACACACGGTTGTGGTTATTTAAACAGTCCTGGATTAGGACAGGATGGGATGCTTCTCCCAGTTGCATTTGCTTCGCTGCTATTGAGTTTTCTTTTCTCTTCCCAGCTGATGAAGTCTCATGTTGTTATCAGCTCTCTATATAACACCACAACAGGGTATCATCGTGTCTTGGGGAAATGGAATTTGCACAGGATGCCTGTGCTGAGCTCATAGATGAATTTCTATTGTCCATTATCGTTTATATCTAATATGAACCGTTCTACACAGCTCGCCTCTAATCCCCATGCTTGTTAAGGAGCTTAAAGAGTAAAATCAGTTGATTTCAGGGCCTTTTGGAGTTCAAGGTCAAAGTGATTATTTCCCTTTTTTTAAAGGCATGGACTCATCACAATTTCCAAAGTTCAGTTCTTTCCTGGTTCCCTAATTAGAAGCTGTACCGAGAGCATATCTGGAGGCTTTTATACATGAGATCAACCCCTTGCCCTGGGACCAATTATAGAAAAATAGCTTTACACATTTCACTGTTTGAATACCCAGTGATCATACATGCTGTCATGTTCTACAGAGAAGCCATGATAAAGATCATGCTAGTAGTAATTTTGGTCTATACCATCAAAGTATAGAATGAACATATGCACACCAACACATAAGCCTATCCAGCAGCTCAGGCACACAAACATATATGCATGTACACATGATTTCATATATATTGCCTATTTAAAGAAAAAGGTATTCAGAAATTGGTGTCAGCATCAGATATCTCTCAGATCCCTCTCATGTTCCTAAGGCAAAAAATGCACCAAAACAAATCTAATTTTCAAGTAAAAGCAGATATGTCCATGGAAAGTATAAGTTTTTTGATTCCTCAGATATATAAACTTACATTCACACAAATTCCAAGACATTCACACACACTGTTTTAGAATCTGTATAGTTCAGACATAGACATTCATACATACAATATGCAGGTATAGGTATAGATATATAATGCATATGGAGATAGGTGCAAAAATAAATGGGCAGCAAGCTTGTGAGCATGTCCTTATGTGCAAATGTAAAGCCTTCTGTAGCCAGCTATTTTATTTTAAATGTAAGTAGTATTTGAGCATGTCAAAGAAAGGGTCAAAGGCTTTAGAAGAGTGGTTTACATTGCCCCTTTTTGAGAGCTAGTAAGACATATAATGCAGGAATGTCCCCCAAAGAGCCTCATTGCTTCCTCCGCCCTTCAGTGCTTCGGTCCCAAAGTTGCTGCTCTGAGTCCTGACCACTGACCTCCTATTAACCTCTGCAGCGACCCAACCATACGTCAGACTAAAACAAACTGCAGAGGGACAGCTGGTCTTGGAGAGACCAAACCAGCCCCGCTGGACATCTGAAGCAGAGAGCCCTGAGCCCGTTGGTGAGCATATCCACCTGGCACAAGCACTGGAGACCTTCACCAAGGGCTGCTCTCTCTGGAAGCCTATTAAGCATTCAGGTCAGGCAGCATCCGCATCCATCAGACATTTAACTTTTAAGAAAGTGCTGCCTAAGCGGGACATCCTAAGTGGCTCCATGCTCTTGAAACGCTGCTGAAAGACTCTCAGAGACAGCTCTGTTACTCCCACCAGCCTTGCTCAGCGCTCTGCCACTGGATAAAACACTTGACTCTGCTCTTTTTTTCCTCTTTCAAAGTCCATAATGAAGACCAAATACCAATTCTTTCATTAATTAGCACAGCTAGAGAGTCACAGGCACCCTTTGATCCTTTGAACCGGTGCTGATACTCAGCGGCCGCTGCACCTAAGCCTCTAAGCCATGTGCAGTATCTCCTTCTCCTGCTCCTTTGCTTACAGCAAAGGGCTGCTGCCAGGTCTACAGGGTCAGCATCGACAGTAATCCTGCAGAAGGGATCATCAAGCTCCCGAGTATACCAAGCCAAAAAAAATCCCTTCAAATACCCCTCTTCAGATTACCTCTCTTGCTGATCATTTTTCCTGCTATGCCACCTCCCTCTCCTTAGCATCTGCCCTGGACCATTTCCACCTTGTCCAACTAAAGGCCAAAATAGGCCACGTCTGGCTCAGAGCTACCTGTAAACGGCCCGGGCTGCACCTCTGCACAACCTGGCCACCTCCCTGGGTTTCCTGAGAACTAGGGAAGCCCAAGTTGCTGTCTCTTTTTTCTGCTCCCCTCCACCCAAAAAAAGCAGAATCTCTCCACCAGCCACCACGGGCTATTAGTAGCATAACGCTAAGAAATACCTCTTCTTCTGTGTCAAATTCAGCTGAAAATAACCTGTGAGTTCAAAACTTACACAGGAGAGCCTGAAAGATGGATGGATGGAAAGTCAAGTACATCTTACTAAATATTAACAGATTCTTCCCAAATGCCACTTTAGCTTAATTACTCATATCAGCACCTTCTCAAGTAAACAGATGAGTTGCACCATGGGCACAAGATCATGAAATAGGACCCTTGTTGAGCCAGTGAGGGGAAATGGGTAAAGGAGTTCATGACCTTCAATTTGAATCAATCCTTACCAGCTTTTTAAATTCAAACAACCATTAAAAGTAATTCCAAACAGATTCTCTCTGCTATAGGAGTGACTAGAGAGGCAGAGAGAGAGAGATGGTTCCTAAAGTATTCAGGGGCTAAATTTCCTAATGCTTTATAAATCAGCACTGATGCTGCAAATTACTTCGGAAAGCAGTCTTGGTTTCTCGTAGATTTGGGGACCAGTTCTGAAAACAAAAAAACGTTACTGCTCATTCACATCCGTTGACCAGCAAGGATGGTCCAGATGCTGGAATTACAATACAATACAAATGCTGCCCCTTGGCATATTGAGCCAGAAGAGGCTGGATAAATTCCATTGAAAAGTTATTGGGTGAAATTACAAAGGGAAAGACGAAATGGCTGTCTTTATTTCATCTTGGAATAAGGGGTGCCCAGCCACTCAAGCAACTTGATGCGAGGGCAGAAGGATCTGTTCTCACCATGCCTGGAGCGAGTGGCGGGAGACAGGACTATGAGCTCTCAGGGAAGATGGCAATGGGAGGTCAGCCAGGATGGGTCAAGGCATGGGTCAAGGTATGAGTGCAGCCAAAAGAAGATGAACACCCATCCTGCTCAAGTCTGAAAAGACATGTAAGGTTCGTAACGTATTGACAAATCCCTCACCAAACTGAAATGCAAGCTGGAACTTGAAAAGTTAGCACATGCAAACACTTGCAAAACAGACCCTACAGCACTAATTCCAGCCCTGCTAAGTCAACTAGGATACTACTCCTTTGCGCAAAGCACAAATAGCTTCTTTCTGAGAATCATCTCCCAAAGCAAAAATGCAGAGTTTTTTCCCAGCTCTATTAAGGAAATATGCCAGTTTCAGGCTTCCAACAGGGAAAGGGAATAATAAAAAAGAGTTTATAAATTATGAAAAGCGAGTTGACAGTGTGTCCTTATAAATATGAAGATTACCTATGCCACCCTCATGAATCTGAAAAGTCACAGTTTAAAAAAATTGGTAAAAACTACAGATTCAGCAAACTGAAAAATAATGGGCAGGTTTTGCTGACCAGGGAATAGTCTGCAATTGAGTTCTTTTCTTGTTTAACATTTACTCTATATTTTGCATTCCAGAAATATTATTATATTTACAGGAAAAGCCCCATTTTCCACAGAAAAGTCTCACTATTGACAATAAGCATATCACAGCAAAGTACAATCTGATACCTCGGAATACCCTTGAATCTATTTGAAGTCCCCAAGGAAAATCCTCCTTTTCTAAAAACAAAGATATTGGTTTTGTCAGCCAGTATATATTGACACATAGCTATATATAAGTGTGTGTATGAAAAAGTTACACACATGGTTTCTTGTTTATAGCATTACTATTTCAGATGGCTCACCAAATCACAGCATTAGGAAAGTTTACTGAAAAACTGATGGATGTATCAATTTAAGACAGACATAAACATGCAGATAAACGTGTCCTTCCTCTCATCCATTGCCTATACATATAATATATTTTATAATTTAAACAATTCCAATCTCAAGTAAAGACTCTAGGCATTTCTGTTACCAACTGCAAACCTCAAAGTCACAGCAAGCACTCACTTTCTGTCAAGTCAGACAGAATAAGGTTTCCCAGCCAGTGAATGTTTAGAAATGTCAAAAACTCTCTTTGTCCCAAAGTGAAATACAAGTTTGAAATCAAGAAAATTTTCACAAATTTGAAACAGATAAAATGCTCAGTTACTGACAGCCAGTTTCAAACTTCAGTGTCAGTCATGTTTTTTTTTTCTCCTACAAGTTGCTAAAATTAAATATGTATGTTTTGATTAGTAGCACAAACATTGAAAAGGGTCATTTAATGCTTTCAAAACTTCTTGCCTTTCAATTTTTAGGGGGTTGAGAATTAAATTGAAGCTGACCTGCTTTCACAAAACGTTTTGATTTGCAATGAACTGACTTTTCCTAGGGAAAGGCAAAAAAAAAAAAAAAAAAAAAAAAAAAAGGAGTCAAAGTTCAGTGAAAATTTCCCTGTTATATCTGGTGAATACAGCTTTGGTTTTCTTGGGAATTATCTTTTGAAACACACCAAGTTTTCTCCATTAGTGCTGTATAAATATCATCTCCAGCACAGTGCCTGGAGGGAGTTCGGTAGTATGACTTAATCAGAATAACTAACATGTATTCAGAAGTTTGGTTTGTAAAGTAGCAAAGAATCCTGAATAGCTTCAGCCAGCCCATCTTTGATTAAATAGCTGCATACCTTACATGCAAGGCGAGTCCTGCTCAACATAAAATTAATCTTTTCAATCTGAAAAGTTGCCCACCAGACCCAGTGTTCTTCTTCAAAATCTCCATGAATTTTGGAAACATGAACATAAAGAAAGGTAAGAAAAAAATGGAGAAATAATTTTAAATTATTTTCAAGGTTAGGATTTATCTTTTCAATTTGGGAGATGAAAAAAAATCTTTTAGAATGATTTTCTGCTAGCAAAATCACTTTTTAAATAGACCTTTCTACAGGGGGAAAAAAAAAAGGGGGGGGCACCTTGTTCCCTCCAAATTTGATTTTCTGTCAGTGAAGCTGATATGTTAACTGCTACATGCCAACATAGAAAGTTTTTGCCCAGTTTAGATTAAAGCTCATGAAATAATCCCCAGGTGAGGAGCTGGAACTATAATTGCTTTACATTGATAAACAAGGTTAAACGCGAGATAAAGACTATGAAACAACGGTCTGCTATGGAAATCAACATTGGAAGAGTTCATTTTCTCCTCCCAGCACTTGTCAGAAGTGTTAGGTTACCTATAGGATACCTCTACATACCACAAAAGACAGGGCAAAAGGCACAAATTTCAACTTCTGATGGTCCCCATCCTACCTAGGTGTGAACACTACTGCCTGCCTGGTAGACCCTCAAAAATCTCTAGAGTTTTAGAGCCGTTTCCCTCAGCACCAGAACACTGTAGGATATTTTCTGTGGAGCAAATGCCTTTTCCTTAAGCTTTCTTTTTTTCTTTCTCGGAATCAGACCCCGAGGGAGTTTTCACTCTGTCATGTGCAGTTTCACATGCACTGATCAACTGCAGATCTTGGGCCTGGATAATTCAACCTTAGTCACAGCCCAACTCAGTGTGAAAAACCAGAGAATGGGCATCCAGACTTTCCCAATCACAGTGGTACAAGCACCTCGGGACAACCCCTTTCCAGGTTGCTTGATTTTTCTACATTTTTTAATTTAAAAATTAATAATAATAATAAAGAAATCTCTATGTGTTTTCTCACAGGAGCTCACGGGGCCGTGGTGGCGCTCAGGCTGCAATTGGGGGCCAGCGGCTCCAGGCTCTAGCTGAGCCACCGTTTGCGGTGGCTGAATCCGGGACAAATTCCCAGGGCTCGGTCACCGGCTTTTAAGAGCAACTCAATCCGCCGCATCTCTTGAGCTGCATTCGTCACGCGTCCTGGTAGGTGGTGCATTTTGGGCAACATCACTGCTGCCAAGCAGCCCCTGGCCCAGGGGTGCTTGGGGATGGGGTGAATTTGGGGGACACTCCTGCCTTGCCACCAAAACTGCCCTGAACCCTCTTCCTCCATCTCCGTCCCCTCCAATAGGCTTTGGCCACGGACAGGGGGAAGGGAGGAGGAAATCAGGCTCCGCAAATTGATTTCTTTCCAGGTAATGCTTCTTCCTCGACAATCTGTTCCTTTCAGAAGGACACAGATTAGGGAAGTATTTGGTCAAGGGGCAGTAGAGGGCACTCCAGGCCAGATCAGGTTAAGTTTTGGTCACTTTATCTCTTCATGTTGACGTAAAGGCTTGAGGCCATGGCCTAGGGTTTTCCTGCAGAAATGTGTTTACAAGCAGGTCAAGGACTTGCAGACAGATAACCATTAGCAAAACAACTTTTCTATTGACAAAAGAGCACGGCATAGCACGCTGGCAGATGAATTCACTCGTTTTGTTTAAAAAAAAAAAAAGGGGGAGAAAAAAAAAAAGAAAAAAATGAGTTAAATCAAAAGGCAGCAGCACCTCGGCTGATTCTCACAACTGGGTTTTGTAGCTTGAGTTTAAGATTGCAACTTGCTCCTCGCACACTTGCAAAACGACTTGCACCAAACTGCTGCACTCAGCAGTAAAAAGAACTCGAAGGGACCACTGGTCACTGAAAGGGTTTGAGGCTCCTTAACATGCTCGAAAGTGACTGTTCTGCTTTCAGACTGGAAAAGTCCGTGGGTGTCTCAGCTGGGAAGCTCCCCAAACGTAGCAGCCTTGCCCTGACCCTCCAGCCCTAAGCGGCTTCATGGAAAGGTTTTGCACAAGTTCAGGAAGCGTTCAAGTAAAGCCCAGGCGATTTATGGGTTCTGTGCATAAAACCCAGGAGAAGTGCAGCTGTGCTTCAAGGAAAACGGAACGGAGCAGATGGAGTTCTGCCCTGGCGCTCGCTATGCACCCAAAATCCCCAAACTGCAGGCAAAAATTCAAGAGATGCAAATATTTCCATAAGGCCTTAGAAGTGTAACCACTCAAAACTTCTAGCATTAGCTTTCAAACCAACGGTACTGTTCTAGGTGCATGGGAAAAGACAGGATTTTAAACAATTACAGAATAAAAACACACACACAAAAGAACACATTATAGTCCAAAAAAAGAGAAGGTCACCTAAGAACCACAGATATTTGTTACCTGTCAGTCAGGGTTAGGATATAACCAGTAGGGGAAGTGGGTTCTCGGAAAGCCTTGTACAATCTTACCAGAGGAATTTGTGGTCTATTCTGTATACAGTTTGTGGTAGCTGAGTCACCACCTGAGTCTGAGACCTGCTGGATTTTAAAGGACAAAGGCTCTTGCTCTGGCGTATTAGTCAGAAACCAAATGTATGTGCACATGAGAGAGCTGGGAACTCTGATGCCCGAACAAGAAAGAAAGAAAAAACAAAATGAGCTAAGCCAGCTGGAATCAACAGAAGATGGGTTCATTTAATTCTTCCAGCCACCCAGGAGCGTTAAAATTTAGCCCTTCGTGCAAACAACTCGTGCACATGAGCGGGACGGAGAGGCTGGTGCAGGCCCCCAGCCCAATTTCACTTGCGACATGGGAAAAAGTGAAATTATTCTCAAGGACATCCGGGAAACTGAGGGGAAAGTCCAGATGGGATGAATCTCAGCTGTCTCATTAAAGCAGTGGGTCTCTGCTTGTTTTCTTTTTCCTTCTCTCTTTATCCTTCCCTCCCGTCTCACATATACAGGAGTGGTTCTTGCGTTGGCCGCGGGTCAGAGCGTTCCTGCAAACGTCTCCCCACGGACACTGGACAACGTGGCACGCGCAGGCTCAGCCATGAAATACCGTCCGAAACCCCGTCCTTCACTCCAGGCCTCCCATTAAAGAGACGGCCGCTGCAAACCGAACTATTTCTTTTCTCAAGGAAGGGCTGCCTTGTCTTCATTAATCCAGAGCCCAAGTGCTGCTCCACGGCAGGGAGTACTATTCCTGCTTCCCCAGCACCCCTCTAGCCCCTTAACTGTTAAAAACTCACTAACTTTTCCTATTGCCTTATTTAAATCACACTCCTCTATGACGCATTGCTATTAAAAATGCCTGTAAACTCTTCCTATTAAAATGACATTTTAAAAGGCTTGATTTTAACATGGCTATGCCACTTAAAGTGGAAAAGTTTCTGCGAGTTCCCTTCCAAGCTGTTAAAGATTAGCTTGATGTAGATAAGACTATTCCCCAAACTCATTATCTGTCTTCAAAATGCACCTTAAGGACTACTTAATAAAGTCAAGGTTACGTGAAGATTATTTCAGTGAAAACCAGTGAATGACTATTAATAAATCTGCATTACAGATTGGTTATTTTGTCTCTGTCTTTCATCTGAGCAATAGATGATCCTTCTGTTCTTTTTTTTTTTTTTTTTTTTTTTTTTAACAATAAGCATGTGTTGCTGCCTTGTACAGGTCACCAATGAATCAGAAGCAGCAGCAGTCAGAGAGAGCATTTCAGTATGTTTACAATTACTGTGATCTATGCAACATAAAATATTTTGCAGGGAACAGCCACATATCTCTGGCCAATGCAAATTCATTTATGATGATTCCTGATTGAGCCAAGCTTATGTTTAAAACGAAAATCATCAGGCTAGACTTTGCTCAACTGCATTGTTATTTCTCCTGAAATTATTTTTTTCTGATTATTCCAATGCTATGGGTACAAAACATTAATCTCATGAGCTCCAGTGCCAGACAGCAGCAAGAAGCCCATCCAGAAATTAAGCACTATAACTTCTTGAACTAGCAAAACTACTGGCCTTGACAAGATCTATTCTTAAGTCTTTCACTGTAGCACAGCAGAGCAGGTGTTTTAAAAGTCAGACCAGTGTGAACCATTTGCTAAGGCTGTCACAGGTTTCACCTTTACCTACAGCAGCCAGATCATATCCTTAGTCTTTAGATTGGGAACGGCATTATGTCTAATGGTGGCATCTTATCCCATAAGTCACCTCAGCAATTCACTCATGGAGCGAGGGCTACAATCCTGCCCCCAGTTCACATTAGCAATTCCCTCCCCACTCTCCATGGAGAGGATCAAGTTCTGCTCTAGGACCAGGATCGATTTCAAGAGGAATGGTACGTGACGGTGGGAGAGAGGGTATTTCTTAAAAAGCACTGCAGTGACAGGGGAGTAAAACAAACAAACAAAAAAACTATCACAGCCAAATTTGTTCAAAATTCAGACTGGAAATAACAGATGAATTCAGTCTATCTTACGGATTTCTTGGTACCTCTGAAATTTTTTTTTTTTTTTTTTTTTTTTCCCCCTAATGTTTCAAATTGCAGCTGAAAGCACACAGAAGCTAACACTAGCATTTGTATCACGAGGCATCATGCAGATTTTTGTTGGACTGACTTGCAGGAAATTGCTGAAGTAAGATTCACTGTACATGGAACAGCTCAAGAGTATAATTGGTTACCTGTCATCCACCCAGGTCAGAGGGATTTGCATAACACAGATGTTTCCATATTGGCCATGATCTATACTCCACAGTAAAGATTAGCCTGATTCAAGGCCTGCAAAAGATAGTCATTAGCTGTCCCTGACCTTTAAGTATTCCCAAGAACTCCATGATTGTTAACTCTGAAGCACGTATTTCTGAAATGGAACTGTATTTTTGCTATGTACTTATCTCAGGTATTTGACCCCCAGAAAACTTTTAGATAGATCCACAGGGACTACTGCACATGACTGCAACCCTGCTCAGGCCCATGCTCTGTGCTGGCCAGAAGCAAAGCAATTCTTGTCCAAAAGGTACTTACTTTGTTAGCATGATACGGAACTTGGGCCTCTCAGCAGGGTATTTTGCCTTGGTTAGAGTAAATCTAAACCTATTCATACGGCCAGCAGAGACAAGCCCACCATGGTCTGCATGGGGAAGTATAAATAACAACAACAGTCAACAATTACGCTGTAAAAAGTTGGATCTGCTAAGTATCTGCTGCTTTGGATCCAAATCACAGCACAAATTGTAATGCCTCATTTAAGTTCTTCATTGTAGGGGTCTTACACAAATTTATTAGAAGGGAGGCCCTTCCGAGTCTCCTCATTCTATTTTCCAAATGAAATCTGATTCAACCTTCATTTCACCTTTAGGATATCTTTTTTTCCACGAAATCAAAAAAGACTGCATGAAAGCAAAGCTATGTAAACCTTTTCACTATTGCCTGCTTGAACGTTTCACTAAAATACAGTAAAATCATTTCTGGGGAGTAAGGAGAGCACAATACCAGAACAGGCTCTGGAACTTACAGGGCAAAATCCCCTCTGCAGAGCTGGTGAATTCAAAGGCAACATCATTTTCTTGCCCAAATATGGCCTCACAAAACAAACGGGGAGACAATATTTTGGAAGAAGGTATAAATCTTCCACCAAAGATGAAGAATGGGAGCTTGAGAGAAAGGTGAGAGATGGCATCATTGCTGATGATGAATTGTCCTGGAGAAGACTTCTTTCTATATTATCCACAGGCAGCAGAAGGGTTTGAACAGGTGAGTGGTAACATAGGACCTAAACCTTTTATTCTGCCTTTCATATCTTCTTGGTTTATCTAAAACTCATGCTACATTGAGTGAGTTAGGAGACTGATTGAAAAGTACGTTATACACTAGTTACCTATGAGATGCGTACTTCAGAATTGAAGGTTTAGGGGCAGAGGAAAAGCATATAATAAAAGAGTAGCGTACTTTGAAAGACCCAGGCAATGCTGCAAGAAATGGCATTAACTCATAGTTGTCAAGGCTCAGAAGTTTTATTACCAAGGAATTTCACTTTTGCCTCTTATTCTTAACACAGTGACCAGTTCTGGGACTGAGAGGATTTGCTGATCTAATATAGATAGTGATTTCGTAGGTTTGTTCAGATTTATATAGACAGCACCAGGGGATCAGGAATTACATTTAAAAATGTAATAAAATGTTCTTCTGCACTTTTACTCACAAATACTGTACTTAAAAAAGTAAACATCAAATAATCTCAGATATCTTTCAAGGAAATGTTGACATAGTTCCAAGAGCTCATACAGATGACTGAATAGTTTTCTGAGTAAACTTAATAAACTCATATTCTTACTCTTCCAGTGTAGCGTGAAGTATCACATCATAGAGAAGAGAGAAAACTAAGCTATATAATTTAGCAGAAATCTGTTTTAAACCCATTCAACATAGGAAGACAGACTATAGATATTTATATAGTTATGTTTTTACACTACTTACATCCTTAGCAACTCTAAAAAAAATAATGCTAAGAGTTAGTTTTGACCCATATAAATAAATCAAATTTGCACTATTAAAAATTTGTTTGTGATCCTAAAGTGATTCCTTTGTTCTTTTGTAATCAGAGACAATATTACAATGATTTCAAGGGGAAGGGCTTGACCCCCCCAGCGTGTTCAAAAAACTTTCTGTAAGTTTAAGAGTTCTAGTATAATTGCTCCTCTAAGTAGTCAAGATGATTTACCTATGTTATCTATCTTTATCAAAGAGTCATTTCCCCTGCTGAGTCCCACTTAAGGGAATCTTTATTACTCAGACAAGTCCTTATTGTCATAGTGACACAAAAAATACAGAAATAAATAATAATACAGTAATTTCTAGGACTATGGATAAAAATGAGCTAGTAATTTTGTATCAACAATCCCTCAGAGCAGAGTCAAAAATCTATAGTTTACATGAGCAGGTAGCCCATAACATCCCAGGGATCTAATTAATAATATGAAGCAAGACAGATCCCTGGGAGATACCAAATTTGGATTCTAATGTATATATGCATAAGAAGACCTCTTTCTTACCGGAATTAATGAGACTACTGAAACTCAAGCAAAAATGATGTGTTGTTTAAACCCTACTTTAGTCCATAGCTGTGTCAAAGCTGGTAAAATGACCAATCTCTACCTAAAGCACTAAAAGAAGAAGATCTCAGAAACCAGATTCTCCATTCCATGGGGTGTAGATCCCAAATTCCAACATGCTCAAACCACTAGTGGTGTCCAAATCATTTCCCGCTGAAAAAATACTGGCATTACAACCATTACTGAAGCCGAGGCCTGTAAGTGGGTAACACCTCTTAGCAATAATGGTGTGGCTAGTGTCTGAATAAGAAGCGCCATTCTGAAGGAATAGCTACACCCTTTTGAATTTTTTATAATAATGCCAGTCAAGACCCACTCTTAAGTCAAGGGGAGTAGAGGAAAGGAGTTTCAATACGAGACTGGGTCCCCTTCATAGGATTACATGAGCATTTGCACCTCCAAGGCTTTTTAATTTCAGACTTTTTAGGGCCCTCATAATAAAAATCATAGTTTCGTTTAGTCTTGGAGGAAGGTAGCATATGCTTTGCGGACTTCGAACATTTATTGAAGAACAGAAACTTCATAATTAAAGGGGTTTTGTTGAGCCCTATGTTCTTATGCAATGGAATTCAGATAGAGAAAAAATAATCATCTCAAGCAAAGAGGAACTGTGATTTGCCTTGTCTTTACAAAGGACCTCTGCAAACAAAAAGTTTCAAGGAATGCTTGTTGATTTCTGTGATTTCTGATTTAAGGCTAAAAACTCAGCTTAGGTATTGCTACCTGAGAAGGCTTTAAAGATGTTGACATTTCAATGCATGAGGAAATCCAAAGGAAAATAAAACATACACCAACTGCTCTGTAGCAGCACAGTGATACTTTCCATTAAGTCTGCTGCTGAAAGGAGAGGCCACAGAACTAGTTTTACTTCTGGGCAATGGTTTACATACCTGTCTTCCCCCTCCATCACTGCTAGGAAAAGCAAAGGGCGCATACTCTAAGTCAGCCTTCCACAGTTTTATTCTGGCTCCCAGACCTCTGCATTACTTAGACCAAAGGCCTGAGCTAAGTAATGTTCCTAGAAATTGTTCCCTGGAGCCCATTCAGTTAGTTAGCAGGAGACGTACCCTATCACACACTTCGCTTTCCCAAACACATCCGCCTCTTTCTGGGAAGGAAGATTTGGGGTGTTCGTGCACTCTGTATGTGCTACTTCAGTATCGTAATTGTGATAAATTGCCCTGACTTTTCATGCTGTTCCAACAGTGGAAGCAGCTCTCTACCCCCTCCGCCAGTGAGTGATTTGACCACATTTGTTTGGTGTTGCTTTGACAACCAACTCACACTGATTATAACACCCCAGTGAGAAGATAGATTCCCAGACATGGTCTAGCAAAATTCATTTTCAATAAAAATAAAAATATTAGCCATTACAGGCAACTCACAAGTGTATTGCATCAGGAATATCTCTAAAGCCAACACAGTCACAAATGTATATATTTGTATTGTACATTTACTTATATAAATATATATTCTTAAAATGATGGAAAGAAGAGGGAAAAAAAAAAAGGAAAAAAATGCAATAAATCAAAGAACATCTAAGGATTTTTAGCCATAAGCTATTTCTTAAATCAGGAAGGAAAACATGCATTAATCAGAATATTAGTTCTAGACAGTGCAACAACATGAGGAACACTGCCACTGTACGGACAGTCATGAATCATTATAGGCCTACAAAACATTTATATAACATTAGCGTCATCATTGGCTTTGATCAATAACATAACACATGAAAGATAACAGCTTTATAACTTTCTCCCCCAGTGTCAACTCTGGATGTGTAAAAATCTGTAGAAATAACAAAAATAATAATAAATATTTTTTACTTTTTCCCCCAGCACCTTGTCCTAAGGCATCTCAAAGCAGATTAGAGGCAGTGGCTTATATTTCCAGAGCCATTTAATTCTAGGACTGTTTCATATCGACTCTATAATCAAATTAGCCAAAGAGTGACACTGCAAGGACCAGGTGACAATGCACTGAGGAATTTTTACTCTGCATGTTGGTCATGTGCTTCTGGTCACAATGTGGGGGTGGTACAAAGAAAAGAGTAAGCCAAAGCAAAGAGTTTGGCCAATGGAGCAATACCAAAGGGAACTGAACCCTTCTGGCAGGTTTAATCTGGAACAAGTCTCGGGACTTTTCAGTCCCTGAGCATTCTGGAGTATGAGAAAAGGTGCCTAAGTACCAATTTCTTCCTCCCCCTAAGTTGCTTCACGAGTAAATCAGTCTCCATATTTGTTACATGGGAAAATGAGACATGGTGAAGTCTAGGTGAAATCATGCCTAGGAGTACAATGAATCCAGAACAAATATATATATATATATATATATACACACACACACACACGCATATAAAGGATCCTTTTCCTGATAACTGTTACTGCATTTCCCAGTGTTTCAGAACAGTTAGATTATATGCGTTTCCCCACTTTATCCCATCCCTCAAAAATTACTTTATTCTCTTCCATGAAAGATAGAGGCGTTCAGTTTACCTGGTGCGGTGCTTCTTCCCTGGTCTGCCAATCTTCTCAGAAAACAATTTCATGACCATTCACTTTCTTTACAGCCACCGACCGACCTCAAGTGCTTTTTCTAAATAAACAGAGAATGAGAAAAGTCAAAGATGAGAAAACCATGCAGAATGGTTAGCTATATAGCCCTTGTTACCATCCTCCCCTTCTCTTTCCAAGTCAATTAATAACTCTGGATGGTGTAACTAATCTAACATGGACCTGGAAAAAGCACTTGGCTCATATCCCTTAATTGGTGTCTTTGACATGGTGGAAATGACTGTAAATTATCAAAAAGTCTGTTAAGTGAGGAATGGGACTCTCCAGCTGAAGGAGTTTCTCATGGCCTTGCTACCTGACAGTGTTTAAGATTCAGTGCTTTGGAAAGGTGGGAGTTATATTTAAAAACTCTATATACATTTATATCAACCTAGCCTTACAGGGACATTTCATCTTTTCCTCTCGGGGAAAAAAAAAAAAAAAAATGCAGTTCTTGGCTTCAAATTCATTTAAATGCCATTTGTTCTACTTCTTGTTGAAATTTCTTATGGCATTGGTTGTTTGAGGTTTGCTTTAATTTGTTCCTACTAGGAAGAGTCACGTAATATATTTACTAAGATACACTTCGAGAGCTGCAAAAACGTGACAGAAGCAAATATATAAAAGAGATAAGATCTCCTTTTCGTCTCCTGTCCTCTCACAGAAACACGGTGTATGGTTAAAGACTAAACGGGAGCCTGCAATTTGTTTTAACACCCTTTCTTCGCATCTAATCTATAGCACCGGTCATTTGATCTTGATTCGCATACTATGATGCCCTGGTATAACGTGGACTGCAATCTAGTGTGGGGATAAAGAGCACATAAAACCTTCAGAAACATTTGTCAAGATTTTCCTATATACTTACAGATGTTAAAACCGGAGGCACAAAAGTAGCGAACTGTAGCATGTATGCTAATGGATACCAAGTGCTAACAGGACTTCTAATGTGAATGCCCATAAAATATAACTGAAAACCGGTATTTCTTTAAACACTTTTTTCCTTTACACCTTTTTCCCCTCTGTAAGCTCTCCCTAATGCCTGTACTTTTTAATGTTATCTTTATCTCAAATTTTTCAGAATCTGAATTACTAATGCAGCTTCTTGACAAGGAATGTAGCAAATATACCCACAACTGCGCAACAGCTTTGACAAATACTTTTCTTTGTTTGGGAAGTGCTCACTTTAATTATTCAACACTCATCACTGTGTGTCTGGACATGCTAATCACCTATATTTTTTTTCTGTTCCCTGGTGGAAATTTGTAATTTATTGCAAAGAAGATAGATGTGCATTTATACATGTGTTTGAATATTTCTCAGATTGAAACTTACTCTTGAAAAAAATTGTATATATTCAGTAATTCACAACCATATGCACAAATATCCACTGTCTGAATATTCACAATAATTAATGACATGATCCCACCATACACTCCAAATAAAAGTTGGCACTTTTATTCACAAAGATATCTGGAAATTTATTTTTTGTTATTACTCAACTACACTTTCAGAATCATTCAATAGAAAAGTAAAAGTCACTAGAAAACAGATCCATCTACCTTATCATATTTAATAGATCTCCCTATCTTAATGGTAATAAAAACATTAAATAATGCAAAACAAACAAAAGGTATAATAAGATTTTCTCAGCAGCATTAGTGAGTCAAATCCTCAAGTGTGTAAATTGGTATAAATCAAGCTAAGTCAACAGAGCAAAACCAGGTCAGCGGTCCAACCACAACCCTCCCAGCCTCTTGGACAAAAATACTTGGAGTCCCTCTGCTTACAACCAAACCAAACGTACGGCTTTCACATTGCCTAAAGCACCAGTGCTGCAAAGCAGTGGTTAGAACATATACTGAATAAAAGCTTATTAGCAAGGAACTATATTCAGGA
>VZSV01000026.1:312068-341984 GCA_013398735.1 Nothocercus julius | reverse complement strand
CACACACACACACACACACACTCTGTTAGGCTTCATTTGATAGCTATGAACTGTGGATAAAGAATAAATATGGCTTTTCAGTGCCCTAGGACTCTCACCTGACTTATTTATGTCTGACCTGGTAGAACACCACTGACCTTGGAAAGTTTAATTGAGGCTGGGATTATATGACACCGCTGGAGGCCACCTGAATTTAGAGGGTGTGACACGCACTTGCTCACTCGCCTAGTGACTCCCTCTTGCCTGCGCAGCGACACGCGTGCGTGTGCATTTGTGTGTCCTGCATCGAGCTGAACTGCGGAGAAAATCCTTGCTGTAAGGCTACAGCAAGGAGCACCATATGGGAAAATAATAATAATACTATCATCAGGCAGCCAGCATGAATGCATTGGAGATTTTTCCTTCTTTTCCCCAGTATGTTTTTTCTGAGATGCGATTTTTACAGTCGACTCTTAACTTTTTACGAACTCAATTTTGCCTAAGAACTGAAAGTTTAAGGAGTAAAGGGGGAAGGGATTATACGGACACTGCTTATTTAGACCTACTTATACATATGGTTTAGCATCCTTTAATTAAATTTAATTAAAGCACATGATGAATGCTGATCATTTCCACTTCTAGTGGTTTTCAGAAAAGTTATAGACATTTAAAATTCCCCCATTTCAGCTAAAAGAGAGAAAAAAAAAAAAAAACAAAAAAAAAGAAAACCCATAAGACTGAAAGGTGGAATAAAATGAAATGGCCTAGATATCTGCTAGCCAAAGAGTACTATCTTTCCTACTGGAGATTTTCCCTAGATGGATATAAACAGCTGAGATCTGGGTTTCTTCAAGGCAGAGCCAACAAATATGCCGTATTATGTGTGTAGTCCTTTTACAGCACAGACTATTGTCCACAGGAGACTGAGCATACGCTGCTAAGCAAAGCTCACCTAAGGCCACAGGCAAGCCTGGAGCCCAACAGGGATTCCTCTCCCATCCTTTATCAGTCTATAATATATATTTTCACAGCCACTCAAAGTTCATCAGCAAAAAAGCCCTGAAGCAGCCTGGCTTGAGCCACGCGCATCGATGTCAGCATTGAACTGCTGGAGAGGATAAGATATTCCAAAGCAGGAATCAACTGCAGAAACGCATCTACCCTTGGCCATAGAAATTTCCTCACAAATAAAGAAAAACTCCAAGATGCTTTCAAGGCCAAAATTATCCTTTCTCTGCCTTATTTCTAATGTGCTACCCTGACTGAAACTGTCAGTATTGCAGGTATCACAGGAAATGAAATGAGAACAGCGTTGCTGTTAAGAGTAGCCTCAATTCCCCTATCTCTTTCCAACAGGCTGTGCCATGAATCAGGATCTAATTTATTATTTTCACAGCCCTACACAGTGACGTAAAGCTTACCTGAGTTCCTAGCAAGGTGACACCTGGATCTAGAAACCAGACAAGCTGTCAATTTGAAAGGTATTCTTTGCTATTCACGGCCCAGTTCTCGGTCTCTGTATTACTAAATTGACTTTGCTCCACCAAACTTGCCAGATGGAGTAACAGTGTCTGCATCAGGAAATACCTAAGGTGGGCAAAAAAAGCACAAAGGTAAAGCTGCCTGCAGCTGCCCCTACCATAGGTGACGTCCCACAGACCAAACTGCAATTTGGAAATCTCTGATGAGCAGCAGAGACTGGGCCAAGAGGGAAATTTGCCTTTTTGCCTCTGTTTTAGCAGTCACTCTCCACTCAGCTGTGGAAGCAGACAGTTTAAATGGCAGAACTTTTAAACAGGCAGAACTTTCAACACCAGTCCATGTAGATGAACCATTTCAGGAGCTATGCTATGTTATGAACACCTGGGAAATTAAATACTCATCCAGACCTAAATATTGCTACTATTGATCACTTTAACACATATTTTGATTTTAAGTGGTTTTCCATCCAGCACATCAGTCTTTATTACATTCTTGGAAGTAAAAATTTCAGGATTCCCTCATTCCTGCTAATACTACTGCTAAGTCCCCAAGCAGACTGCTATGACTGTTTCACAAGAGTATAATTAAGTTTGTACATATATATATATATGTGTGTGTATAAAAACATAAATTAAGGATCTCATTCATTAATCTGGACCCACTAGACTTCTTCTAAAAGGGAATGGAAAAAGCAGCACTAATAGTTATATAGTACTTCTAAAACACTAGTAAGACAGTAACAAAAAAGTGCCAAAAAAAAAAAAAAAAGGAAAACTTATGTGATCCTTATTTATTACATTTTTAATAGAAAGTCAGTGGAGGTCTTATCTGATGTCATTTGGTTTAGGTTCCATGGTATTTTTTTGTATTTGACCAAATTCCCTTATCTTCTCATTGCTTGTGTTCTGCTCTGCCACCATCCAACAAACTGATATACTTATCTTCAATTTTATTATAAAGTTTTAGCTTCTACAGGAAGACAGAGAGAAAGAAAGAGAGAGAGAGGAAGGGAAAATCGTATCCAAGTAATGCATCTAAGTTACTAAATATATCAGGAGTGCCTGACTGTCAGGGAATCCAGCAGTTAACTTTATTCTTACCACAGGATCTTTAATGGTTAAAAGACATTGGATTCACAGACTCATCACTCTATTTTTCTTTTCTTTACATTTTTAGTTACTCCTTTTTATATGGTGAAATTAAGATTACTGTTATGATTTAAGGCACAACCCAGTGAAAATTTTTAAACAAGGCTGCTGATCATTATTTTTCTGTGATTGCAGTTAATAATCAAAAGTGAAAAGCTAATTAGAACCAACTACTTAGAGGAAAGGAATATAAACCAAGGGCTAATGAGCAGGTTATTGTGTAACTATCCATTTCTTCTTTGTAACTCTATTTCCTCTGCTGTCATGCCATTTTTCCCCCATCCTTTCTTTCTCATGAAAGGTCTCATGATTGCAGTATCTTTGCTCCATCTCCTCAACTTTCATTCCCTCCATAGCTCTATCAAAAAAGACTGCAAAATCATTACAAATAGCTATCTCCTTCCATACCCATTCTGCTTGGTCACTTCTGCTTTTTTCTCTTCTTAAGTCTGGTTTATCTTCATCTGTTATGATTATCCTAGTTTTCTCCATCCTCAATTTTACTCCTTCCCCAGAAGTAGATTCTCTTTCTTCTCCATAGAAGCCAGTGTCTGACTTGCAAAGGAAACAGACATTCTTCAATCACCTGCTTTTTGGTCTAATTTATAACAGAGGCACATTTGCTCAGTGTGAGCTGGGGATAAAGGAAGAACTCTGAGATATTTTGCTAAAAATAAGCAAAAACAAGAGAGCAGAAATCAAAGGTAAAAGACCTGAGAAGAGGAGGAAGAAGAAGAGGCGGAGACTAGAGAATGAGAATATGAGTCAGAAGTCAGATTCCCTCCCAGCTGAAGTAAATCTACTCCATCAGCCAGCATGGAGCAACATTAACCCATAGCATCTGAGGATCTGGCCCAAGGTTAGCTTTATTTTGCTTCGATAAAAAAACACATCAATAAAAGTAGGAAACAATGAACGTGGCCCTTGTACAGCAAGCTGGACTGGGTCTGTGGGAAGGGAACTGCCTGGCTTATTATCTAGATGTTATACTTTGACAAAATGTGACAACTACACCTTTTCATTTCCCCAGTGGCCTCCAGGAGACTTAAGATTTAGTATCCTATAGAACACTTTAAGCTTGAGAAACTTCTTCTTATGGTTTGTTATGAGTCCTGCAGGCTGTGAAAGAGATTGCAAAGCTTCATATTAACTCCTCTCAGCTTGCGAGAGATATGCTAGTGGACTGATACCAGAGTCTCCTCCTTGTCAGTGACCTGCAGAAGTGGTACATCTGAAACTACAAGCACTTCCCTTTCAAGGCAGTAAAACGAGCTGTTTGCAACAGCAGCTCCACATTTTTTCACAGCCCTGCCAAGTTGCAGGCCAAAAGTGTCAGCATTGCCATGGCTTCTGATCTTGTGCAGCCATCAGTTTAAAATGTGCAATTTCCATGCACATTTATTCTGGGCTCAGTGTAATTTCCAGCCCCAGGACAGCCAAGGCATGGTGAGATCAAGTCTGCTTCCTCTGTTTTAAAGTCAGGTTGACTGAAAAATGAGAAATAAAACAGAGGGAACAGCAAGACCCAACAAACAAATGTATATGTAGGTTTGTTCTTCCTTCCTTTTTACCTATCTGACATGGTCTTGCAAAATCCATCTGAATATTTTGTTGTGGGGTGGTGGATAATGGCATAAGCTGCCATTTCAGGTCTTTTAAAGGGCTTGCATTACTTGCATGTGTCATTCAAGTGTCCTCAAATGAAAGCATAAGTATTTTTAATATCTCAGTGAGTGCACAGGGAATTCTGATCTCCCAAAATTTCCATGCAAGTATATCCAAAAGAGAGACAACTTGTTGTGAGTCATTTGAGTAACTAGGGCCGTGTCCAGTGCACGTGCACTGTCTCTGTGCTTCTCAGTTTCAGGTAAGGAAGGAAATCTCAGCTGTTATCTCTTGAAGCCACGTTTTCTAGAGACTTCAAACGAAGACTGGGGAATCCTCCTCAAACCAGAAGGAAATGGTTTGAGCAACCTATTGTTAACTTCCAAAATCATTCTTTTTATGGCCTGGGCCATAAAATTAGAAGTTTCATATTTTGCACATATGCAAAAATTTAGTTTGGGATTTCTCCTGTCCTCTGTTCCTTGATGACCCAGGAGTCCTTGTATCAGTCTTTTAAACTCAGCGTTTTTCTTCCAAGAAGCTGTGAGTGACAGAGACATGTTAAATTGAAAGACGATGCAACAAGCACAATATTATGAAAGCGCTAAAAAAATCCAAAGAGAGTCCTTGGTAGTGAAGTGAAGAGGAGGCTCTGTTATCCTCTTCTGATGAACTGCTCTAAAAGAACAGAACAAACACTTTTTTTTTTTTTTTTTTTTCATTTTATTACTTCTAAGCATGTTTACAGTATGTCTTACCTGGAGGAGTAATGTATATCTGGGGCAGCACAGACTTATGTTGCCTCTTTTATATGGTTTGTGGACAGTTTATATTTTGAAATATAATTTCTGCCACATAAAAGGCCAAGTTTACTCTAAATTTCTCCTGTGGAGAGCCCTCTTTTCTCTTTTTTCTCTTGCAATGTGAGTAAGATTAAGGATCTCTGATAGCTAAAGACAAAAATGAAGTGCGCCTTTTCTTCTGTCCGGGACAAGATGCCAAGTTACAAGGCCATAGACTGAAACTCCCAGGGATATTCAGTGCAAAACAGTCCTATAGTACAGCTGTCAGTCTGAAAGTGATGACCCTGGTAGTTCAAGTAATATCTTATATGACCTGTGGGTCTGAAATCAGACTAAATTATTTGGAAAGTTCAAGTAGGGTTTTCCTTTCTCTGTTTTTTCTGTAGCACCTGATTTTTTTTGCTGTCCAAACAAAGGACTTCATTTGAAATATTTCAAGAGCTGTCCAGTTCCTGTGAGTGGTTTTAAAGATGTTTTTATATCTACAGTAATTTTAGTTGGCAAACCCTAGATAAGCCTCATAATTTCAGTGTTTACCAGTATATCAATTGCATCTTTTCACATTGATACTTTGATATGTTTTCTTGTGGAAACAAGAAAACTAATCTCACAAAGAAAACAAAAGAGTGCGTGCGCATACACACATGGCCACATACACCTAGCCAGATATAACTCCAACAGACATCATCCAGGCAAATAATGTAACAGTCATAAGTCCTGGATGCCAATTTTCATGAGAAAAATATCTGTGTGTGTGTTCCTTTGCCTTTTGATTGCTTTGGGTAATGTTGCTCTGAGTGTATATGTATGTACACACATAGGCATTGATGAACACACGTCTATGTGGGTGTGCTTCTGTATCAGGCACCTTAGCCTTTGTTTTGTTTTTTTCATGTTTAATTACTATTTCCTGTGGCTTGCTTTCTTTTCAGCCCACTAAGTCTGTTAGGTTTAAGTGTGCGAGGAGGACAATTTGATTTACAACATTAAGAGATTTTAAACAATATATTTAATGCCACCAGAGGCTTGAAGCAACAGGCTATCTTTCCCTAAGCTTGGAAATTAAGATTCACTGGAGTGTGAAGGTCAACGGGAGACTCAGGAAAGGGTAAACAGTCTTGTATGATTACACTATGTCTGAACCAAACTGGCTTTCCCAACAAAAATGTGTCAAGAAATATAGACAATTCATAGATATGAATTTCTTCTCTGTGCTTCTGCCAGTGTTATATTTGAAGAATCCTGCCAAAGAGTTTAGTCCCAAACCTTGTGTTTTGTATTAAATATGAGGATTTAATAAGAACTGTTTATATTTTCATGACATCAGAAAAATGCAATAATAACCTATGGAAAAATTCCTCTCTCCCCAAGCTCAAATTTTAACATATTCTGAAACACAGAAAAGAGAATCACAACTGTCAATGAATGACATCCAGCAGGAAAAGGCCCATCTGTGACTTCTCCTGGCCTTTCCCTAGGCGCTTTCACCCAGCCTGCAGCATCTTCCTCATTGTCCTTTTCGCTAACAGTGGTTCAGGAGCACAAACAAGGCCAGATGAGCTAGCAGCAGTCCAAGCATTCCATCTCTGCTAATCAGGTGAGGTGTCCCTAGAATCCTGCCTTATTTTATGACCAGGGGACCCTAATGAAGAAAACATATCTGGAAAAGGAGACCAAGCAAACTGCCATAGGAGCAACAGTGCACACCTCACTGCATTCTTCCATGTTTCCCTCTTCCATGCTCTCTTCCATCCCATGCCTGGATCTAGTGTCTGTGCAAACCAAGTGTAAGCAATGTCTCTAACACTATGAAATGCTAAGTCTGTTGTTTAATAAAGCTGATATATCTTGAAACACCAGGTCTATGATAAGAATACACAAAATGCAGCCATATGTTGTCACCATGACACATGCTAAGTGGTTAGCCCACCCAGAACAGTGGTGAGAAACTGGGAGGGAAAATGACTGATTTAGTTTTTTGTCCAGTGTAACAAAAGTCGGAGACCAACGTACGTGATTAAAAACTATTAAGAGTCAGATCCATTGAACTCAATGGTGCAGTGCAAGGTTGTGACTGATGAGGAAGGGCAGCTTCGTCTGGGACATCTGGCGAGTTTTCAGCAGCTGCCTCCTACCCCTCCTTCCATGACTGTGAGCAATGGCATCAGCCAGCTCCTGAGAGCCTGCAGTTTACAGCACACTGCTTGAAATCCAAGCGAAATTGGTGATGATCTCCCCCTAGATGCCATGCTGTTTTTGGTGGTGTGTCAGGGGCTGACTGACAAGCAGTGTGGATATCCTTACAGCAGAGGCAGGGCTGGGGGCAGTAGCCTCATCAGATGTCCCGAGCGAAGCTGTCTTGTCAGTCAAAGCCCTTATAACAGACCTTCACATCAGGGTTTCAGTGTATGAATTTCACTGTTGTCAAGAGATATGACAAGGCCTCTGAATTCATGGAGACTTACATCAAAATGTGCCTAAGTGGGATGTAAGGGAGATGTAACTAACTGTTGCAATGACCCCCTGCACAGAATTTCAGTTTAACTGATATGTCCTCTATAGGGAGATTCCGTCAAAGGCAAATCGTAACACAAAAACATCTGACCTTCCCACAGATCCTTTCTCCAAGGGAAGAGAAATTAAAATGAAACAGTGAAAAGGGTCTTTTCCATTCTCTCATTGTTTCCCTCTTCACCTGATGTATCACTGTTGACTGAATTATGTAATAATAACAGTGACTGCAATAGAAATGACACTTTTGAAAAAGGAAAATGGCCATATCTTTTATGTTAGCAAAAAGAATAGTTCTATCATAATATTATCCACATATGGTCCAGCATTAGCTACCAGACCTTGAAAACTGTGGAAAAAAAGGTATAAACAGGAAGGTTAACGCAGTTCTGGCAGAGTGGGGAAATCAGAAGGCCAAATGTACATTAGTCAAAGAAAGAAAAATAATATCCCAGAAAATGAATAAGAGATAACTATCCCCAGAATAATACTATATAAATACATTTGCTGTAGGTCACATAAAAGATTCATGGCACATACATGTACAGGTCAAATTACCTTTAAATATTAAATTTCTTTCCAGCGGGGAAGAATTTCAGATTTATGCTGTTTTCATAAAGAAAAAGGATGCACCCCATGCATTATTATTTCCTGACAAATGACAGCTTCTGGGTTTGCCTGCAAGATACAAGTTAGAAACAGTCTTTTTCATGATATATATATATAAAAAAGTGAATCATCATGAAATTTATCTCTTCCTCAAGAAGTTCTACTTTCTTTTGGTTCATTAAATCAATATTTTCTTATCATTTAACTATAAAGGTTAGCACTGGAGAACACTTTTTAGTCCATTTTCTTACTAATACATTATTTTTTTCTTGCAGCACATTTTGGGCAGTCCGGTTTTAAGATTCAGCAACAAGGGTAAAATATTCCCTGGAGACAGGATTCTGCGTACACCTCACTGTTCACACATTTTCATATTAACAGGTCTAAGGAGGAATAACAGAACCACTAATACTTATAAAGAAAATAAGGTATAACCTCAAAGCTTGACATGCAATGGCATCAAGTGGTAAATCTATCAAACTGGTAACAAACTATTACTACTAAATTTATGGTTCCAGTTTGGCCTTTATCAGTTGCAAACAAATACGTTATTATCTTTGGGCTCTTTGATGGGCTCTGTGGAATGAGCTGCGACTCTTCCCAATGGATAGATGTTCAAAGCATGCAACTAATTTCACATTGATATTACCAAGAACTGAACTCAGCACTCAGTTAAAATGAAGCAACTCATTTAATATGTGTCCAAAGGCCTGGTACAAACTTCTAACAAAAATCCATTTCAAACATAGTGTAATATCTAAAGGAAATTACTTGGAATATCTCTAATAATATATAAATTCAGATTTGGAAGTAGTTTTAACAACTGTGATGCAAATCTTCACCTAATGTAGGAGGAATGGGTTTTCTTAATACACACGATAAGCCTGGGGAAGCACGCTGCACCCTTTGCTTTCTATAAGACTCAGGCTGACATCCAGCCCAGGAGGAATATCATATGATGTCCTCAAGGCTTTAGCCTTTTCTGGGGATGGAGCAGAAGATAATCTGTAATCCAGAGCTCTGGAAGAGGTGAAATTTTTTTTATTATTATTATTATTAGGTCCTATTGACCTTTACCTCCAGCCACCACGATTACCTGGGTTTGTGAGTCAGAGCCTTTGGGCTACAGATTCCCAGGTGGGGAGGTAAAGTTCAGGGCAGAACACACTGTGCAGTGGAAGCTGCCTCCGTGAGACGCGCATTGGAAAGGACACCGCGTTTAGTCCTCACTCATCCGGGGCTAAATACGACCCTGACAGGCTGAATCGCGGCAAGGCGCTTGTGTTGTGACTTGGCTCTCTGGGGGTACCAGGTCCACCAGCCACTGGTTCTTCGAGATTATTTTCAGTCACAGGTTGTCCATCATCTGCGACTGAAACCCTATGGAGACTTCTGAAATAGACTTTATGATATTGATGTGGATCAAGAGGAATAATAAACCCTATAAAGAAGGCCACTTTGGGCTGAGACCCCCAAGCGTGGGTGCTTAAAATTCACAGCCCGCAAGTCTTCATTAGAAAGAGCAAAACAGGTGCAAATTTGCAAAACGCTCGCTGGAAAGCACTTGCAGGGCGAACCCAGCTCTAATTTCAGCTGCCGCCAAGGGCCCACGAGCCGGTCTCTCTGCCGCCGGAGCTGGCGCTTGGTGGCCGCCATGCGCAGCCTGCAGACCATCTGGCACGGGTGAACCTGCTAACCTCCTTTCCCGAGCACGCACCTCGCCGCGCCGCGCCTGCTGACATCGCCCTGCCAGCGCACACCGGCGCGTGAGATTTCTTTCGCTTTTTCTCTCCCTTTCCTTTCTTAGCCTTGAGGCTTTAAGATGGATAGTGCCTGTCTGGCTTCCCCGAGCCCCTTGCTCTTGGCGTGCTCTCTTTTCCCTTTCTTTAGCCTGGCTGCCCTTCCCCACCTGCTTTGTGTTTTATTGCTGCCTGTAAAGTTGTGTGATTATGGATAGAGAAGTCCCCACACAAACAGGATAGAATTCACCACAATGGCTGTTTTGTTCATATACATTTCACTGTCTGTCTCTCGTCGGAGCGTGGCTATCATCTTCTCCTAACAATATCCCTGGGTAAATGATAAAGTCAACCCTGGAGTAAAGCTAGACGTTTTATCAGCATGTTCAAACTATCCCCTTACAGCTCCGTACTTGCCAACTGCACATCCTTTTCCTACACAAAGACTCAATGCACATTAAAAGGCACTTATTGAAGCTGGTGTTTGTTTGCAGAGAGGGTGTGGATCCTCTTCGCCTGGGCAGTCACCCTTGGTGGTTTTTCTCTCAACACCCAGAGAAAACTGGGTAATGCAGTTAGGCTCTCCGACAATCTCTTGGCTCAAGTTTGAGGTTACTTTGCTTTTTGCCAGGTCATTCTTCTTCATTCCTCCGCTGATGCGAACTGATGGATTTCCCCTAAGCTGACGACGGAGTTGATCTAATGCCTTGTTGCAAGAGAAAAGTCACCGCAGACACAAGATAAAAGATAGGAAGCACTGAGGTCGGTGTTGGCTGGTATCCTGAAGCCACAAGAAATTGATAACAGCGGACCCTAATATACTATCCATATGTCAAAAGTCAAGAGAATGATAAACCTCCAAAAGCCATTCCCACTCTCAAATTTGGCAATCAGATTAATCCTGAGAAACAATCCCCTAATAAAACGGTTGCATCCACCTCTTGCCAGGCAAGGAGCAGCAGATGTCTATTTTGATAAAGACTGACCTGTAACAGAAAGTAAAGCTTTGAGGCAAA
This sequence comes from Nothocercus julius, assembly GCA_013398735.1. Classification (NCBI taxonomy): domain Eukaryota; kingdom Metazoa; phylum Chordata; class Aves; order Tinamiformes; family Tinamidae; genus Nothocercus; species Nothocercus julius. Next base: position 331,092 of record VZSV01000026.1, on the reverse strand, counting down.
GGTGGTACTTGCATTCATTTACTTTTTTCTACATAGCATAGCCACTCGTATAGGTTAGCGTTTTTGAATGTGGGTGCCATTCTCTGACTGGAAATACTTTTATTATATCTATTTCTCTGATGCCAGGATCTAACTGGATTCCTCACAAACTTAATTATTTTTTTTTGAGAGTGGTATCCCTTTCTATCCATCCTCTTTCTTGCGTCCATTTGAAATAAAGAGCCTTTGCAGAAGAACTGCTCTGTCTTCTGAGTTTATATAGCAGTTAGTGCAATAGGACCCTAATCCTGGCCGGATGTTTAAGAGATTAGGAGGAGGAGGAGGAGGATGCCTGTTTATACAGAAGGCTTTCTCCTGTTAGTCAAATAAAGAGAATTTTCCTATTGGTTCAATTCTTAACAGTTTTGACCTCTTACAACAAGGTTAAATTTGGCCCTTTGTTCTACTGAAGAGTAAAACACTGTGAGCAGAGATGAGCTAAGTGCTTAATTTAGTTTCATAGGGTTTGATGCAAAGGTTTGTTTTCCTCACATTTTGCAGATTCCCATGTCTCAGGCTAATTCCACCTCAGGCCAAATGGGAGCTTAGCACCTCCATGAAAATAAAATGAAATAAATCAGAAGTGAAATAAATCAGAATAAAAGAAATAAAGATTGCATTTAAAGGGGATGGAAAATATTTTTCCTTGTCTGAGAAAGACAGGCTAACCAGTTTCACCTGCACTGAGTATTACTGAGCAGAAGTATTACACTACAATTGCTTATCTCTCTGTTTTCTCTATTTCTTTTGTACGCTGGTGGGGAGTTTTCAGTTCCTATGTCATTTATAACTTGACAAGTTTTGTATTTTTGTTTTTGTTTGGGGCATGTGTTGTGAAAAGAGGGTCTGTTACAGATTACATCACTCATCTTCATCCCAAATGGCATCCCAAATGGTCACCATTTCTCCTTAAATTGCAGCATATTCTGATCAGGGCAGGATGACTCGCAAAACTGGATGTGGACTACAAAGTTCTTTCTTTCTCACTTGGTCACTGATCTGAAGCAGGTCTATATCAATAGCAAGCTTAGGCACAATATATCTGTAACTCAGGAGGCAAATATGCAGTGAGAAATAATTCTAAAAATGCCATTACCTGGCAATCTCAGCAGAAAGGCCAAGGACTGCAGTCTTGAAACCAAGAACAACTTCTAACTCATAAAAATGGTCTTTGCAGGTCAGGGTTATGGCACATTGGCAGACATTTGTTTTGGATGTGCTCTATAGTACCTTCCTGTTCTGTTCATTACCTAAGAATGTCCATCTGGAATTGTGGTCATTGAAGTGACCACTTTTCTTTCTTTCTTTTTTTTTTTTTTTTTTTTTTTTTTTTTTTTTTTTTCCATTCTGGGCCTGGTCCAATTCCTACTCTAATTCCCATCAAAGTCATGTTAACCCCTTGCTGTGGCAGTTAGCAGAATGTTGGACTTTCCCCAAGTTTGTCACAATGAAAAATTTTACTATTTATTTAACTTTCTTATTCTCAAGCCAAATAAGCTTTTCTCTAGAATCCTGCAATTTGAAACTGTAACATTTATAAGAACCTTCTCTTCTACAGCATTTTTCTAGGAATACATATAACAAATGCTGTACCATAATTGACTGACTGTCCCAGGTCATTTCTCCTGGGGACATTAGAAGAAGTTTCATTTTAAGATTCATATTGAAGTGTTGCCATCAAAGCAACATAAAAGGTTTCTGCAATGTTAGATGCTGTTCTGCTTCTGCCTTTTGTAACAAGTGACTTTAAGACTGCTAAGCAGCTGAACACATCTGGCTTCAGTCACCTAGGCTTGCAGGTCATTGGATTGCTCTTTCTGTTGTCTTTTGCCATAAGGATTTTTCCCAACCAGATCGAAAGCTTTTAAGTAGCTGCATGTTTGTGCCAAACACTAATTGAATGAAAGGGAAAGATGTGAGCCAGATGCAGCGGGCTAAATTCCCTCTTGAAGTTAATGGAGTTACTTCAAATTTATACCATTGAATCTCCACTGAGGATCTGGCCTAGATGTTCTGTTCCAAGAACTAGCAAGACATATCGAAAAATTGATACATAATTGTCTGAAGCTAGAGAAGGCGCAGAAGAATCTAAGAAAAATGTGATAGACAGATCAATGAACTTTTGACTAAAGAGACCTATTTCCTGTTACAAGCAACACTTTATATTCCTCAATTCAGCATGACTGGAGGAATTTATAAAAGGTAATTTATCTATTTTGCTGGACATACTTCAGTCAAGTCCATTTTATCTGATGTTTTTATTTCGGTAGAGTGACCATTTGCATCTTCATAATAGCTTATGAAACAATGCTTATTAATCTTCATCACTGTCATTGGGTACGTGAATCACGTTTCTTCTTTAAGACACCTCTCTTTGGAAGGCAGCATTCAGAAACAGCTGTGGTTCAGGGTAGAAATAAGAAAATATATGGAGCCATAATATTGGAGATACTTCCCTGGCATTATGATTTAACTTCCAGCTTCCAAGAAAATAATTTCCATAGAAATTGTTGACCCTTTCCCATGGAGCTCCCAAATTGATGGGGGAACCCATTTGAAGAGATAGCCTTTTTTTTTTTTTCAATTAAAAAAGGTAAAAAAAATGTAGATTTGATCAGGAAGATTACCCATACTGTTGAAAGTACTATTATTTTGTGGGGGGAAGGAGGTTCTGTTTCAAACAAGTTTTAACATCAACTGAAATTTCAAAAGAAACTTTTTTTATTATGAGTCAAAACAAAACATTTCATCTGTGTAACATCACAGAATTCATTCCCACACTGACCTTTTAAACCTTAAACTGTTGCACAATAAATACTGGCTTCTCTTTCAGAAAAGTCACTGGAAATCAAAAAAAAAATCTGTGCCTCAGCATCAACACACGATATTTCAACATTGTTGAGATACTTCATTCCATGGTTTTACAAAATCAAACGTCACTGAGCAAGACGCTTTGCTCATAACGAAATATTTTTGCCAAAAGTGGCATTTTCACTCTCAAGCATTACTGCAACAATAATAACAACTAAGAAAAAATATAGCCTGAAATTTGGCTTTCTCTTCCTGTTGAGAAACCCGGACACGGCGGTGCTGAGTAACAACCTGACCACCCATGAGGGTTTCTCTGCGGACTTCAATAGAGCCCAGCATTCCCCCATGGAATTCAGTGGCGTCGTGAAATTTAGAAGTACTGGCTCCATGCTATTCAATGGCAGCAAGAGATTAAAGAGGAGTGACACAGGATGGTGATAGTAGAAAGTAATGTATAGGGTTCAGATTTAGTACGTATCACAGAATAGGCCACAGAGGTGAAAGGGGAGCTGGGCAGGAATTCCAGCTGAACTAGCTCACTTGTCCCTAATCCCTCCTATCTGATGAACTGCCCCTGGCAAAGACCACAGTAGTACAAAAATTATGCCAGTGTTCCTGTGTCAAAGGTGAGAGAAAGCTAGAAATCACTTTGCATCAGATGGCTGTAAAAGATTCCAAAGTTTGGCCTAGATCAGTTTCCCCAGGCATTCAAGAAACAAAAGTGGAGCCCCACATCCGCCCGTATCGGCACTAATTCCCGTATACCATTTCTGAAAGGCCCCAGCTCAGCGACTCGTTTGTCCATCAGCTTGGCTCAGAGGTGTGTCGACAGGGGAATATGAAGAGACCAGGCTTAAAAACTCTGTCTGCATCCAAAAGCAATCCAGGGAATGGGGAGAGGGGGGATGTGGGGGGGGCAGGAAAAGAAGATTAAAAAAAAAACTCCTACAAAAATAAATCTTTTACATCTATGAGACTAAAATTGATTTTTTTTTTTTTTCTGACAGATAAGCACACCTGTAAGTGTACCTATAGAATTGGCCAAGCTCTTAAATCTAAACTTAAAGAATCAATTTGCATTTTCCTTTCTGTTGGCAAACATAATGCTTCATTTTACAGTTCTCATTAAGGGTTATTGCTATTCTAGCACAGTGCATTAGTTTGTGCCACTGGTCTGCTGGCTGCCCCTGCAGAACAACTCAGACCACAGGCATTTCTACACTGATGTTACCTTCATCCTGCCTTGGTGGTATTTTCTGGGATGCTTTATTCCAAAAAGATTCTTTCTAGACTTGAAAACTGTCCTCTGTGAAAATATGTCTCTCACCATCTCCGAGTATAGCCATATATAAATTTGCTGATGGTCTCATCTCCAGCATACACACTCATAAAGTTTGAAGTGACCAGGCTGGTAACACTTCTTTTGCAGTCAGTGGTGTGAAGACTGTATTCATAGGCACTAACCTGGACAAACAAGGAGTCCACACAGACTCCTAACAATACCATGTTCAACATTTAAATTACTAAATTATTTTCTGATGTCTTCCCACACATCCTCTCCTTCCTCCTCTCACTCTCTTTTTCATTTAATTCCAAGGAAGGGGAAACAAACCACAAATATTCATTAAGCAAACAGCTGTGGACAGGAGGAGATCAGAACTGCAGTCTGGAAGCCATGTGTGCTTCTCATGTTAAAATAATTGGGAAATGATGATCAATGGCAGGTACGGAAACACAATCGTCACAGGCATGCTGAAAAACGGAGCATGTCCAAATACTGCTTGGACTAATAGATCTGCCCAGTGAAATCTACTCGATCACCAAAGAGCTGGTTGGCTGCCAAGAGAGCACAAACAGGCAGCATATGAAACTACTCAAGTGATGACAGAGTCCCCTCCCCTCAAGAATATATTTATATAGAATATAATGCAAACGCTAATTTAAAAGATTGTATTTAGCCACCACATTTGATTTTCTTCTCAGGCTGTGATGTAATCTGTTCATCTGTTAGATGTTCACTTCATTACGGACAAATTTATCATATCAGTAATGAATGTGTCACAGAGAGTTGTGCTCTTTCTGAATTACCTAAGCCAGGCAATTTTATAAATTCTAAGTTATCTGCCCAAGGAAATGTTGTTGTCTCACTACGGCATGAAATAATTTAGCACAAAAATCTCCGGACAGTTATCCATAAATGGAATTCACACGTCAATATGCAAAGAATTCGGCCGTCTTCACATTCTGAATGGAAGCAGCCTTCTTTATTTCACAGATCTTGTTATTCAGTTGAAGGCTCGTTTTTTTTCTACAATAAATTATCCCAAACGACCTTAAAATAACTGGTCCATGTATCATTTAGATATTCTTAATGAAGCTTGAGTAAATGGACCTTTGATTTTATGTTGCATCTACAGACCATGGGTAAGTTCTAGTGTCCATGAAACACTTCTGAAGAATATTCTCCCTGCCAAAAGAGAAATCAGCAGCCCCACCGATACCTTGCTATTACTATTACCTTATAGCGTTATGCTAACTTCGAGGAATATCCATAAAAAAAGACTCCTCATTTTCTACTCAGTCATTGCCCTCCCTGTTGAGAACACACACATGCACACACACAAAACTGATTTACATTATTAGATTCACCTGAAGTAAGGACTTGGACTGGTATCTGATTTTTCATAGGCTTCTCAGATGACTTTGGCAATGCTCCCCTGTCAAAACTGGGCAAAGCTGGCTTCCTCCCAGTATTCCATAATTTTATCTCCTAAGAACAGTGTTTTTCACTAGTGAGTGCCCCACTTTTTTTCTGTTTCTTTCCCCAAAAGTAAACTGAGCAAAAGCAAATTTAATATTTTCCACACTCTTAACAAGGGACAACTGCCTTGATAGTGAATGATCTTCCAAGAAGAAGAACAGGACGAGCTTCAGATTCAGAGCTTTTCCTCATCATCAGGCTCAGAAATAACAGTTTTTATATAACCAATTGAACAAGCAGTAGGACGGAACATTTCCAGAGAAGCCACTTCTCTTTGCTCCACATTTGGTAGAATGGCTGAAAGGCCCTGTAAATTGTTAGGTTGTCCACAGAACAACTACGGTTTAAGTCAAATCAATGTATTCTCTTTTTCTTTTTTTTTCTTTTTCTTTTTCTTTTCAGCGGGGAGAGGAAGAAAAGAGGTTCATTGCTCTCCAAAAGTCGCTCTCCAGTATAACCTGCTTACAGTCATTCTTTCCTTATAAGCAAGGTCATTTTAAAATTATAAAGATTCAGTAAAACATACGCTTTGGAGGTTTAGTGCTAGCCTTGTATAGTCAATCTTTTTATAGGGAAGCCCTAAAAATAATAAGAATTTTGTCAAGTCAAGAGGCTTTCCCAATGTATTTCAATAGAGCAGAAAGCCTGCGCTAGTGAATGAATACCCTGTTATAGTGAACAATCATTTGGCAGCATAGGTTATTTTAATGGACACATCACTTTAAACGAAGCCTTCACCATCTGTTCTGCCCTCTAATTACAGATGCAAAAAGAACATAATTCACAATTGCATCATAAAAAAGTAAGATATAAGTGATTTAAATGCATGTGTATGTTCTTTATTCAACGCAGCATGCAGCTGTTATGTTGTTTTCATGTTTCAGACACAAATCAGGATGAAAATGGTTCTCCTTTGATAGAGTGAATTCCCTCACACAGGACATTTTGTGTGCAGCCAGCAAGAATTCACTAGGGGCAAAATTCCCATCTTTTCACATAACAACCAGCTCTGGACTCTGTAGGAGGAAAATGGAATTTATATCCTTCAGCCGGTGGATACACAGGGCTGCAAGAAAGGCCTTTCATAGCTCTTCCCCTACAGTACAGACAGCAAGAGCAGTCACTGAAACTCCCCAAAGCTAATCCAGAGCATACTGCAGTCCCAGAGGGGTTAATCCATTGATATAGCCAACAAATACATTCAACAAATCAGATTATACACATGTAGCTATAGAGAACTTTTTTTTTTTTTTGGCCTTGGCTTTGCAGCACCATACATTCCCCCTGTATTGCATTGCCTCCTTCCTATTTTAGCCTGTTTTAATTCCATGGGGAACACAACCTTGTCTTTGACCTGTAAATCAACATGCCAGCCCCCTGAACCATGGGCAAGGCTCTTCCTGCAGCCTCTTGCATGGGTTTCAGACCAATAGAAGATTTCACATAAGCTGCACAATATATAGCTCAAAAAGAGAAACTGGAGAGTTCCTACTGAGTGGGAACTATCTATCAGTGGCAGCAAAGGTGGGAATACGCATGCAAATAATCCATTCTAAAACTTAAATGGTGCCATAAAATGAAAGAAATGCCAATTATTCTCAAGTGAGTCAGGATAGTTAAAGTGCAACCTTTTATTGGACTAACAAATAGGTTAGAAATAAACACACTAGCTTTCAGGATGAAAATGTATTTTCTTCAGGTGTTGGCAGCTTTTAAATTGAGCTATGGTCCAATCCAACTTTTTTTCTAAGGATCAATATGGCTTCAGACATTTTATTCTTTCTTCTTGTTTTTATTCTATTTGATTCAATGAGTTTGCTTTAAAGATGGCTATTATTTTTTATCTATTTAGAAAAAAGTGAAGATTCAAATCAAAAAATTATTTTTTTCACAAACTCATAAAATTAGAATATTTTTCTTTCTTGCTTCAATGGGAAAGGTAATTTTAGGAAATTTTATGCTATGTATGGTTCTTTTTCTAAAAACAAAATATTTCTTATTCCAAACTGAATGTAATTCTTTTACAGTGCAGCTTATCTTGACACAGGAACCTACTGACATCTCGATTTAGCTACACATTTAAATATGTCTGCAACTTAAAGCCTAGATTAAGTGGTTATTTGTTGTTGTTGTTTTCTGAAATAATTCGGGACTATTCAAGTGATTACATGTTAGCATTTCAGTTTAGTTGACTAAAGAATGTAAACATTCTCTTTGCTTCTTTTTTTCCTGTGAAGGTACTCCATATAACGCAACAAGAAATCCAGTGTTTACAAGATTTGTTATTAAAAATGTTTCAGTAAACGATCATCCGCCATTGAAAGAGATTATTTCAATTCCTTTCCACTTATTGCTGTGGTAAATGAACTAAAAGTCATAAGACCCTAATGGATTATACAGCTTGGATCTTACAAGTGAGACTTACTAAAGTCAGAATTTATTAGGCAGCTGAGATCATGTTTTTTAGGCAGTTTTAGGCATATTTTTATCTCACCTTCTCTAAGCCTCAGTCAAACCACCTGTAAAATGGAGGTACAAATGCTATCATCTTTCTGTCAAGTGTTTTGAACTCTATAGGTTTAAAAAATCCTACGTGAAAGCTTGCAAAAGCATATTTTTATAGGTAAGGTGGATGAAACAGAAATGAAACTGAAAAATCTCCATTAACTATTTTTGTCTTTCCCTTTTCAGCCAATTTATGAGGTAGTCAAAACATTTCATCATTCAAAATACTCATCAGAAGCCATTTGCATTTTTTTTTCCAAAATATTTGCTGTTCCTTGTCTGTGTGCTGCAGATGTCGACTCCTAGCAAGGGCTTGCTCACATGTGGCGGATATCTGGCTGCGTTGGAAGGACAGGGCTGTCTAAACTATTCAGCACACGGCATTTGACCGTTCTCCCCATATGTCACAGTATTACAACCAGTATAGTCAATTCTGTTTGATAGCTGAGCATATAATATGAAGTAAAAGAAAATTGGTTAGGTATGTTGGCCCTCAGACAGTTAAGACTTAAATGTAAGTCAGAGAACTTCAAAATCAATGGGAGTTTTTACAAGGCAACAATTCAGGAAAAGCATTCACGGTGCCAAGACAGCTGTGTACTGGTAAGAATCCTAGCCGCTTCTTTGGAATAAAACATATACTGGAAATAATGCAATCAAGCAACTTCTCAAAATGAAAAATTACGCTAAAGCATCCTTAAAATAACAAAGGATTTTGCCAGCAATTCCAGTTTTGGTATCGGTAGTGTGCAAGATGCCACATTTCTTCTGAGTAAGCTATTACTGTCAATTCCCAAGAAAAAGAATATTGACCAGCATTGGACTTTCCCAGTGTCATAATGTTCAGCCAACATAAACAGTTCAGCTCGAGTCATTGTTTGTCTCATTTCCAAGACAGTTTTCCAACATATGCTAATTTGTTTAGAGAAAAGAATCGCATGGGGAAGGACGTCTATTTAAGCTTTGTATCAATGATTTTCCCCAGGCAAAGGGAATGAAAATCTTGATAGCAGAAACTTGTAGCATTTTAAATAGTTACTATAGAAAGACTGGCTGGGGAAAGAGAATCAAAAGACTCTTTTTTGGCCTGGAATGAGCTGGTTTTGACCTGAGCTTGGGATCAGAGCAGGGGGTGGGAGAAAGGAGACACATCTTCATGTTCTTCAGCCTGCTTGTTCATTCTTGGGGGAATCTGTCACACCCCTGGGGATGCTCTGATTTCAGCCAGCTGGAACGGCCTCCCTCCAAGGCCTGCCAGCCCCGACTGTGAGAACGTCCTGAGCCTTTTTCAGCCATGCTCTCGGCCTTCCACTCTTTATGGGGCAAGGAAAAGGTGGCAGCGTCCCAGCTCTGCTCGTTTTATGCCACACAAAGACATCTCTGTGAGAGAGGTCTCTTGTTCTGGCTACTGCTGACCATTTTGCTCTCCTTGAAGGAGGTTTCTGCCCAACTCCTTCAATTTTGCTACTGAACATTTCTTAAACTGTTCAAAAAAACAATAATAGTACTTGGAGAGCTGGGAGAGAAAAGGGCAAAGTAAACCCTTCTTATTCTCACTGTGATTTAGAGCACCAGAGCTCTCTGCACATCAGGCAGCACTTCTCCACGGGATTTGCAGGATGAAAGCAAGATCATATCTTCAACTTTCTGTCTATGCTACCGTGCAGATCAACTAATCCCATCATATTAAAGGACAGTCCAGCCAAGGCGCTGACTTCACTTCGGTCTATATAGAGGAGCTGAGCAACCACACACTTGCATTAAGCAGGAATGCACACACCACCACCCAGCGCTACTGGAAGGACAGAGGTGCATTAAGGCCTCTTTAAAACTCAATGCCTCACCCATCCCACAGGCTTTGTCTTCACACTGCTCCAAATCCTTCACACACACCAGTACCTATTCAGCCATCAATCTACTAAAAGACTCAGCCTCTTTCCCAACCTGAAACATAGATTTACATGCATTGCAATGTGTCAATGTATGTTTAAGGTATTTCATGTACTTTTAGGGCCTTTCCTTTCAGTGATGTCATGAGATTACGGGTACTCCAAAAGAAAAATAGGAAAAAAAAACCCTATGTATAAAGGGTTGGAGGCAGACTTTTAGAGATACTTCTTCACAGAGGGGTACAGACAAATGTCTGTTGGGGTTTCCTAAGCTGCCTTCACGCCTAATTTCAGGTAACTTCCAAACAGCTTTGAAAAAGAGACTTTTGAAGGCCAGTTTGATTTTGTTGACACTGAAATAAATCTTAATCAATTTCTGGAAGTACAAGTGAGTGAGATCCACCCTCAGCAGCTATTGGCTTTGGATGGTGTTCTGCACCCCAGAAATCAGGTCACTGCATGCTGAGGATGAACACTGAGAAATGAGGCACAGAAAGAAGTGGATAGTGTTTGCTGGGGTGGCTTGGGAAACCATGAAGTTTGTTTCTGGCCAAACTGGCCAGGATTTCTCCCAAGGGTCAGTTCTGTGCCATCACGGTCAATTGGACTTTGTCATTGATTCTGAGGAGTTAGTAACTTTGCCCAGGACACTTTTTTTGCTGCCAGACAGCTGTCAAATGCAATGGGCTAATTTTTCTTTCTATTTAAATTCATAAGGTACTGACGGGGTAGACAGTTACACCATTTGCAGAGAAGAATTTGAGGCAAAAAGGGCCCTTTTTCTGACTCTCCCTGATAACTCACAGAACTGATTTTATTTTTCAGATATGTAATTTCTCATCTTCTATTTAGTTTCCAAGTCCTAAAGTGTTGATAGGACTGAAAACAACCTCAGAGAACTTGCCTGTCTTTATTTTTTAACATGTGCCGACAGCTTATCAAACAGATACAAACTGCATTCTTTAAGCATGCAAGGCATCCTTTCAAGTCTGTTCAAGACCACAGGTCAGTGAGAAGCCAAGAAACAATATACACAGGTCTGAAATCAGAATCTAGAAGGTCTGAAAAACTAAGAATATTGCCTACTTGGGAAATGAAAGTAGTCATCTCTGGGCAGGACTTTGGTGGTGATTTCTCCCCTCAGTATACCTCTGTGCAGAAAGTAGCTAAGAGTGTCAACATACCTCTGTACAAAAATGCAGCTACAGTCCTTCTGACTGTTGTGCACTGGAGAGATACCCTGTCCAGCTTGAAGCAGATTACCTTGAATATCAGAAGCAATTCAGCTGCAGCTGCACTCATCATGGTCTAGTTTATCCTGTTTCTCCAAAGTCATGTCCCAAGTCGAAAATTTATTATTTCCACAAGTATACAATGTCATTCATTTTTTAATTTAATAAGAATTTTTAGATTAGACATTCTCTCTGTCACCACTACCACATGTTCACTTTAGAGAACGAAAAAGGAAGATCAAACTGGACAAATACTAATGATTTGGGATGTCCTCTTCATCATCTAATGAGCTGTTATACAGGATGATATGGACAAATTCAAATAGGAGTTCTATAGCCAAGGGGCATAGTTCTATACAGAGCATTTTCTAGGCAGTGTGACTTGACTATGGCGCACCATGTTCAGCTGTAATCAGAAGTCCCATCATTCCTGCATTTCCACTCCTATTGTTTAAAACAGTAGAGATGTCTGTTTAGAGATTGTCTAAGACAGTAGAGATAAAACTATTTCCCATGCAAGTTTTAATTCTATGTACTTTTCCAGAAGAAATATTCATATGTTCTTATTCCAAGAAACTGAAGCTAGTGGAATTCATGGATGACCAGTTTGCAAGAAACTGGTTGCAAATACTTTCCGGAAAGCTCTTCTCCGGGAAATTGCCACAGAAAATTTAATTCTTCACCTTGGTGTAGATCTTGTGGGAGAACTTATTTCTTTTTAGAGTTGGTGATTTTTTAGCGCATAGAAATTTCCACATTTTCCAGCTTCATTCCAAGCTTTTCAGATCATTTCCTACTTTCCCATGAGAAAGAAAAGAAAGATATCATGACAAAACAGGCGAAAAACCTCAGCCCACCTTGTTGCTGGGGAAGAGGTACCAAGGCTTGGGTTTCATTTCTCCTCCCTTTGCCCTGTACTATCTCTAGCCCATCCCCACCCCCAAAAGAAGGAAGATGGCTCCAGTTGCCTGAGGTAATAAAGTAAGGCCTCGGAGGAAATGTTGTCTTTTTGGAAAACGCAAAATTGTGTGACTGCATTAAAGTCAACACTATTTATCTCCACCTCTTGTCCTACCAGACGACAAAGGGACACAACTGTTAGGCCCAGCCCCTCTGTGCAGCTGCAATGCAAAGAGGGCAGGGACTGGTACTTTCAAGTGTCAGAGCTTTTGTGCCCAACTACTAGTTTATGAGGCTGATGTCAAGCATCTCACTCAATGAAGCCTTTGTCCTAGGTGTATAGGGCAGGACAGTGGAAAAACTACCCTGTCTTATATCCCAGGCTCATCCATCTTCAGCTCACCCAGTTGCTCCATTTTTTCTTTTTCTTTCTCTTTTTCTTTTTTTTTTTTTTTTAGCTACCCGTTGTGTAGCTAGTAAGGATTCCCCCCTCCCGGGTTAATGTACTGGAAAATTGCTCTGCATGTTTATGTGGGGGTCCCTTCCAACTGAAAGAGAAGAGGAAAGAGAGAAAATAAGTATTGGAAAGGAGAATATTTTCCCCACTGAACTCACAGGGCAGACCCCAGCTTGTGGGTTTTGACCCTGATTAAGAGAATTTCAATGACCTGCTAGGAGGTTTATTGTGAAGTCTGGCAGAATGCACTTCCGAAAGAAATATTTTATTATATATAATTACAAAGGTGGATCTAAATGGTCTACATTCCTCTCCTTTACCAGCTTCCTCACTCTGGGACCCCAATTTTAAACCACCCCAAATCCCTAGATCCGTCTTGCCTCAGTTCTCCTCCAGCTCCTGGGCCTTAGCCATGTTCTCTGCTGTGTACCAGTCCCTGTTTTTCTTTCATACAGTTAAAACTGGATTGCACAACATAAATTTAACTGCTGTTGACTTTGGACCCAAGGATAGGGCAACATAAGTGACAGCACAATATGAGATAACTTGTAGCTGCTGCTGGATAAAAATAACTAAAACACACGCCTTCAAACAAAAAAGTTTCCAGCAATGAAGCTATTTTTAGCTGAAGTAAAACTTTATGTGATCTCTAGGGTTTAAGCTGAGACATTAACTATGGACAGAAGTGAAATACCACAAATGCATCAGAAAGCATCTGTAAACAAGCTAAAAATCAACAGTTCTATTTTCCCAGGTCCTGAAGAGCAGCTGCATGCTCTGTGTTCAGAGATACTGACAGTCAAGGATTACTCTGCATGAGTGACATGGATAAATGCAAGTGCTTAAAGGAACTTTCTAATGGACTGAAAATAGTCAATGTATGATGTTACCTCTTAGGTGCTCTCCTGCTCCTATTAAATGGAGTAGTAAATTCCTTTATCTTGTTCAGATATATCAACAAGAGAACAGAATCTTTAACCACAGCCTAGCCAGCCAGAGCTTCTGGGAGTGGGAGAAACACCCACATCTGTTTATTCATCTGTCTTCCAGCAACACCGTGACCTCTTCCACAAGGACCAAACTAACATCCTCTAGTTAATAGGAAAAAAAAAGGAAAGAGACATTTTTAAGTAAAAGTTCTTTAAAACACCTTTCTCTGGTTCCAAATAGTTGGAAACAGATCTCTCTAGTTCTGGGATTATAGTTCATAAAGCTATGTCATTTCTAGTTACGGCTTCTCAAAGAATTTTGAGTACAGCTGTGAGGGAACTTTAACTCCTTCTGTCTATAATAAAGAATTCTATACTTGGAGCTTTCTGGGATAGCCAGTAGACACAAAATCTACCACAGACTTTAGGATGAGGCTGTACCCTTAGCATAAGTTTCTGGCTACATCTTGGCATTCCTTCTTTCATTATTCAATACAGATGCAAATATGGACCGGGTAGCCTGCTCCAGGACTTTATGGGTGATGGTGCCTTCAGATGGGGGTGTTGGCCCAGCCCCACCTCCCAGAACAACTGGTTTCACCCTTGCTATTCTCTTCCCTACGTGAAACATCCAAGTGACATTGATCACCTCACGACAGCAAATACTGAGCAAACAGTTGGCATGGTTGACCTGCTTATTTGGGTAGAGTATAAAAGAATTCAGGGGAAAAAAAACGACAAACCTGGCTCACGAAGGAGAAACCTTAAAGCCGAACACAAACGTTAGCATGAACACCCTTAATCTCCCAGTTTGTCCCTGTCCGCAGGCAGAGGTCAGAAACATTTGGTCCCTGCAGACCCTTAACAAGCAGATGTTACTGTAACACGCTCAGGGAATCCAGCATAAATACAACCCCTGACCCCGGTTGTCAGCTGATCCACTGAGACTCTTAGAAATATACTCTTAACTTTTATAAATTCCCACTTTTTCCCACCGTCCCACTCCTTTCTTTCGGGCCCCTTTCCCTTGTGTCTGGGAGAGCAGGGGCTGCCCGGCGGCGCTCGCACAGTTGCTCACGCTCTGACCCCGCTCTTCAGCAGGGTCAAAGGCCCTCGCACCAGGGCAGGGCTCTTTTCTTGCCGAGGGCCAGCTGATGAATCGCTCCCAACGCGGGCGGACCGAGGCCAGGAGACGGCCCCTCAAAGGCCTTCAAACAAGCGCAGCCTATATATCAGAGCTTGCACTACCCTGACACTTCCAAAACCCGCTGTCCTTGCTGGGAACGGCAACAGAAAGCCCCGCGGAGGAAGGGATGGAGCGGCCGAGAGGCGCTCAGTGTCTGAGCCGTGCGAGCTGGCGCGGGTGCCGCGCTCAGGTCTGGGGTGTTTGGCTGGTTGGTCTTCAAGGAACACTAACCTTGGCGTTGACACCCAGTGCTAGCTCTGCTGGAACAGGGCTTACTGGCGTGTCCACCACGGCATCCATGACGCCCAAGGTCCAAGGGCAGCTGGTGACCACCTCCCAGGGAAGAGTCAGGCTCCCTCGACGCTGTTTGCTTTTTTGTTGGATTCCTTTCACCTTCGTAAAAGAGAAAGATTAAAAAAAAATAATGTGCAGATGAGTTTAGACTCGTTTGGTTCTGTCTCTGACTAACATGGAGGCTTGGGAAGACGCCACATAGGGAAAAGGCCAAGCGACACGTCCTCACCACAGACCTCGGAGCTGGGCTTCTCACACAAACCCAGCTACACATTCGCCTGGCCTTTTCATCGTATAATTTGATGTAAACACCACACTAAATAACCTGGTTCTGGTTTTATGAGTGCCAGAATTTAGCGTCCCTTACTGAAAACATAGCCCTGGTCCATGGCGAAGGAGTGGTGGCTCGCTGCTTCCACATCAGTTCGGGATTTCCTCAACCTTGCTCTCTCTTCCTCTGTATTTTAAACACGCTCAGTTATTCTATTTGCAGCTGTGGTGGTGGTCACTTTAATAAGTAATACGCGTTAAAATATCACGTAGGGGTTTATCCTGAAAATCTTGGAGGGGGTGTCCATCCATCAATAACAACCCTAATTTCATGTACTCTCTGTCACATTTTTGGTTGCCTCGTGATTGAGCTATGGGTGCAGTACCATCTAGGGCATCTCTTTACTCCCCAAAGTAAAATCCTATATTTACTATTGGTCTCTCTAGCGAAGTGGATGCCAGCACAGCTTCCTGCCCTTTGGAGTAGAATCTGCCTTTTCCTCCACTCACTCACCGTACAGATTTTCTCGGCTTACTGAATACAAGCAATCGTATGGAGCATAGTACAATAAACACCATTTCCCATATACCCATCTCGACCATTTTAAAGTGTGGAGTGTGGACAAGACTTTTTACTTGTGTTGCCTATTTTTTTTGATCTGTTTTTCTTTTTATTCGTGTCCATATGTATTAGGGTAGGCAGTTTGAGAAGGGATGTGACCTGCACGCCTCGAATATAAGAAGTAGCTGAAAATTTAAAAATACATTAGTGTGGCTGGGTGATATATTCAGTAAAGCATAGTCTTGATTTAGAAGTCTGTCTAGTGTGGACAAGCAAGAAATGTGATTTTGTTCACACAAAGACATTGCATTCTGATTCTAGAAAAGTCAGTGAGAATTTTGCCATTAACTTTAAATGAAACTAATGCTTCACCTCAAAGTTTTTAATCAAAAAGTGTGAGCCAGCATGTTCAAACAATACCTCCAAATCCTAGTCAAGACAATGTTTAAGACTTAGACAGGAAATAAGGACCTTATTTGAAAACTTTTCATCTATTCTCCTGGTTATCACAGAGAGACCTTGCTCGGATGGCTGGAAACCCCAGTTCCATCCTCCTGTGCTGCTAGTCATACACAATATTTTCCCTTAGCAATACCATTGGTTTTAGTTCATCATGCAGTGGCCTTGCAAGAATAATACACATCTGTATGAATCATAAGCTCAGTTACTACAATTATTTATCTTCAGGGCATAGCAAAGCTCTTTTCTGCATCTTCCAACTTGTGCAGGATTCAGCAATGTATTTGTCCTCTCTGCTGCAGAGATTGCATTTTCTGTGGAAAAATAGACTGACCCTAGATTGGTCTCTGCTGATATGCAAGCCCTGTTGGCTATCCCTGAGACATCCTTGTTTTGTCCAAACAGGTGCTGTGCTCATATATAAACCATCCAGTAAGGTTCCCATCATCACACATTAGACCAGTAAATGATTTACACTCCTGAACTTCCACGTGCATTTTAAGTAGAGAAATAAAACTATCGATAAGGGTAATACAGCAAGCAGAATAGGGAAAAATTAAGTCTCAGCACAGTCAAAAATATTTTGTCTGCATAAATATCAGAAATAAAATGGAAGTCTAAGGGTTTAGTGTACTGGAGATTATTTTCTGGTAGTCTGAATTCGAAATCTTGGTTCCAAAGTAGAAATGAATTTCCCAAGTCTCATTAACCCTCCAGGGACATTTTATCACATTATAAATTCTTCAGACAATCTACTAGAATTTGCTTTCCTGGGACTGGTTTAGTCTGTGCTGGGTCCAGCCCATGATGTAATGTAGAAATCATGCGTACAACCATAATGGAGAGAGAATCCACAAAAGTACCCACAACATTTCCGTGTGCATAACTCACAATTTAGATCAAGACAGGAAATGGTTTTCCCATCCCATGTGTACAACTGACATTTCAAAGAATGTTCCCATCTCAAAACAAGATAAAAAGACAAAATAACCAATATTTTTAGACACCAAAATTTCACATACACACACGCACACACACACACACACACACAAAGAACAAGGGATTTAACTGATTGAAGGCTTTTCCCTCCAAATGGTTGCATTTCTTCTCTAACTATATATTTTATTTCAGATCTGTTTTCCGTAACATAATCTGGCAAAAAAAGCTACAGGTTTTGGTGTAGGCAATAGAAGAATTTTTAGAAAAGTGAAGTATTTACCAGTTTCATCCACCCTTCTTTTTGTTCTCAGGGAAAGAGCATTGTTCAACAGAAGTGGATTTGCTGACAAACATGCAACCAGCTCCAGTGCAATTCTATTTTTCATTTAGATTCAGAAATCAGCCTTCTAAATACTTTTCCTGGTATATGAGCCTGTAAGGAACTGATTGAGCAACTGGGTCATTTAGTCTAGGTGACTCCCTATTACATTTTTCCACAATTTAGTGTCATGTTGCCTTGTAATTTATGGACACAGACTTTCAAAATGGTCTACAGATTTGCTCCATCAGACAAAGTGGTGTGAACTGCAACTTTGAGACTTATGCCCAGGTCAGTAGACTAGCACAGGAGATCCTCTACATGTGATATTTTAAATCACCTGAGGTTCCCATCTTTTGCATCCTTCCCACATCACAAATCAGTCTTGGAAAATCATAATCCTCCCATTTCTGTTATCTCTTTTCATGACATGGTTTCAAATTTTGTGCCTGCTTTTTCCTTTGAGTTGCTATTTGCACTACAGTCCCCAAGATCTGCTTTATTTATTTTGCCCAATTCTCACACTTAGCCTGACAAACTGTTAAACCTGATTGAACAAAGCTGCTAAGGCCCTACCAGTATTTTTATTTTCTACATGTTAATAAAAGCTACATTTATTTGAAGTTTTCGAATTTTCCAGCCTTCTAGAGTTGCCATTCTTCTACATTTACTCACAGCTTTTCAGATTTGTAAACACTACTGCAACCATGCTACACAAATAGCAGGGGGTCAAGGGTGAGGGCAGAAACCTAATAGGTGAAAGGTTGAATAACTTGAAAGAAAATGATAGCAATTTTCAAGGAAGATGTTTAACAGGTTTAGGACTTCTCAAGTACTCACTAGCAGTTGGTCCGCACCTACTTGGCTAGGTCAGTGCTGACATTACATTTTTGACAGTCACATATTTTTTAGTTTCATTTGGCTTCTATACTGTCTATTTTGTCCTTGCTACTATAAAGCTGTATCTTTTGACTTTAGGCATATCTTGCTTCCCTTTTCTTGTTACATTGCTTTTCATTTGGATTTTTTCTTCTCTGTTTGCCCTTGCCTTGTATATCTGTGTGAGACCTATGGGTGTAGACACTTGAGGCTATGCAGAATCTAGTATACCGCCATCCCAGTCTACCAGTGGTGAGAAATGCCACAATAATACAAAGCATACTGACTTGCAATAAAAAGAAATGGAGCAAGCATCTTCCCTTTTTCTGTATGTTAACTGAGAGAAAACACCATCACTTTCTAGCTAAACAGGGAGCTGTTTCGTCCTCAACATGGCTTTGTTTGTTTTTGTTTTTGTATTACTGTTCATTTTTTAAATAGAACAAAAATATGAATTCTAAAGCATGAAGGATTTGGAAAGTTCTGAAATATTTCTATAATTATTATATATCCTGCAGCTGACCTACTTAGTTTTATTTTCATATGAAGGTGTAAATTTAATACAATTGCTCGGGGAAAAAAAAAAAAAAAAA
>VZSV01000026.1:121320-312048 GCA_013398735.1 Nothocercus julius | reverse complement strand
TCCTTAAAACACTCCTACCTGAGTCCAGCGCTTGTTACTGGGAAGGATGAACTACTAAGAGACCATAGGGAACACAGAGACTGAGAACACTCTGTGCTTGACCCTTGGAAAACTGTCAAAGAACATCAAATACGAAGTATCCCAGGCATCTAGCACACAGACATTGGAGCCCCAACTCACTTTAATGAATGTCTTCAGGAATGTCTCTCCTAACTTCGCCAAAAAGCTAATTCTGATGCCATAGCAGAAGTGTGGCCCTTCTGTCTGGACACCTCATTCCAAGAGGACCCTCTGGCCTGCAAGACTCGGCATCCAGTTGTAGCAACTGAAGTTCAGCTTGCTGCCTAAAAGATTTGAGCACTTGAGAAAGATCTCTTGCTTTTTCCTTCTTTCCTTCCTTTTTTTTTTTTTTTTTTTCTAGTTAATTGCTAAAGATGTGTTTTTACAGTAGCTGAAAAGCAAACATCCACAGAATAAGAAAACTTCCTCATGCCACAGAACAACATTACCAGAGAGGAACAACGGTTTAAGCTATGCTTATCCATGTTCAGGCTATGTACTTTGACCATAGGCCATTCATCATGCATTGTAGCTATTGCCGGTGGTTAGACCACAGACATCCAATTGCTCCGAATTAGCTCCATGACAGTCTCTGGCTAAGTTAGTGCACATGGCAAAATAGATCATATACTTATGGTTAAACTTTAAATGCAATTCTCCAGAAGCCTCTTCTATGGGATCTTCTGGTGCTCTTTCCAACAGCCAGCTAATAGTTTGTCCTTTAAGCATGTGAATACAGGTGTTGTCAGCACCTTTTTTTCCTGGTCAGATAAAATTAGAAACGTAAGTACTAAGAACAGTTAGAGAAGCACATTTAGGCCTGATGGAAATGCAAGGGCTGGAGAGCCATGATTGTGTTACAAGACAGACAGTCCTATTGCTGTTGCAAACACAACAAACTTTCTGACTGATGCCTTGATGCCTGGTATTTTTGAAGTTTCTTTCAGGGCTTAAAGAAAAACCTCCGTTATGTTAAAGGCAGATGAATACTGAGCAGTGTTTACAAGTGTGTTTTTATGAACACTACAATAAACACTACAGTGGCCATGGGGTGACTTGCAGGTGGGAGGGTGTGTGTGTAGAAGGCAGAGTTTGCTTCTGAGCCATGGAAATCCCTTTGCATTGGCTGCAGTTGTCTCAGCAATAATAAAGCCTTTTTACAACAGTGGAACCCTCTTTACAACAGCTCTATATGAAACCAGTCCAAGACAGTCTTCATGCTCCAGGACAGCTGTCTACAGTCAGACACTGTACGGAAAATTCAAGTTTGCAGTGTAGCCCCAGACCGGTGAGGATCTGTGTGTGCAATTATAATAATAATAATAAAAAACCCACAATCATAGTGATATTCACAGCACCTTGATGGGAAATCAATCACAGAGCCCAAGAATAACTAAGTTAGACTACACGGAGCAGAAAAGGAAAGGTGGAGAACAAGGCAGAGAAATCAAACTTTAAATGATTTATGTCTCACATTCAGCTGATCTAAAAGTCCTAATTCTGCTCTGTTCAAAGGAACTATATTGCACTAGGGAAGAATTTGACCAAAAGGTTTTGTTATTTTTTTCTTTCTTCAGATTCCTTAAATGTCCAAAACTATCCCATATGCTGCGAAGGTTCAAGAAAAGCCATACTCATGTATTTTAAATTTCATGCAGGCATAAATATTCATTGCACCACCTTTTTTTCTGTTAAGTTAAATTTGGGGAACGTCAAATTACCTTGCCTCACCAAATTCCCTTACTTTCACAACACTAATTATAAGTAATTACTTGCACTGTTCCTTTAAGAATAAGAACATTATCAGCCAGCCCACCTCAGGGAATAAATATGCATCTCACTTTGATGAAATTTGCACACAATACAGGTCAGGTAGTTAATGAAGCCATAAACCATAATATGTCTGAGGCACTAAACATCACCTTATTCATTTGGCCCTGGTGTTTAAGAGAGCAAGAGATGTTTATTGCCATGAGACACCCTCCTCGCCTTTAGGATCACCATTCATAGCCAGCTCTTTGTAAATAAACATATAACCTTTGCAATGGTAATTTAAGACTGTGCAGTAAAGAAGATGCAGTGAGTGCATGGAGAGTGGAAGAGAAGATAAAAAACCTCATGAATAAAGTCGAAGGCTGCAGGCTAAGGTGTTTATTAAGTCCCAAGCTGTTTTTTTCCTCCACTTTTCCTCTCTACTGAAATAAAAACAATGATTGCTATGATGCTCTAAAATTAGAGCACATTTGTCGTTTTTAAAAGCAGCGAACAACTGAACTTCAACCGTGCAACAGCATAATAGGTGTAGAAAATAGATCTGCCCTAGGCCTAGCCTCTTCTGTCGTGTAATCAGCCAGTGAGAAAACAGGAGATCAGCCCAGATAATGTCAGTTTTCCACTCTAGAGTAGTGCAGGTATAAAAGGTATACATTAAAATGCATCATGAAATACTGCAGGCCACCAGGCTGACTTCCTGGGACAGAGCACTGTGCAGAATTGGTTAACTTTTCAGCAACAGTGCCATATCTTTGCGATGTGTCACAGACAAAATCCCCACATTAAAATGAATAAAACCCTGAATCATAAAAATAAGACTTTACACTTCGGCCCCAGGATCTCAAAGCGTGTTGCAAAGAGGCATGAATTAAACCTCCCAGGGCCCTGAAAGGTAGTGAAAGAAGATAACTCTGCCTGTTTTATGGCTAGGGAAACCGATACACAGGGCCGTGGCCAAGGTCACATAGCAAGTATGAGGCAGATAACAGTTAGATCTCCTGATTTCTGTTTCTGTGTTTATTTCTCCCTTCTCTTTCCCCTTCTCTTACTCTGAAAAATGGCACAATAGCATTCTCAAAAATTCTCATAATTCTCATTAATCACTCTCTACTCTTTCTCCATCAAAATGTAATGGTCTCTAAGCTCACACACCAGAGAGGTTCAACAGATACTGCAAATTACCGGTTTTACCTGTGATCAGCAAGTCATGATGAATTCACATACTTCCTAGGTCTTGTCAGTCAAGTTGCATAGGACAGCTCTGATCTTTTAACACCACAAACACCACGATGGAAGAATTCTTTGCTCCTTAGAGATATTCAGCAATATTATGGGGTGGCTGCACCAGTCCAGTAGCCTTGTTGAATCACAAGGACTTTTATGCCAGCTTTTATTTCCTCAACTATTATTTCTGTTACCAGTTCAAAGGTGCCTTCAAAAACCATCTGATGGCAAATATCAGCAACAGGCCACCCCTACACATGCTCCTTTCTATCTAACTGAGCTGTGCTCTGGAAGGTCCCTCACCATCACATCAACATCAGCAGGTGAATCAGCAATTGCCATCCCTATGGGACATTGCCAGTGACAAATCAATAGCTACTTCGCCTTGGCATCACAGAGCACAAGTTGGGATGTCCCGGGGAATAAGTGCTAATCTTCAAAAATTCATGTGCTTTGCAGTTGTACTTCCACAGGACTTGTACACTCATTTGCATCCACAGCAGCCAGTGTATGAAGGTTAGAGCACTCACTTGCTCTGTTCTGACTAGCTGCTAACAAGAAAAGTGGGTAGATCCAGTAATAAATACACTATAATGGCATACTAAAAGTTTGGGAAATTACAGGAGTCATGTTTCTCATTCAGAAGCAAACCTAAAATAAACTTAAAAGCCTGAAAACACCACATTTTTTGCCTGATGAAAAAGTCCCGA
The DNA here is from genome assembly GCA_013398735.1 of Nothocercus julius. Lineage (NCBI taxonomy): Eukaryota > Metazoa > Chordata > Aves > Tinamiformes > Tinamidae > Nothocercus > Nothocercus julius. Next base: position 308,281 of record VZSV01000026.1, on the reverse strand, counting down.
CTGAACAGTTCAGTGAAATGACTTTGCAGGAGTATATGAAAGACATATCACAGGCAAATTGAGATACGAAGTTTGGGTTTTTGATCCCAGAGAGAAAGCATAATGTGTCCCAACGTTTATCCATGAACTCTGCAGCTGGCAGGGGCTGCTTTCTGTTAGTAATTACCATGAACAGATGAGGAAAGATTTTTTTCCCCCTTTTATTTTGACCTGCAGTTAAAGAAAATTTGCTTGTTTTATTTTAGGTTTAAAAACGATGAGGCAGCATCAACCTGTGTTTCACCCCGGAGCTGTTGATTTTCCTCTGTCTTCTCCCTCTCTCTTTCTTTCCCTCTTCACCTACCCCCAGCACTTTAATTTATTTCAGACTATGAGTGTGCAGATTCCCAATTTAGTGAGAAATGTTTGCTGCCAAAGCCCTTCAGGGGTTTTCTCTGCAGTTTATTTTCTTAACTACAAGTTTCAGGTTGTTTTGTGTATGTGAATGGTGGGGAAGGAAGGAGAAGACTCCACTCCTTCCTTAAAATTTGCAACCTAAAAAGTTCAGATTTGTTTTTTACCAAGTTTAAAAAAAAAAAAAAAAAAAAAAAAAAAAAAAAAAAGGCAGCAGGGACAGTACTGGGTTCACCCTTGGTTCTATACAACATCGCTGGGAACATCTTGGATTAGAGGCACTTTCATCTCCTTTGAGGTGAAACACTGGGGATTTGGTGGCTCTGGACCACAGGTGCACCCAGAGGAGCACGCGGGAACTGCTCAGCCGACAGTCCCGCTTTTAGCCACAAAGAACGCGCGCTGGGGAGGCGCGGGCAGCGGTGGCACACTGCACGTGTGCCCCATTAGCCCCCTTGGATTTCCCGGACGGAACCGCAAGAGGCTTTGGCTCACTCCAAGTTTTGAAAAATGTTGGTTGCTGTTCAAATGGGAGACAAGCCAAATGGATAACAAAAAACAAACCTGTTTCCTGCAAAGTGGAAGGTCTGTATTGCGGCCGGTTGCAGCAGCCTGCTCCCTTGCAGCCTTGGGTCAACGCTACAGAAGAACAAAGGGCCCCCTTGGGCCGCAGTCCCATGAGCTCCAGCACATTCTGCATGTGTGGAGAGCACCTGGAGCAAGAAGAAAGTTCACAGAGCCTTTTCTCATTGCGCAGTCCACCTCAGAAGCAAATATTCTCAGATTTGCTCTATTTCTGAGATTTCTCACTACCCACCCCTCACAAAGGGGATATGGAAAACGTAAAAAGCAAAGCAGCCAGGCACAAAGACTAACATAGCTCCAGTGCCACAAAGGCGTCCAACACTTGATGACACAAGCCTGGATCGATCCTTAGAGGAATATTCATATGTGATTTCAAGCTGTTGAACAATTAGGAAGAAGGAAATATGGGTAACCCCACATGTTATCAACAATCCACAAGCAATAATAATATAGGGTTCATTTCACCAAGGAAATTATTTCACACAAATCCAAACAAACGACAGTGATATACAAAGAATATGAAACTGGTTTTACTTCGGTAAAAAAAATAATCCTGAGCAGATTTTCTTTAGGGAAAGCAAAGCTTCCCTCCCGTTAGCCCACTTCCTGCAATTCCACAGTGTGATAGTGTGTTGGGAATATACCCAAATTTATTTTTATGCAGATTACAGTACTCTCATATTTCCTTAATACAGCTTCATAGTTGATTTCTTTTGCCCATGTTAAGTGAAAACTTTTTAACAAATGCATCACAACCAGCCAATGCCCAGGCCAGCATCACGATTCCTGCTTTGTGTGAGGAACCATGGGGGGAACAGTTGTTGCAAGAATTTTTTGTTATGCTGTTTTAAATGATTTTAAAAATTATATAGTTATATATAAAAGTTATGTATTTTTCACATTCCCAGAGAGCTACATACACAGCAGGTTTTTAGTTGCTCCCTTCCTCTTTTTCATTTACTTTCCTTATGTTACTGGTATGTTCAGTGACCATTCAATGCTTCAGGTGACTGCAAGAGATATGTTTTATTCCGTTTTATTATTATTATTATTATTATTATTTCTGGTTTATATTCTGTTTTTTTTTTAATTATTTTATTTTATGTTTTATTCTGGTTTTGGTTCCAAACAGCTGCAGTCAAAAAAAAAAAAAAAAAAAAAAGACTTTGGACTTTTACAGATGTGATCCAGAAGATGCAGCCCTCAGCATCCACCTGTACGGTGGCCAAGGCTACACCCACTGTGTAGCTTCCTCCCTTCCGACGGGAGCTGGAGCCAAGAAGTAGAAGAGTTAAACACAGACAGCAGTAGAGGAAGCCAACAGCAGTATCATCTACGGAAAACCCCTCTCGTTCATGCCTACCTTCACCATCACCTAAGTGTGTCCCAGGACTCTGGCAAGAGGCATAAACTGGTCCCATCTCGTCCAAGGGAAGAGCATTAAGAGAGGCTGTATCATAGGAGTGAGGATATAGAGAGCAGATCGTAGTAGGAAGGGAAAAATCTTGCCCAGAAGAACAGAGAGGACTAGATCAAACAGAGGAGAAATGCTCATGTGCCATCTGCAACTCCTTTGTGGTCGAGTCATGGAACAGTGGGGCACAAAACAGGAGAGACACGAGAGAAATAAAGACCTTTCTGCATTTGTTCCCTTCTTTCTAGCTCGATGTATATTGGATCAATTTGCCCAGTTTTTCTAACTCAGGGAACAGATGGTGTCATATTTGAATATAAAATGAGTTTTCATTTGCTTTGCCATAAAAGAAAAAAAAAAACACACAAACAAACAAGAAAAAGAAAAAAAAAGAACTCACCCAAAAATGATGCTATAGTTTTTTTACAGACCTGTGGTCTCAGTTACAAGCTGAGCTTGTTTCAGTTCCCGGATCTAATTTGTGGTCTATTATGGTCCTTTTATGCCTGCAGATGTACAAAATGAAAAAAAGTCCCTTCTACGAATGGAAATACTTTTCTACTTAGACAATGTTCATGTTTTGGGGAAAAGTGAAAAACTGTTTAACCACATTTGGCAGCAAAATTCCAACTGTACAGGCACAGAATTTGCTGTTGTTGCTCTGTGCTGTGTAGCTTTGAATTCAATTAGAATTCAAACCCACTCCTTTTTTAAGGTTCTGTTATGTTATAGGAAACAGCTTCCGAAGTAAATAGCTTTCTCATGATACATCTTGTCAGGACCTACGAGAAAGACTAAAAATCTCAGAAGCAAACCTCTTCACATGACAATCCCAGGGCAAAGATGTTGGTTCAAGTGATATCAGATTAAACAAAATGGGATTTAAGAGATGAATAGGCTACAACTGTTGGTCTTCTGCTACAAGATAGGAGTTTCATCCCTGAAGAACTGAAATAAGGGATGTGATCAACCACTCCATTTGTGTGCCAGTGTGACTTCATGATGTCATCATGGTAACCAGTGCAGTTAGACAGTCATAGAAGTAGAGTCGCATAGTGACAGAGGAAACCAACAGGTCAGATGAACAATCAAGACCTTTTCGTGAGTCTTTCTTCAGTCTTTCACTCCCATCACTTCTCCCCTGCTATGACGCTTATAAAAGTTTCAGTCTGTTTGCAGGTGCCAAAATATTCTCTGAATAAATTTGCACTGCATTAGAGAAAAGCTGACTGAAGACCTCTCCGGAGTCCCTTATTTTCTCAAATTCCACAATTACAATGTTATTGTAAGTAGAGTTCTTTTTTTCTCTTTAATTTACACTCTTTTGGCTTGCATATTACCCTCCAGCACATCTATAAAAGAACTTGGTTGCCAAAGTGGGGCAGGAATTGAGTGGTTTAGGATTTGGTAAAGGGATTAAGGAGTCTTTCATTTCTAGGTCACTAGTTCAAGACTGTCATGACTGTAGGCCGTCCACTGACCTGTGTTAAATATATTGGTGGATGTTGCTTGCTCCCTATCAAAAAATCACCACCACATTTGGCATTGATTTGGCTTTATAACAGAGTAGGATTGGTATGCATTAATCAGAAATGGGAGCAAGTTGCAAAGCTCAGACTGGGATGTGAAACCTCCCAAGGTTTGAGAATGGATGTGTCTGGGACTCTGGCTTGACTTCTCAAAACAAAAAGCCAAGTAATGAAATGTGGGTTCCAAATTGTCTGGCAATTAAGAGTTAAGGATGCAGGTCCTACTTTAAATTTTAGCTATCCTTCTGCCTTATGAAAAGGAGCTTCTTATTTCTCACCTGTCAAACTGTAAAAAAGTTTCCAGTAAAAGCCCTTTTTCCTAGTTAGCTTCCAGATATCCCCAAGGACAGAAAGAAAGGAAAACACAGAAATTAGGAGATTATTAATGACTCAATCAAGTATGAATCTCAGAGGTAAAAGGGAGCCGTTAACACTTCTGGTATATTTTAGCTAAACACTGGAAGAAATACCAGGAGCTTGAAGCTTTGAGCTCATTCAAATTAAAAGAAGAAGAATGATATTCCCCAAAGAAATTCAAAGAATAGGCCTTCAAATAGGTTTTCTTAGACAGCTTAGACAGGAAGCTCCCCTACTTTCTCTTTCCTCCTACAAACACCACACTCTTCAACTGGCTTTTGGCCTTAATGGGATGCTATTTGCTGATTTCCAAATCTAGCCCCAGCAGCAAGTTCATAGTAAGAGTCAGTTGAAGAAAGGCAGCTTCCATCATTTCCTAAAACTTGCATTTTACACCACTGTGTCATACGCAGCTTTTGCCATCACTCAGAAAGACATCAAATCCAGTAAAAAATTCCCAAAACAGAAAGCTCGTTGAAAATGTAAACTCAACTAAAGTATTAAAATGCCACATTATCTCTAGTTGGGAGGCAGCCTTCGTAAATGGCACTGAAAAGCAATCAAATTAGAAGATAAATACAACCTGGAAACAGCAGGAAAAGTTATACTGAACATAAATCTGCTTGTGATAATTTTAATTAAAACTGAATGTGATACAGTGCTTGATGTGATATTTCCTTCATTCTTGTTTATTATTGGGATTACATTTGTATATTCAGCTCAGCTGTAGACCTGCACCATGAAGTATGAAGGGTTCAGACACAGTGAGGCCAAAACAAAAGAAAGCACACTAGCAAAAATTTAAAAAATGAAGGAAAAAAGAGAGAGAGGAAGAAGCACCGTTGCTTTCCTAAGTGTTCACCTTTCGCAGCCTTGAGGATGCTGTGGTGACCATATGTTCCATACCTGATCATATTTTGATTTGGGACCTATTAGCTCTAAAGAATTTTCTTCTTTGAAGTCTGAGATTAAGCATAGGCCTGGTTTTGCTGGCTTGCCTGAGTTACTGCCTCCCCACCTCCACTCCCAGTGTTTCTGGGTGCTGGCAACAGGCTGCTTTATTTTGCTTAATGTCTTTTTGTGATCGGGGTGCAAAGGAGTCAGACTTGCTCTCCGTCCCTCAACTTACTGTGAGCTTGAGCTCTGAGCGGACACAAGCAGCTTCTGTTCTTCCCTTGCAGCCCAGCAAGCAAAGGTCCCTGTCTGATGAGGGAAGAGCTTCTTTGTGTTCTTGTAGGGTGCTGGAAGAAAAGGGGCTTCATCAATACCCGACTCTGCACCAGCCCATGGTTGCAATCAGCACGCTATCTTCCCATTTAAAGTTTCCCCCACTTGACGTGTGGGAGGGTTGGTACCCCACACGCCAGTTGAATGCTTAACCCACGGCTTAATCTCTGCGCTGAATTCTCTCTCTTGAAATCACTTTAGATAGCAGTTTTATCTGTGGCCAGAGGAAGCCCAATGGAATTTTTAGCTTTAACAAATCAACATTGTGTGCCCACCCCAGCCACCAATTTGCTTCACTGGGAAAATCTCTACTTCATTGAGTTATAATTACAAACAACATTGCTATTTATAACTGCCAAGCTTCATATAGTCTTAGTTCTTTATTCTCCAGGATGAAATTCAGTGAGAATTTGATCCTAACTCCAGTTTTCCCTATCTGGTATGACTTTATCGAACTGAGGAGCCTTGAGCAGATGATGCATACCTTAGCATTTGTACACCTTGCACAGCTCAATCTCTACTCTTATTAAAAAGACTGTAAAATTCAATAAACTGGAGGGAGCCATTCTCAGATGATGGGAAAGGGAAGCAACCAAGTAGTTATTTATTTGTTCCCAGAAGGTGCTAGCAGGCCAAAAATTACAGGATTGTGAGGTCTGAAGAAATGAAAATGTTTGAATACCTTTATGGGAATCCTGAGCCTTCTGTCTGGTATTCCTGTGTTTCAAGAAATGTTATTATCATGGGGTGAGAATATCTGTTAAGAACTTTTGAAGGTGATCTTTAGTCATAGTCTATCAAAGCTTTAAATGAACGTGAAACCGAGGAGACAAAATGAATAACTCATCCTAATGGAATAGCAGATGGTAAGATCTCACAGCACATCATGGTAGTGTTTCAGCATCCACTATGTAATGTCTCTTTTTCCAAGTGAGAATAGTGCTCATTCTTGCAGTTCAATGTCTACAAGGTCTGGTAGAGACTAAATCATGATAAGAGCCACAGACGTTTTGGAAAGCCTGAAATTGGATAAGTGTCAGTCACTATCACCTCCATCAACCTTAACTTCCTTAGTCACAATGTAAACAGCTCTACGTAGTTTTATTTCACCATTTACTGAGAGGGGAAAAAAAATATATCCTAAACACTTCTGGACAGCAGCTGTGGGCAGGAAAATATATAGGATGGTGAAGCTTGTGAAGCGCGCAAGAAAAACAGTGCTAGTTAAACATGTCTGAAGATTGGGAATCCCAGGGCATTCATGTGCTTCAGTACAGAAAGGGGAGGGATGCTGCATTTCACAACAGAAAAGGCCTTAAAAAATAAAATAAAATAAAAATAATTGCTTTGGGGACCTGAGTTAAAACACAGGTGTTTTGAGGGGAACATAAACATTTTTTCCTAAATGAGGCGTTGAGGGCCGGGAGAAGGGCAGTAAAATTAGTGGAATTACTGCCTGATTTTAACCAGATGATTGCTGCAGTTGGACACCAGCGCGTTTTCATTAGGGACTCTAATTTACAAGCCATTCGCCGCATTCCAGCGCAACACAACAACTCCCCCCGGTCCTAAAGAATGCCAGCCCACGGCTTTATGGCAGCAGGGCCTGACTACAGGCTTGTTGGCTTTGGCTTTTTTTTTTTTTTTTTTAACCTTGTTGTTGTTATTGTTGGTTGTTTTTTAAGGCCAGGCTGATGGCAGCTTTGTGGCCAAGCTTCTTGTGAGGAAGGAGAAAAGGAGTCGCCCGATCTCAGCTTGGCCAGGTAGCCCCAGGAATCCCTGTAAATCTCGGTTGACATTGAGAACATATGGTCCTTCTGCTAAGAGCTATCCTGATTCATACATAACATGCAATCAGATGTATTACATCATCTGAGCATTAGATACTAGTATATTCCAGATATAAAACGACCCTTTTCCTGGCCTTCCATTAGGTCCTAAATTGCCATTAAAGTACGGTCCTGAAAGCCTGAAGCAGGTGAGGTTTTGCCCTCATGTGACCTAGCCCAACATAAATTTGTCTGATCTTTATAGAGGCAAATGGCCTAATGAACACAGTAGATAGAGGAGATTTCCATGTAGCCAGCCCTTGGGATCTGGTATTACTTTCAGGGGTATGAGGTTTCTGCTTCAACCCACCTGGCATAGCAGCCATAACTTCTTAACAAATAACACATAGCTCTCCTACGTTCCTCCTGTTTTCTCTGCTTACCCCCCTTTCAGACCTACCCACACATCAGCATAGATTTCCTATGTACCCCTAAACCTTATTCCACCAGCACAGCACAAGGCATCAAATCCATAGCCAGACAAAGGTAACAGGAATACTTTTCTTTCATTTCATAGATTCAGACCCTTTTCTGTAGAGGATAAACATGCCTTCAACATGTTATTATTCTGTGCTTTTTTATTCTAGTTTTTCTTTCAATTTTTTTTTCTTACTAAATTTCACCCTTTCTATCTAGATCAGGAAGGGTCCCTTTTTTATCCAACCGACTTCCTTCCCTGTGCTGCCTGCAACTTTCCCTTACCTTTTCAATCAGTCTGAGTTCACTTTTCCCCAATGAATTTTCTCCTGGCTAACCCTCTCTCCAATTTTGGTAGACTCACTGAGGTCCAGCAGCCGTAGTTAATGTTTGCCTGCTGTTAATCTCAACCCTCACACCTAAATTATGATTAAATATATTGAACAGAATCCCAAAGCCGGAGGGGGTTTTGAGTCTGTCACCAAGTAGTTATAATACATGCATGTTACATATTAACAAAGCCCACAAATGCAGGAAGTGAGGTTTCCTTTCAGCTGCAATATTTATCTCCTGTGTTTTGAGGGCAGCCATTCTGGTCTACCACTGCCTCTCCTTTGCTCCTGTCAGATCTTACAAGCTCTGCTGGGCTGTCTCAGACATGGATTTCAATGGAAAACCTCCTATTTAAAACCCAAAACAGATTTAGTAAATAATGTTCTTCCCCCCAAGGCAGGCACGAGCTAGCAGAGCAGGAACTGTGCTGACGGAGGAGCAAACTTACATGCGAGAAAGGAAAAGACCAAAAGTCCCCTCGCATTTATTTATTTTTTGGGATCCTGTGTCCTACTTGAGAATCTCTAGTGAGATATTGTGAAGCCCCATTTAAATATCCTGAACAAATTCAAAATCACATTTTTATATCCTGGCCAGCTTGAATCACTTAACTCATTCTTCTGTTTTGTTTCCCTTTTTAAAAAAATCCATAGTACTTGTGCTGCTATAAGGAAAACTGAGCCCACATCACCATTCCAAAGCAAATTTCTTCTCAGTGCCTGGCCTGAGAAGTGTTTTGTAGATGTGGTTTATACACGGTACAGTTCCTCTTATTGCCCTCAAATATTACTGAGTATTTGGCTTCTTTTTTCTTTTCTGTGCTAGGAAGTGTGAATCAGTCCTGTATCCTATGACCATCTCTGTTCACTGTAAATATTTGCTGGCAGCCTATATGATCAAGTGCCAGCATACAATAGTTTGCAAGTGCTTTTCTCAGGGCATATTTTAAGACTACTCTTCTGCTCCCTACAGAGAGCACATGGGAATCACATGAGCTGTCAGGTCATGTGAGCCCAGAACTGACGGAAGCTCTAGGAGCCTTTCAATGACTTACGGCAAAACTAAATGATGAAGGGAAAAAAAAAAAAAAAAAGAAAAACTTGTTTTTCAGATGCAGTTTTCACACTATTTGAAAAGCTGTTTGTGTGCATGCAGAATGTGAGATTTGCAAAATGATTCCACTGTCCAGGTGCCTGAACTGACATGGCAACCTGGCAGCAGCCAGGGGCCTTCATGGAGTGCGAGACCAACTTGGCAGAAATCTAAAGGTAACTTGATGACTGTCTTTAAAGGGAGTATATAATCTCACCACTAGTATTTACTTGTAGACAGTGGCACATCTGACCAGCACTTTGCATTTCTTACTTTGTTACATCTATAAACTTGATGAAAATCTTTGAGAATGAAAAATATTATTATGATAACTTACTGTGATACCTTTCCATCTTTCTACAGATCTGAGATGGCAGAGGCCCTGAAACACATCCTCCTATGTTTTATAAAGCAGTTATTTCGACAGCTGGACTATCGGACGAATTGTCACGGAGCCCCTCTGCTCTCTTTCAGGTCCCCTTCTGAATGATAATGCACCTCGTAACTCGGAAGGCCCTTCCATTCGTCCAGCCATCGCCTTGCTATCCACTGCCATATAGTCAGACCAAAAGAGCATATAAAAGAGGTGGATGAATTCTCTGGATTAATCAATTCATAGGAGTCTCTCTTGGGTAATAACAAAGAAGAATCTGGCACAAATCATTTCCCTTTGCTATTCAGGAACCCTTCAAAATTTCACTTCTTGTTTTCATAAGATCAGCTTGTATAATTGAGGGCTAAAATGCAAGGCAATTTGTTCAGATGCTTCACCAGTCTGCTTATCATCATCTCAAGGATAAGTGCAATCTTAGTAAAAGAAAAAGAGTTGAGCAGAAGAAACAGCTTAAATGTTTCTTAGCAATCCATTGAATCCAGGCAATTCTGAAAAGGCATATCAAATAATCTACATTTTTAACAAAATTTGAAATGAGCATACAAATATTCTTCAAGTTTAAAATAAGACATTGGAATTCAGTTGATTCACTAAATTACTAAAGAAGATACTATTACTTTTTGTTGCAATATTAGAAAATTCAGTCTCACACTATGAAAATAAAAACAGGAGGGTGGACTTTTGACTCCTATGTTGCTCTTAACAGATATGAATATAAATACGAGTGTTTGAGGAGCATGGGAACTATACTGAGAACATCTCAATATAGAACTGACTATTCTTTAGGAATTTTCTAAGTAAGATGCACTGATTTTTGAAGAAGTCTCATTGACAAAGCATAATCATGACTGATCCAAAAGCACAAATCTTAGGTTTCTTTATAAATTATGTTATTTATTTTACTACCCTATACAGGCTTGTTTCTTATTTGTATGTTTAATGTTAGAGATGCTGTAAAGAAGAAGAAGGAAGAGGAAGATTCAACATGGTATGATAGACTATGAAAGTGACTTTTGCACCAATCTGTGATCTCCTCGTTGACAAAATAACAAAACTGTCAGGGACTGCATGAGTCAGATACGATAGAGGCGTCGAGACTTTATGCCCAAGACAGAAAGCAAATGCTAGCAGGTGGAAGATCTACTCCATCCCTGCTCCAGTGACCCTGAGGAAGCTCTAAGGTGAAGCAGAGCACAGATGTTGTACGCCAGGGCTCTGTTGTTGAAAGGGGATACATGACTAATTGCTTCTACAAATGGCCAAAGTGTCACAAGCTCCCAAAAGCTCCTAAGATACGTTTCAGATTTTTTCCTATAATTATCTCACTTTTAGGCTAAACTTGACAGAAAACCCACTTGATTTTGTAAGAAGTACTCTTGTTGTTTAGGAATGCAGATGTTGCTGAGATTCAGAAGGAAACATGCTTTCCTTTGGCCAGATGTCTCCCAACATGTCCACAGACTCTTTATTGTACCCTTAACACTTAATCCAGGCAGACAACGACTTAATGCTAGTTCTTGACACAAATAGAAACTGCACTATATTGAATAAGCCTGCAGTCATCAAAATAGTTCTCATTTGAGAGTAAATGTAGTCTGAACCCAAGTTTGGGAGTGTGTTGCATAAACACTACCAAAGGAGAAATAAACATGTTCCGTTGGCCTGAACTACCGTTAACTCTCTCAGCTGCAGAAAGAAGATACAACACAAGAGAAAAAGGAATGTTTAGATATAACTTTGAGGATGGAAATTTTCTGTTCATGTTTAGAAGATCTCACAATATCTGACCACAGCCATGTGTGCTAGTTGATATCTACCCCTTACCTAAAAATATGTTCAGGCAGATGGAGAATGAGATTGCTGGGATGCGATTATCAGAAATAAAACCACAAACCTGGATGAGTTAATGTTGTTCCAGATGTATTATCTTCTAATCTTCAGGAAGAGGGGAAAGGAACATAGATTCCTCCCTTAAAGAGATCTTTCGGTAGGCTTAATTTCTCTACCACATGGGAAGAAACTGCTGCCTAAAACAAAAGGGGATCTCGGCCTGAGTCACGACCTGAGTAAAAGTTAGGTTTTAAGTAGCAACAGCAAAGAGATAAATGGCTGAGTGAACAACTTTCCATTACTTTGCTGTGACACAAGAAGATCCCTGGGTCCCTCCTCTATTTTGTAGCATTCAGCAAATGACCCCAGGTTCGTGGCCTGGTATTTGTCATTTGTTTATATCCCCCCAGCCCACCTTTCTGCTCTTTCTCCACCAAATTCCTTCTGTGTTGCATGGAACTATATTGCAGAGCTCAGTCACAGTGAAACCCTCAAAGAATTTCTAGCTCAGTATCTTCAGATAAAAACTTACCAAGATATTTAAACTGAGGGTTTGATTTTGAAGAAGACTCCTCTTTGGAAATACTGCCGTGTCATTAAAGCCTCCTGAGCCTCGCAGAGCCGAGCACTATTTTGAACACATTACCAGGGTGCTGTGGCAGAGCCTCCACAGCTCTTGCACACTTTAGTCTTGGGATGTTAGAGCTCCATGACAAGGTGGCTGTACCCAAGGGATGGTCTAGAGCTGAAGCCAGGTCCCATCCGTATGCATCTGGACGGCTCTTTGCCACGTTCGGTGACTGTTAGATGAACGCATAGGAGACCAAAAGTCTCTGGGAAGCCACAGCAGTATTCAGGTGCCCGAGAAGTACCTGGGCACCTTTGAGAGTCCCGGTGTTGCCACCTTATATGAAAAACAAAAAGCTGCTTTTCAAAACATGATACATTTGCACTCTCTTACACATGTGTAAATATAAGCCAATTCCTTTGACTTCAAAAGGGTTCTCATATTTAGAATGATGTCATGGAGAACAGAATCCACAACAAGTTGTAAGGGGAGAAAACTGTAAAGCAAAGAATGCTTCTGTTGTTGTTTCTTCATTGATAAAAGGTGAAAACCTCAGACAAGGAACAAAAAAAAAGAAAAAAGACAGTTTTAAGGGCTTTTAAAATATCTAATGCCTTAGGATCTAAATTGGCAAAGATCCAAGCAGTGTCTTAAAGGGACAAGCACTTTATTATACTTTCTAATTCTTCCAAAGTCTGTCTGTAGGATATATGAGCTGGCTCTAATATGACTACTCTATTCTCATCCTCCAGTGGTATACTCTGGTCTCAGCTCATAAATTGAAAATGGAAGATCAGTAAATCAGCATGGGCTGTTTCAGAGGGACATTGTGAATTTCCAGTCATATCTCCTGGTTTATCTTAAATATTTCATCTTAACGTCACCTTTAGAAAAATCTTTCACTCAAGTAAGCTAAAACACCCCGTTCTAAACCGATTACACTACGCCACTGGCCTTCTGGAGAAAGGCTTTCACAGTCCTACAAATAGCAGGTTGGCAGCTCTGTATTAGAGCTTCCAAAGGAGACTTTTTGGCATAGCAAAGATCTTCAAAACCTTTCCAAGATCTTAAAATGCATAAACAACACTTGAGGAGGTCAGCATTAACATAACGCAGCAGGTACACTGCTGCGTTCCTTGGCCACCACTGCTTTCTAAATTCTACCTCTTTGGGGAGGAATATTCACGTTCTTTACATTAGAATGGAGAGCACATTGATGTAAATAATAATTTAAAATTATTGGGCCAAAATACTTCCTGGATCACCTAAATTTCAGCAGCCTAAGTACAGGGATCCGTTTTCTGAAGCAGGAAAGGTTGTGGTGGTGAGAAGGATTAAGAGTAAATGAACAAATGAATACTCTAAGTGACTTTCATGTACATCCTAGCTATCCTTCCAATAATAACAGCAGCTTCCATCTCAGAGGAGTAACACTCCCCAAAGGTGCTGAAAAATTAACTCAGGAAATGCACTCTAAGCATCACTCATTTGAACTAATGACAGTGGTGCTGCACAATAAACATGTTTCTTCATAGCTGACCACATCAGGAGTTGTCCAAGCAATATGGACTCACAAAAAGAGATGTTGAGTCTGTCCTTTTTCTTTCTACTCTAACCTCTCTCAAGGAGGTTTCTCAGGTTCTTTGCACAAGAATGACCAATACACTGCTATTGATAATATTCTTTTGTCCTATGACTGGAGGTGATGTTGATGGGAATTTCCATAGCTGCCAATTTACACAGGGTTATATGCCACAGTTAATTTACTCTGACAAAAATGATGTTGAGCTTTCTTGTCATACGAGCTTGTATTTAAGATCCTGTCAGTTTTGAGGACTCTGAATAAACCTTCTTTTAAATATTAATACTCTTCAGTGCCTGTAGGCTCTGAGGCTAGTCCAATCATCAAAATTAGAGTTTCTATAATTCCCCTTGTCACAATATTCCCATATAAATTAAATCTGTACTTTAAATACTCCAGTGGATTCCAAGGTGGATTTTCCTCATTTTTCTTTTCTCTCTATCTAAGGAAAATAAAGATCTACTTTGAGTTCCTTCTGTAGGACTTCTGTAAATTTTGTTAAATTGTGCCACTCTAAAAACAAATAACCAGAATATTTTTATTAATGTTAATGTTTCTAAAGATGTGAAATACTACTAGTTTCTCCATACCTTGGTTCCTTCCTTGAGAACACATATGTGGAATAATGGAATAATTCAAAGCAAGGGTGAGTTTTCTCTCTAGTTCTTTAACCTACTGACCCCGTTCTATTTGTTCTGGTAACTACAGGAATAAGAGTAATAACAACCTCTCTGAGACCAAACGGAGCTCTTCCATGGAGTAAGCAGAAGCCACCCTGCAATGCTGACCCATTGCAATGTTATGATAAATGTGGGCCTTAACCCAAAAATAGCCAATAGCCTGTTGCTTGGGGACCTCACCCAGGTCACTAAGAGAGACATAGGTTAAAGTCTTGCTTTGAATGAGATTGATACAAGCTGGGACCTGTGTCTCTATAGAGCATGCCAAGCTATTTTTCATTCTGAACAGAAATTCTATGGTAGACCTGAAGAGTTTTCTTAATGAAAGTTTGATAAATCTTAAAAGTTCTGGTTCAGTGAATTGACATTTCTGACAAAAATTTAATCTTTCCACTAAAAAAAAACCATTCAGTTCCACATTCATTTCCTGAGAAAAAAAACATCAGTCCATTTAACGAAAGTTAACATTCCCAAGATATTAAGAACTGGGTCCTTACAGGCAAGATTTTCTTGTTCACCAGCACTCAGAGTCATGCAGAACATGTCCTTTCTCCATTTCTCCCCTCTGGATGTGTCCAGAGGGATGGGTCCACCTGCTAAAATATCCATGACACACAACAAAACCTGACCGACAAATCTCAGCATGTGCTCTCAAAAAGAAAGTAAGCAGATGGGGTACACATCACACACCGCAGTCACAAATAATACTCCGAGCAAGGAGTTTCACCAAATGGAAATGTAATTAAAACAAATAAAGTACGTAAGGTTCTGTTCAAGAGATGTTCTCATAAGTTAACTCACAACAGCTAGACCAGAAATTCAAGCTCTTCCTTGATAGGAATTGTCCATAACTTTAAATAAAATCTTTTATATATCACAGAGTTAGACAAAACTACCTTGGAGACTGAGCAGTGAACACAGTGTATTCTTCTAAGACTTCCCAGCACAACTGTCAGCTGTCTGTTTTCTCTCTGTTATGAGCAGAGTTTATACAGACACTCCCAGAGGAGCCTTTAATTATATGTCATGACAAGTCTCCCAACCTCTTTGCAGTTCTTCCACTTAACACACAGTGTAAACTCACCCAGTCTCCCCTCACTTTCTCCTTCCCTGACTTCTCTCTCGGAGCTCCGTGGAGGCCTCTGTTGAAGCTTCATTATGATGGAGTGGACCCAGTGGAGAACCCCATGAAAAAAGCATCCAATCTATTTATCAGGACAGATCTCCTTAAGTCCACAATAAACCTTATATGTTGAAGAGACCTAACCCATGACTCAGAGGCAAAACTAAAATTTAAGTAACTAAAAAAGAATTCTTTTCATTGTTTAATTTTACCATTTTTCCTCGTTTGTGCAAGAAAGCCACTAGATTTTCCTAACAGCAGCACTGAGCAGTCCCAGCAGAGAGAGAACACCATTACAGACAGAGCTATACAAACACAGCAACAGTCCCTGCCCCAGAGCTCTTATAATATAAATAATAAAGTCAGTGGGAGGGAAAAATAGAAGCACAGAGAGGTAGAACGTGTTGCTCAAGATGACACAATAGCTCAGTAGTCACTACAGGGTACTGCCTCTCCAGGTAAGCATTTTTGTAAGGAGTTTGCATAAAAGGAAAGGGAAAAAATGCCAAAGCAATTCTCATGGCAAAGATATTGTAAAGTCTGGTTGCAGTTCTAAAGGGATTGTGTAGAACACGACATCTCAGGGTGCCATATTATTCTTTTTTGATGATTTTCAACACAGATTTCTTCAATTTTTAAATCTAGAGATGTGCTTTTATTGTTGTTTTTAACTGTTGCACCTCAAAAATCAGTATTCAAAAACTAAGGTGCTATATCAAAACATTTATATTTAAAGTATTGCATGTTATCATCAGATTCCTCCCCCACCCATTACAGCCATGGTTTAGCAGAGTATTTAAGTACATGTTTAAATTTAACCACACAAGCACTATATACATCAATGAAACTACCTGCACTTAAAACTAAGCACTTGTTTAAGGGCAAGATGTAGAGAGACACAAAGTGGGATTTTAAAAACCCCTTGAGCATTCTGTAGAAGTTAGGTGCTTAATACACTTAAGAGACATTTGAAAATCCCACTGAGATGGTGTATCTGCAGCTGAACACCTCTGGAAATCTGGCAGTGAGGCTCATATTGATACAGTGATTGATTGCAGTGAGAATTACACTTCTAATGAAGTCCTGACTATGCAAAGAATTTGCAAGAGGGATGGCTAAAAATGGTGCAAAGATTGCTTCCTTTTTACAGAGCTGCCCTTGGACATTTGACCAAAAAGTGCTTGGGTGACCTGTAATTCCCCGAGTGACAAGAACAGCAGTTCTCAGACAGGTAAAAAGAGCCAGCTTTTAGCACGCTGATATTTACCAGTTTCCAGACTTCAGATATCTGGGGTACTTGCCACCCTCCACAGTGGTCAAAGACACCCCAGTCCTGTCTTCCCCATCCCATCTCACCAATTTCCACCGGAGGAGCAGAGCAAGCAGACTCTGGCCTGACAAAAACAGCAGTCACCTGGCATCATACCCAGGCACCTGACAAGGCTCACAGAGTGGACAAACAACTCTAATGAAGTGATATAATTTTTATAAGCTAATGAGAAGAAGAAGGTGACCTTAGCCTACGGGGATGAACCCTAGCAGACAACGAGCCAAAGAGATAAGCCCCTGCTTTCCACCAAACTAACAGAGGTCACACTGGCCAGAGTTTGAGTCTTTCTGGCAAGCAGCTCACTGCAGCTCTACACCTGGCTGGGTTTAATTTGTTATTTATGTCAGCTTTGCATATTTGTAAAGTTCAAGGGTTTATTGCCCTGGCCTGACCTTGCCAAGTCAGAGCTCACATGTGGTTCTCTAGTAGCAATTTCTTTCTAATAAACTTTACTTGAAAGAACATGTGTGATAGATTTTGTTGATGATTAAAAAGAATGGGGCTATGTTCATTGTTAGCCAAGCTGGTTTTGAAGTTTTGTTGGAAGTCACCTCTGTTCTCATTTAAAAAAAAAGTCTCCTTCCCCCCAACCCCTTTATTTTACTACACACCTTAATTATGTTTCATGTTGAAGCATGTAGCATTGTTTGTGTCTGTACAGTAAAGACACCCCTCCTCCCAATGTGTTTATTAAGATCATTAAATTAAATAGCATTGTTCTTGAATCAGAGCGTGTGCAAGCACCCAAAACCTGGGCACACAGGAGAGCAGGAAAATGCAAGGCTCTGATGCATGGCCGTGTGAAAGGCAACGGGAGCCTGATGTACTTTCTGTGAGCACCAAAGCCTGTTGCTCGTCATCTGCTTTGTTTTTCCCCAGATACAAAGGAAACAAATATTCTCTATCCCTACAGGCTGTGTACACAGTGTCTGAGCCTAGCTCCATAGGAAGCAACAGCAAATTCCCTTTGCCTTCAAAGGGCTTGGAAATTCATCCCCTTCTCCTCAAAAACAAATAAGCCAGTAGTTCCCTGAGAAGCGGAATTTCTAAAGCCTGTTGTTTTGAGCTTTCTGAGGGGTTGATTCTCATGTGTCTAAAAGCATGGTTGTGCTTGTCTTGTTTTAGCCTACCAATTAATACCATCAGACTTTGAGGAACTGAATACCTACAAGCCTCGGCTCTGGGACCTTCTTTCATATTTGGCCTAACACTTAGGTGTCTGGCCAAGGATAGCCACAGTCATGGCCTGTACAGAATTCACACGCATTGAGAGCAAAGGTATCTTCAAAATGAACAAATCTATCTACCTTTGGACTAAGGTCTAAACTGACTTTGTGCCCATGGGCCTGTGTTTAGCCCAGCACTGCCTATTCTTTGGCACTGGTTTGGAAGTTACAAGAAGTAGACAGACTGACAACAGGATTGCAGGATTGCTTTTTTTTTTTTTTTTTTTTTTTTCTTCAAACCCAACTGAAAAATGTATAGCTTTACTAGCACATCCTAAGATCCTTTATCCCCTACCATTCCTTACTTTCCTCACAGCCTGTTACATTTGCAGCTTGGACCCAGATTCTTGAGGGATAACAGATAAGAAAGATCTCATTTGATGCATGCAAGCATGTGCTTTTGGCTTTTGTGACTACTTGAAGAGCAGGTATGTGCAAGTACTTTACTGAACCAACAGTTTTGCCTGTAAATCATTTGAAGCAAGATTGCCATTTATTAAATGCACATACAATGACCTGCTTGAGATGCCTAACACTACTATAAAATGACTAAATAAGTAAATAATGGTGACATTGCATGGTCTGACAGCAGACATGGCACTTTCCATTAAACAGAAAGCTCAAGAGGAAATTGTGCCTAGCAGTTAAAGCAGAGACTAGGAAACTAAATTTCTGGTCCTTCCTTACCAAGCAGGGTTGGGATGCATTGTAGATTGCTTCTCCCTGATGTTATCTGTTCCTGGCTACCTTTGCAAATGGAACACTGGCCTAAGAAGTTCTCCATTTCATACAAGCTTTTCCTATGCTCAGTGGGAAAAGACACTTGTTTGAATTCTGCTCATTGCAGGCTGGCTCAGAAGCTGCTGATCAATCAGCCATGGTCAGCAGTGTGCCAGCAGGTTGTGAGAGCCCAGCTTCAGTCCTATCTGAAATTTGCTTTTCATGGTACCACTAAAACAAACCTTCCACCTCCCTGCTTATCTCATTTTTATACCAGGTGACTTTTTCAACAGAGCTAGGCAGTTTTACCAAACCTTAACAGATGTGTGAGCATATGTGAATATATAGCTATGCAACTTTAAATACTTCTGTTTCTCTTTCCTTTTGCTTCTGTTTCCTTGGCACCATGGCTGTCTCTGTCCCCATATCCAATCTTCTCTTCTTACTCTTTTAATTTTCCCAGGGCTTCCTCCCTTCTACTCCTTTCACTCCACAAATTTCTCAATATCTTTTTAGTTCTAAATGTTGTCATTCTGACTCTGCTAGCATCACACTTTTTTGTCCAGAGAGTCCCACCATTCCCAAGACTTCTTAAAAAAAACCCTCTGTTACAATGCTCTCACTTGAAATGTAACAAATAGTTTGGTAAGAACACATTTTTCATGGTGCAATAAAATTAAGAGTATCCAAAGTCAACTGAAGAGCCCCAACTGCAGCAGTCAGCAATAAGGTACAACTAAGATGACAGCAGAACCATGGGTTTCCAAAGAAAGCTGGAAATGTTTCAGCAAACTCCTAGGCCTTACTCTGATTACAGCTTAATTGGACACCCTGCTGTTTGAAGGGACTCAGTGGAAAATAAAACAAATGTACCTATTGTTCTTATAATAAGTATAATAATAATAATCATTCTTTAAGCATCAGTAGTGCCTTTCATCTAAGGACCATAAAGCACTGTGCAAACATTAATGTTCTAAGCCTCGCAGTGCTCTTATAAACCGGGGAGATATTTTAGACCCATTTTTTACAGGAAGAGTGAAGCCTAGAGAAGATAATAACAATTTTCTTACACTCACCTAAGTCTGGATACAATTAGACCCAACAGTCAGTATTGCTTGGTTTTCAGAAGTGCTAGGTATCCCTGCTTCCAATGACTCTTAGCATTTAGCAACTCTAATATTCAAGTTCTGCTTTAGTTACCTTAAAAGTTAGATGTCTCTGTCTCAAAATTTCTACCAAAAAAAACAAATGGCAAGTTCCTATGACAGCTGGAAGAATTTAAGAATGCTGATTCCTAAGCCCTTGATCTACAAAGTACTCTACTGTGCTTTTTCATAGTATAGCTAATGTTTTGTAAAGACTTAAGCGTAGTCTTCACTTTAAGCATGAGCAATTCTATTGAAATCGATACTGAACTCAGTGAATGCAGTTGACTTAATGTGCACAGGTTTTTACAGGATTGGGATCTCACTTCAATTTCTATTCTTTAGAAAATCTTGGATGGTTTCACACCCCCACTGAAGAATTTTAAATATAAAGTGGAACTAAACCCCCAACAAATCTTGTTTTATCAACCTTTGTCACCTCCCTAGTGATGGGTTAAGAAATTTGTAAGCAGCATTTCATAGGCATTGGCTTAATAAGCAGCTTTCATCCTCACTCCCAGCCAATCTGAGTACTAAACAGAATTCTGCCCAATTTATTTTTTTAACAAGGTTCTCTCCTATTGAAACCAGTATGAAGTGCAATTTATGGGCTTAACATTCAACTGTTAAATTATCCTCCCGACATATTTGCAGACCACTCCTAGCTCTTCAGAAGAATATTTTATTGGAAAGGGTAAATGTATAAAAATCTACTGTTAAAACACTTAACAAATCTCCCCTGTCAGGCCAGTAAACTGTAGCCCCTCTGCTCTGATCTGCGATTGCTTCTCCTCCGCTCCCCCTTCCCCAGCGCCCTTTTCTTTGTTTAAAATCTGCTGACCACACAGTGACCTCTCGTAACCCATTGGTCGAAAATTACAACCAGCCACACAAACAAGCAGCTCGAGGTCAGAAAGAGCAGGGTCTGCTAAAAGTTAGTAATCATACATTAATTCCCTGACATAATTAATCAAAATGAACCACCGTTATCTAGCGTGGAACCTTTAACCTATTACAAAGGGGTCAATTTGCAAACCACTTGAGCATGGGAGTTTGGTACAAATAGCATACTCCCTTCATCTGGGATGCCCTAAGTAGGCAAAAATGCCTTTGAAGTCCCAAATCTACCAGATTTAGATATAATTTCATCAATCAAGTTAAAAGGCTGCCTTCCCTCCAAAAAGGATTTCATGTAGATCTGTCATCTAGCTCTGTTCAGTGGGTGACTGAAAATCCATTTGTTAGGCTCTTTTTGTCAGGATGGAGTAGGCTGCAGTTGGCTCTACATGTCAAAATAGCTGAGAGTTTATCAAATTGAAGGCTAAGAGGCATGATTTGTGTTAGAACCTGCACTGGCCTGGTAAAGGAAGCAGTAAATCTCAGCTTTGTTATGCCAATCAGCTTCAATTCTGAAATTTAATTGTGTTTTCATTTGATATGAGTATAATTATACCTATATAGCACATGCAGCTATTCATAGGGTATCAGAGACTTCGCACCTCCACACAGATCCTGGGACTGTGCTGCCTTACGGGTTTCCATGCACTCACACAAGCAAAGTCCCTATGAAATTCCATTATCTCCATCTTAAAAACAGGGAACTGAGGCACGGAGAAACACGGCCCTGACCTTTCAAGGAATTTTAGTGCTCAGTCCCTTTTGAAGCCTCTAACTCCCACTGCAGTCTGCATGATTCAGGCATCTCAGCAGCAGTCAGGATCCACAATACTTTTTAGATCTGGGTTTAAATGGCTTGTCCAAGGTCACACAGGGGGAACTTGCAACAGAGGGGAACAGAACCCCAGTCTCTGAAGTCCACTGAATCAACCTTCCTCCATCAGATTTAAGATCCCTACAGTCCATGGAGTCTCCCTTGAGTGTTATCTAATCTTCTTTCATATGTACAAATACAAACACTCCTCCATATGTATATTTAATGTATTTATTTATTGCATGCAAGAATGGATGAGCTGTAGAGTTTTAGAAGAAAATCATCCTACCCAGTGATATCATATATCACACAGGTGAATCTCAAGGGGTTTATGATGTTACCAAGAACCCAAAATAGAATTAATTTTAAGCCATTCACTGAATCTCATTTTCTGTATCATATAATATATGACAGAGACAAGGTTGTCAAAAATATTTTAAATGACTCTATATTGGAATTAGTGCAACAACTGAATTTTCAAAGTATCCTATCTACTTTAAAAGTTGTGAGGAAATGTAAAACAAAGTCACTGTTAAGGTCAGTGTTTTAGCAGAGGTCACCTGAACTACAATTCCCAATATGCACATGGAATTGACATGTCTGGCTTTTAAAACAAAATCACAATTCATCATCTGAACGTCAGATCAGTGGCTTATGAGTTCCTGGTGTCTGAATGATTATGACACTTATAAAGTATATTTTATTATTACAGCCCACTCATTGCCACACTCCATATGTGAAGTGATGGATATTTTAAATGTAATTCTACTTATTTATATTTATATCTTACTAGTGACAGGTAAAAAGCATCAACAAATCACTGCAATTTTTAACTAGTCAGAGACAAGATTTATTTTTAGCATAGTTAGCATGCACACTGCAGTTATTAGGAAGAATAATTCCCAACCAGAGAATCATTGTTTAGTCATGTTTAATTAAAATAAACAACAACAAAAAAGCCTTCCTCAAAATATTCAGAAATGTCACACAGAGGTAAAAGGGACGAAGGTGAAAAGTGATATTGAAATAAAGCTTTGTGCAAAACCATAGGGTCAGACTACATTGGCTTCTCTGCCTCAGCTGCCAGGCGAGCTAGGCTATCGCTGCCAGTGCTAGAAGTGGCTGCAGGAAACCGAAAGGCGAGGAGGACAGGAGGTTGCCTTCAACAAATTACACCTGCAGAATGTTACTTTTTCATACTAATTAAGTACGTAATTAATTTAATAAGAAAATTCCGAGCATTAATTGCTCAAAAAATTAAAGCTGAGAATGACTTATTTAATGGACAGAGTCCTAGATGGGAACGCAGCAGTTTTGGCTCAGATTCCACCTCAACTACATCACTTTCTGTGCAGGGGGAGCAAACAGCCCTTGCTAGAGAATTTTGCTCATGACAAAAAGGACATTACAAATTGACGTGAATAGGACCACGTAAATGCCTGGGCAGAAGAGTAGTTTGGCAGAACATCTCATCAATGCACTATCAGCATCCTGATACTGCCATTGGGATGAGTTAGGATTGTGCAGTCTCTGTAAGATAATTCTGTCATTGCTAGGGAGACCTTCAAGAAGTGCAGCACTTCTCCGGCCCAGCAATTCTTCCTGTCCTTGAGGAGAGCTGGCATCAGTTCCCAGGGCTAATATGCCTGAGAAAATGGAGGTTGTTGCAGTTCTAGAGCTGTCCTTCTTCTAGGAGGGTTAAAAGCAGAGACCCAGTGCCCAAGGGGCACACAGTGCTGGGCCTGCAGCACAGCTCTCGCTCCAAGGTCCTTCTGGCCCAGCTCCAGTTCTCTGCCCACCTCTCCAAAAGACCAGTGCTAAACACCAGCAATGCTGGGGGGCTCACAAGTCAAGCTGAGAATGGCAGCTTTCAATTTTAGGGGTTCAGGGAACTCTGTGCTATTGGATAGTCCAGCCCTAGGAGATCAAAAAGTTGTTGGCTGTGTAATTGCAGTTCTCTCCCAGGAAAACTGATGGGCTCTGTGCCCAGCCCCAGGAGGCACGAGGAGAAAGGATGACATTAGGTTGTCGAGTCTGCAGTTACTGCCAGTTTAGTTGACTTTACAGCCCTTTGCAGACCCTGAGCTGCTGTAAGGGAGAACAGCATGGACCTCTCTCTCAGTATCGCTGACCCAAACACTTAAAATTCCAGATATTTAAAATCCAGATCCTGATGTAAATTTTGTAGACTGGCAGAAAACTTTGGCTCTTTGCTTTGCTTATGCCATGTACTGTACCAATTCAGTGTATGATCTAGTAAAAAGTACTGAAACCCTCACTTAGCATGTGTGTAAAATGGATATAACTATAATTAATGACCTCAAGGGTCTCTGGTAAAGCCATTTAGCGTTTGTCAGGCACTTTGTGGGTTTTTCACTCAAAAACAATATGCGCAAAGTATCATTGTGAAGAGTTTCATGCCTAAGTTATAATATAAAATAGCCAGATCTTCGAGTATATAAATAAAATAACATTGCAGAACTGTATATCATAAAAAATTCAACTGAACGCATCACACGTTCAAACAGACTTAAGGGGTGTAACATACAGGTCTATTCTGGACTGCTCACTTACACAGGGATAAATCTGTTTCCTTTACACAGGTAACTTCTGTTGCTGTTAGCAAATGCAAAACAAGTGTAAAAATACCAATTGCAGCAACTTACTTACAATAGTAGATTGCTGAAAGGTATGAGATACCTTGAGCTTATTCGGTAATATTGCACGAAGGACAAAGAGGTTGCTAGTAGCTCATTCTGTAAAACTGTCTGAACTGCAAAGGCTTATGAGTCACACTCCAGAGAGCCTGCAAGAGAAAACACATTACATTTTCCAGGCCACCAAAACTCCTGCTCAAAGTGGGAATCTCACACATGTTCAATCCATTCCCTACCCCCACACACGCAGCCTGGGCTCCCACGGGATAGGGGGTTTATTAGTTAATACTTGAGTTTAAATCTTCATCTGAGGAAGTGATGAGCATCTAAGTCTCTCCTCCCTTCTCGCACAGAGATGAAAGTTTCTTAGTTGGCCTGTTCCCTCCAACCTCCCCCTTCCTGGAAGAGATGAATCCCTGCTGAAGAAATCTGAAACCTTTGGCCACCCAGCATATCCTTCAGAAATAAAAGCATCTTCTCTGAGAAAATGCATGCACAGAATGAAGCACAAAGCGAGGCAAGCTCTGCTTGCATGGAGCCGTAGGAAATGAAAGGTAAAAGCCAAAAAAGCCAAACGGAGTGGTGTTAAGATAACAACAGGACATTGTTTTGATCCCAGGAGATCCTGTGGTTTTTCTTTTTAATAATGTCACATAGAGTAACTTATAAGGGAGGCAGGGAAGGTGACACAATTTTATAACTCTGCAGGGGCTTCACACCATGGGACAAGATTCCTATTGTACTGAGGAGTATTGAAAGGAAAGGGGGAAAAAGAAAAAAAAAAAAAAAAAAAAAAGAGCTTGCAAAGCAGATCTAAAATTACACCTATTCTCAAGGAAGATACAAATCTAGGCCAGAAGGATTGCTCATTACAATGAACTCCTAGGAACTTTTCTACCAACTCCTTTGCAGGTATTTATCAACCTAGCTGAGAGTAGGTGAGTGGGATCAGGAAAAAAAAAAAGACAAAAAAAAAAAGGAAAAAAAGAAAGAAAACATCATGCTTTTTCCCTACAGAATCTTCAACCCAGTTTCTATAACTGATCTGTTTTTATTTTCCATCTTCCTGATCCAAAAGCTGCACAAGAAGCCTCCAGTTAACCCCAGAGGAGTACATCCAGAAACATGAATGAAAGACAGAAAACTTCAGGGGCAACTTATTCTCATAACCTTCCCACCAAGACCACAGTCAGGCAATGGATCATCCCAGAAAGCCCCTTTTAGCTATTTAGATCTATCCTGAAAATAAGTCTGCTCTTAGGTCTCTGTACATTGCACACAAGACTGGATCAGTCCTAAGATGAGGAGTCCAGGTCTTTTCCCAGACCCAGGTCTTTTCCTGAGTTAGACCCCTGAATTTCAGGTTGCTTATTGTTACCAGTCTCTGTTTGACATATTTTTGCCTTCGCCAAGTGCTTTAACCAGTTGCAGTCCACATGCAAGTAGACACTTCCAGTGAGTCCTGCCTTGGTTTGGCTATTGGAGAAATGGAAAATCATGCACAAAACAGCAGATTTTAAACCTCTGAGTCCCACCAGTGGCAGCAGGAGGGGGCACTATAGGTTACACCAGTGAATCTGGGCCACCCCACGGAAATACAGGCAACAGTTTCAGAGCCCAGAGCCAACAAATTGGCCACAAATTTCAAGCCACAAAAGTGGAACAAACCAAAGACGCTGACACCTTCTTATGAGAGAAAATCATAAATTGTTAAAACCCAAAATAGCAGAAATCAGGCAGATTCTGGGACAGAAATGGAACAAAACAGAACCATGTGGGCATCTGTGAGCTTTAAACGATAGTGTAAATACTTGACAGTAATTAGTGGGTTGACCCCCACCATTCCGCTATTTTTATTGTGAAGTAAGGTCTACAAAGATCTTTATTTGAGCTAATTTCAGTTATTTCATGAAGAACTTCTTTTATTCCCTTCCCACTCCGCATCTCACTATGTTCTTTTTGGTGTTTCCGTTCACACAGCGGGCACTGATCCCTGCTAGGAGAGGTGTCAAAACTTCTAATAAAATGACTGCTCACGCAGAAAGTCTCACAGCTGAAATTTTGGAGCCGCACAACCTCCCACACAAAGCAGGGCTGTCAGATCAGATTGCAAGGTGTCAGTTTACCCAATTCAAACCTGAGGTTCTATTAAAAAAAAAAAAAAAAAAAGCACAACAACCCCCCACACATACACACAAATGGAAAACGCCAATCAAAAGTAATTAATAGTTTGCCTTCCTCCTTCACACTCTAAAGAGTGCCAGGAGACAATATTCTGTTAGCTCCAACAATTGAGGGTAACACTCAAATACTGAATAACATTCAAAAATCAGATGCATGGTAAAATATTCACGGGAATTGTCAGTGCTTCCTAACGACTGTTCTCCAGGCACACGGCAATCCCAAATTCCTCGGCAGTGTCTGTGCTGAAATGCACTGTGCAATGTAAAATTTCAGAGGTGACAGAAGGCGTCAGTGCAGATGGGAAGGACAGATGTGGGGTTAAGCCAGATGTGAGGGAAAGAGCTTAGGGCCACATTCAAGCCTTCAGCACCCACCATGTACGTCAAGCAACTGTGAATGATCTAATTTCCCAAGTCAGCTAGGGCAAAGTCTGGCTTTGTGTAGAGGAGCGAATACTTAGGGGGGCTTGTAAAAAAAAAATTAAAAAAAAAAAAAATCCAATTCAGCCTCACTGAGACCTTAAGCGATTTAAACTGAGCTCCTCCTCCAAAACCAGGGCTAGAGTTCTTGATTTATCCAGCAAAAGGGTAGTAGTAGAGTTCACTGACTCTTCCACTCCACATCAAGCAGTGCACCCAGAGTAAGATTACTACTTTACAGTTTATCTTCAATGAAGAGGCATGGGTTTACACAGGGAGACCCACAGGGCTGTAGCCCTGGCCCGATTCTCTCTCCCAGCAGTGCTAATTATTATGCCATGTTTGCTTCTAGTCACATAACAGATCTCAGCTGTGTTTCTCTCATTCCCAACACACCCTTGGATGTGTTGGATCCAATCCATGTATATGGAAATATTACATTAGTAGACAAGAAACTATGAATATTCAAAAGAAAAATCTTCCCTTTTCTTATTATTCCTTGCTCTGGGGAGGAGTTCTACTCTTTCATCCTTGTTTTAGAGTGGCTTTCTTCCAAGCGATCAGCAATTTTGGGAAGACAGACATACCTGTCGGGCAAAGTTAGCTCTCTCCATCTCTACATCAGCCTCTCATGGGAACACTCCGTTAGGGAGCACTGAAGGGTGTTAGACCCTTCAGCCAAACTGATCTGGCTTAGCAAAGAGTGGCTATTAAAACTCTTATGCAATTTTATGCTGATTATTTCCTGTTCAGTTCCCTATGTAAAGGCATGATCCTGCAAAGATTTATGCTTAGGCATTACTTTACTTACTGAAGTAATCTCCTTAAAGTCAATTGAACAGTGAACAGGGGTTTCTGAAGGCACATGCTGAAGTCTTGCATGATTATGGGCAGTAAATGATTCTACATCATCTCCTTCCACAGTCAAATACCTGAATTGTTTTTATGGACAGATGCCACATATATTTCCCATTTTTAAGCCATATAGCATAACTTTTTTCTTCTTCTTCTTCTTCTCTGTGTTGTAGGACATACTGACTATGAATACCCTTCAGATACCCTTAATCTACCCTGAATGGAAAGAAAAAAAAAAAAAAAAAAAACACAGAAAGCAGCATATAGGTAGCTCCTTCCAACCTGTTTGGAGGCAATCTGATAGGAAGAATACCAAGGACTCTAGATATCTCTAAAGGGACAGGCCCTGCATGCTGTTGCTGCTGCTGTTGTAACCCCATAAAGCTCTCTTCTTTTGTTCTATTCTCCAGACTGGTTCCTAGTACCCTTCAGACATTTTATTGATCTTTCTCCCCCTCTAGCTCATACATGCTAATTGTACCTCTGTAGCAAAACAATCTTATTATCATGTTAATTAGTGGGAGGGTTGTTGAGGGTTTCCAGTTCATTACCTGCTAATTTCAAGATAAATGAATCCACAGGTTACTAAGTAAATAAGGTCACCTATCAAGTACTTGCAAACATGTTTGTAAACAAGGAGGGGAGATGGGGAGGGAGAGAAAGGGGAAGCATGTTTGGTCTGGGTGGTGGGAAGTAGCTTTGGATACGGATTTGGCATCCCATGCTGGGGTGACTCCATTTCCCTTGAACTCATTTGTAATGGAAAGCGAATGTTTGCTGTCCACCTGGTTCCCCAGTGGGACGTTTCCTCCCTGCAACTACTCGGTGCGCTCAAAGGGCTCTTTGTGAGCAGATTACTCATTCGGAGGTTTGCCTTTTGTGGTGAGAGCCAGGAGCGAGGACATGCACTAGGCAATACAGCACCAAGGGAGGAACAAAAAAGCATGGTAGGGTGAGTCACAATAACCTCCCCCAGCACAAATGCTCAGGGTTATTCCTATCGCCTTTATATGCAGGGCAACTGGACAAAGGAATTCAATGGAGAGGGGAAGCAAGCAGGCAGATCCTCTACTGGGGTAAAGTGACACACTGTGCCTTTACAGCCCAGCCCAAATATCCAGGAAAGCGACTTTATGAGAGGGACAAGTGAATACAAGAACCGTGTGGCAAAGCATCCCTGAACAGCAGGGGCCGCAGAGGTAAGTTAACAGAGCCAAAGGGAGAGCTCTGCTGAACAAGATCCCTCAGGGTCACACTCGTTCTACTCAATGTGCTCGTTAAAGCTGGTGAAACAAGGAATATGTATATTAAATCTTCAGACTACATTGAGCTCACTGAAAGAAAGGAAGGCAATGCAAAGAGAACTTGAGAAACCGGGGGAAAAAACATGGTCTGGAAAAATAGGATACCACTTCCTAAGGGCAAGTTCTGTGTCCTACATCTGAGTAGGAACGAGGTATGTGAATACTAGGGAGAGGCAGCAAGGAGGCAATTCTGACTCCCTGATGAAAAGACAATCAGATCTCATGCTGAAGAGTGGGGGAACACAGTCATGGTGTGGTGGGAAAGGCAAACATCCTATTAACACATATAAGCGTGGCTGGAGAGACTCCTAACAACCTCCAGGCCGGGCAGCCCTGGTTGGAGCCAGCAGAAGCGGAGTCTTGTGTTCCTCTTGGGTGCTGCACTTCGGGAAAGATGCGGATTGGTCAGAGAGGGTTCAGGGAAAGCAAACCAAATGAGCAGAGACCTACGGGATCTGAGCTGTGAAAAAAAAGACTGCATAAACACAATTCCTTTAACTGAACGTCTTCAGGAAATTAAATGAGGAGAGACAGAAATAATCTGTATGCCCTAGCCATGCTGGCTAGGCCAAAAAGTAAAGATGTTACCTTACAGCAAGTAGCATTCATGTTAGGGGAACAAGTCAGATGCCTCTACACAATCACCATGAATTTTTAGTGCCAATTTGGGCACCTGGATATCCAAAACATTCTGGCAGATATGATGAAGGACCTATGGGAGTTTTGTAACCTTGTGATGAAGCTGTAGACATGGTAAGATTCCATAAGACATTTAGAAAGGCAGTAGAGACCTACGTTCAGGCATTTCAATCACACCGTAGGTAAAACTTTCTTCCTGAAAGCTTGAAAGAGAAAAATAACGTTCACTAAAATCAAGTGCAAAAGCACCATAAAAACAGGCAAGGTAAATTCATTTAGTCTTCATTTTTCACCCCAATTTATTTGAAGAGCTATGGAGTCCTCTTTCACATGAATTAGAAGGTAGAAATGGTCTGTTTTTAACTACTGATTGGCATCAAAGGCCTGTGAAAAATGGCAAGCCCTGCTCTAAACTCTAAATTGCTTCTGCATTTGGTGGGATACCCGCAACTCAAGAAATTTAAATTTCAAGAAGCCAGATATGACGAATATTCAGCATGACATCTTGTTATTATTAGTAACTAGTTAAAACTATTGAAATTAGTAACTAAATAGTTAAAACATTTCACAAATACATGAAACATAGTCAAAGGGAGTTCTGTGTGTGTATTTATTTTTCACCTGCCTGCCAGTTGGGGACAAAAGGGACTTTGGGAAATTATGCTTTCTGTGTTTTTTTTTTTTTTTTTTTTTTTTTTTTTTTTTTTTTTTTTTTTTTTTTTTTTTTTTTTTTTATTTGTGTTTGGGAATTTGGCAGTTTTATTGTTGATTTTCTATGGTTAACTTATAATTAACCCAATGTTCATTAAGACAGATACAAATGTGTGTATCATTTTATTCTGGCTTCCTTTTCAGAACCCTAAAGTTTCTGGGTGTTTCAAATGTAGATACTCCAGAGGCATCAATTTTTAGCTATCCAACTAGCATCTGAAACACTGAATTCTCTCTTTTTTTTTTTTTTTTTAATTAAGATAATAAATTGGTCTTAAATTATCCCTGAAATCAGACCAGTGTTGATTACAATGGGTCTCATGCTGTGACAGCTCAAGATGATGTTATTTTTATTCCTTTTCAACGAGATCTTAATCTCTCCCTGCGTGTAAACAAATTGTCACAGTAACCTTGTTCTTTAATCTCCCATCTGAAGAACTTTAAAGCATTGAAAGATAACAGATCTAACTGAGATTTCATCAGCTTTCAGGCTTTTACAGATATGCTGCATGCCTCTCCCACTGCTGCAGTCTTTAAACGTTGAAGGAGAGAAGTGCACATTACACTCAACAGCTCTCCTTAAACATTGGAAAATAGTATCCACCTAGCAACATGCGATTCAGGGCTCAGATCCACCGAGGAAATTTGGATGCAGGCACAGCAAGCCAAATTGCTACCTGTTGTGGCCGTTGCAGAACAGCCTTGCTGCTGCTCCAAGCTTGACCTGGTCAAGCTTGCCAAACACATCAGTGGCATTTTAATGCTCAAGAGCAGAACCCTGTACATCAGGAAGAAATACCAGCTTGCCTTTCTTATTCTTTTAATAGCCTTTTCCTAGCAAAGGTAAGCAAATCCAAGGGGCAGTTGGTAAAAAGAAGAATGAAAAGACGAGAGGTGATTAGCTCTTTTCTCTTCCACCTGCTTTGCAAAATATGGACTAATTTATCTTCAAAAGAAACAGATACATAATTATACCTACCCAGCTATTACAAATGAGGGAAGGCAACAGGCAGCAGTTATTTGCCGAAGGCCAGGCAGTCTATCTGAGGCTTGATGCACGAGCAGTGAGCGACTGCCCACCCTGGGGAATCCAAATCTTCAGCCTTGCTACTCTCCCCTGAGTGCTTTGGAGCAAACGCCCAGGATCAGTGAACATCAATAAATGGGTTTCTGCTAAGATCCAAAAGCCCTTCTTTCTCCTCATGTGTGGTGGGGATAACACTCTTCCACATGTGAATACTTCTTTAAAAAAATAATGTCAACAATCTGTATGTCAGGCTACTCCAATGCATTCAGATGAGCATTTTTCATGTTTGAGGGCATGTAAGCATCATTATTCATTGTAGGGGGACTGGGAATACTCAATAGCATCCATAAACCTGGTGTGCATTTCCTTACAGGTGAACATTATTTGTGAGTAGACATATGGGTATGTTTCCCAAACACTATACAGGAGCCACTGCCCAGGAAAAAATCTCTTCCTGTTAAAATGGCTTTTGCCCAGGCATCTATTGATGTTTGGAAAATGTGCTCCATTTATTTACCACATGCCAGTTATTTGTCTATATAACAATGTTTCTGTCAAGTCCAAAAATTTATTGTTCCTATGGTTTAAACTCTTTCATTGAAAATTCAGCCCAAACTATTCTAAGTCTGACGGAAAAGTCTCTCTGCAAACAACACAGATATCTGCATCAGGTTTTCAATAATACTGTCCCAGATTTACTGCTGACTTTCATTTGTTTTAATATGCTTCCAGATCAAATTTAAAAGCACTTCATATATTTCAGGGTATCTTAAAGTTATAGCAGATATATGTTAACAGCATATAAGTAGCAAATATATATACATATAAAATTGTGTGTGTGCGCGCATATAATGCAAATTGTTTTGCACAAACAATATCATCACCAGAGAACTGTTCATAACTTCTGGATATTTGATTTCTAGAAGACTCTGATTAACTAAGTACCTCCAAGAACAGAAACAGGCAAAACTCCGATGTAGAATATTAAATTATAGATCCACATTAAATCCAAAATTTATTAATTGGAAATAAGGGAAAGATTAAGATTTCAACAGTACTAACAGAATAAACAACAAAAAGGTCTTGTTTCTCCATACCAAATTATTGTGCAAAGTTCTCTTGCTTTTGCCAAATTAGTTTAGAGAACAAGAACTACATGAAAAACGTAAGGATAAAAATACAGTTGCTCCGTAAGCTTTTTTTTTTTTTTTCCTCCTTCCCTTCTTCCCCAGAATGATTTTTTTTATTCGGCTAGCTGTTGTGATCAGCTTAGGAACGTTTCCAAAGAACTGTGGTTACTCAGTTTTACGAAAATGTTTCTAAAAGATAATAGGAAATATTTCCTTATTCATTTATTTCCTAGCTAGCTTGCAATTTACTTGCTGAAGTTTGAAAGTGAATGGCACTAAACATTGCTTGCAAGATAAGATGACGCTACAATCAATTACTCCCTATTTTTGTATTCCATAAGCTGAATGGAAAATAAATAAGGAAAGCACTGAGACTTTGCCAGTGGCTCAGGGAGGTCTGAACTGCTCCAGAGAGAAGTTCTCCCTGCCAGCACACAGTTTCCAGCCACAAGCCAAGCTCACTTTGACAGCCTCCTCATTATCTCCCTCTTCTCCAGTGGTGATGGTCACCAATGAGCCCTGCTCACTGGGACACCAGAGCACGAACCTGTCCCATCACGACGCTGCAGGAGGACGAGTTTGTTATCCCCTCACAGCAGAGGAAACCACAGCTTTCTTGGTTGCTCTGTAGCACATAATTCCTGCTCACTTTATGAACCTATATGAGCAAATGCTAGATATTTGCATCATCCTATGAGGCTGCCTCCCCATTGCAGTCCTCACACTGTCCATACATTGCTGTCAGAGATACCAGAAATACACAGCAGACCACTCAAGCTAGTTCCTGAATCTCTAGACACCCATCCTTTCTCACTTTAATCTTTCCACAAATAAAACCTCACTCATAAACCATTATTAAAAATGTATAGTGGTTTTAAGAGCTAAAGGGAATGGATTTAAATGTAAATATCAGCAAACATCTTTAGTTTAGATTCTGCAGTTCAAGTCTATATACTAAGTACCATTTCTTATCCTAGCATGGGCGAGCAAAATACCGCAGCCTGAACTAAGCACAACTTGTCTTGCAACATCTGCAAGAGTGAAGATCAATTTTCTCCCTGAGCAACAGACTAATTCATCAGCAGAGCAAGGACTAAAATGTGGCAAGAACAAATAGCGCAGAGGAGAGATACTGAAAAGAGAAGGGACTGGAGGGAAAATAAAGACAAAGTCATTTGCTAACTAATGCAACCTGATGGATCCCCAGTTATGTTTTACATGGGACGGAGAACATTGCGATCCCTCCTCGCCTTTTGCAAAGCATTGAGCCCTGGAGTGACAGCAAGTGCCTATCGGAGAGCAGTTGTAGGACAAGGTTGTAGATCTGCTACTCACTAAGCCCTTGGCATTGGCTGTCTTACCCCAAAACACCCTTTGCTCTGTCTCGTTAACGCATTTGGAGCCTTTTTTTCTGAAATGGAAGAGAAACAGCCATCTCCATCCACTGCTTTGAACTGACTTCCCAATGTTGCTGCCAACGCAGTTTTACAGCAGATAGTGTAGATGATTACTTAAGTGAATTTACACATGATGGCAAATAACTATGCTTAATAAAACTGCGAGAGCCTTAATGGTTTCATTTTGGCGATTTAATTTATAAAAGCAAAGCTTAATCATTTAATAGCATCATTAAGAAAACACCACAGGAATTTTAGAAATAAAGAATCATCCACGTCTCCTGAGAAATGAGTTTTCTTCTAACGTTCAGCTCATGACAAAATAAAATGGAAAGCTTACAGCTTCTTAAATAATTGCACTTGAAATATAAGCAATCCCTAAAGGATCCATGCAGCCTCATCTTTTGCAGTGCAGAACCACATCTCTGCTCTCTATGGTGTGAAAACAACTTTGCAAGAAAAGGTCAGCACTGGTGATTGGGATGCATATGTATTTTGTATTAAAGGCATTCACCTTGTGAAAAAAATGCAAATGCTACAGTGATTAAAAAAAATATTTGTTTCAAAAGCAGCAGTTTTCAACAAGATCACATTATAACACTGCATTTGACAAAATGATAGTGGGAACATCCCTTGCGGGCACGTGTGCAGTGGGAATGTGTGTGTGCAAGAGTGTGCCGAAGTTCCAACTGGAAACCTCAGAGGACTGAATTAACCAGGGGCTTGCATTGGGCTAAAGAATAATATGACCTCATTAGCACTAGGTTTGTCATTTGCTCCATAGCACAAAAGCAAATTACAATGCATTAATGCAGTTAGTCTTGTTTTTAATGTTCACTGGGATACAATAAAACTTTTTATTGGAGAAGCGTGATGGCATGTTTTCACTACAGTATTAGCACTAGTGCTTGGATAGGGCAGCCAATCGTGTTACCCAGTGGAACACTCTCATAATGATGTAGTAAAATTTGACTCTGATATAGTAAAATCTGTTTATGGCAAAGCTGCTTTTTCACACAATCAGGCTGGGGCAGGGAGCAGAAAGGATGTGGCAAAAAGAATTCTTTTACTACTGTATTTTCATAGAAAATGCTTAAAAACAAGCAAACATCCCTACGCTTCAGGCCTGCCTAGAAGAAGAGCATGGCATGCTATCTGCTTCCCTTCGTGCAGCTTCTTTTCTTCCTCACTTCATCTATAAGTTTGTCAGCCAGCAGCTGCCATAAATTAGAAGCCCCATTTTGATGAAGGAGCCTAAACAGGAGTATTGTAATTTAACACACTTTTAATGGGCTTGTCACAGAGTTTCACATGTACAACCCAGCTCATGTAAAACAGCCTCAGGTGCTTTTGAAAAGGAAAGGAATGAATCCCAGCCCTACCGACCACAGGGTTCCTATACTAAAGTACCAACAATAGGTTCATGGTACTCACAGAGGTTTGCAGGTGCTTCCCAAACTGCTATTTTTAGGTCATGATTTTGCCTTTCTGCCCTTCCTAGAGGAAAAAAGAACATTTCGTGCAGCTAGAGTTGCTCTCTAAGGTTTTTGTAGCTGGCAATGTTCAGACTCATCATCTCTTCCCGATCCGACCTCCAGCAACACCAACCAGGGCTGTCCAAGCAGCCCCACGGCCCAGCAAGCCACCTTCTACCATTTCAGCCATTTCCAGCCCCTGCTTCCTCACTCAGCTTGTCACACAACCCAGGCTCAAAATCTTGAGTAATTCTTCACCACGAGCAGACCCAAGTAGCCTATGCTTGTGGTTTACTAGTCAGTCTAGTGACAGTAGTTGAAAGTTTTATTTGTAATATACTTTTCCACTGAAACGCTTTAGTAATAAAGAGACATGAGGGGAGACACTTTGGAAAGTGTGCCATACATCAAAATGAAAACTATCACATAAGCTACATGATAAACGCAGGATAAAATGTGCTTTGTTTTCCACAAGACAAAGCAATAAGGAAAATGCTGTGTCTGGAGTAATTCTGAGCTTAGAACTTCTGCCAGCTATTTATTTTTATTAAGCAAATATACAACTGTGTGGAGGTATCTAGTGCTACCTACACAAGAATCACAAGCAGTCCTAGTTCTGAAAAGTTCACAGCCTTATATGGGCCAGACACTGCAGGGGACAGATAAAACAAATTGAGACACATATTGAGATGCTTTAGGTGAAAAACAGGCAGAAGTTATACAAGAAACAAATAATGCAACTATTGAAACTCCACATAATCATTCATAGGCATAAACATATCTCCTTCCCATTTGTCAATGGATTCTACCCTGGCATATTGTCTAAACCCTACATTGCTTGTTCAGAAGCAAGGACAGCTTTTGTGCTATTTGTGCAGCACTTAGCACGGCTGCGCCCCTGTCTTTCACCAGCATCTTTACTATTTCTCCTTCCAGTACAGCCAATATAATGAGTAGATCCAAAGACAGGAGCAAGGAAAGAAAAGCATTTGCAAGAGTCAACAAAATAAGAGGGCGACACCGGAGAGCCCTGATCAGGAAGCAAGAAAGGGAAAGAATGGAGAGAGTTAAAGCAGGGGCAAAGGCACCGATTATCTAGTTCTCTTACTTATTTGCTTAGGAGCTCTTGCAGTCTTACTTGAAAATGCACAAGAAGAAAAGAAAAAAAGTTATTTTGACTTACAAAAGTGAGGAAAGGTCATTAGGAAGACTTGAGAACCAATAAAGCTCTTTAAATCCTTCCTACTTGTAATGCATAGAGCAAAGCTTACAGGAAAGCTGCAGCTAAGAAAATTACAAATGGTAATGCTATTATTTGGCATATAGTTGCCAAAGGCATTCAATATAAAGATTTTACAGAGGTGTCAACTGATATATAGCAAACACACAAACAGTCTCCAGCACTGTAACATATGCAAGGAGAGCTGAGGCTAAATATTAAGCATATGAATTATATATTCTTGCAATACGAGGCTGAGAAAATGCTTGCTGTGCACCATAGTTAAAATGAGCAATAAATACCAGGGTTAATACTGGCAATGTCTCATTGCAGAAGGTTCCGCTAAGTCCCCCTCTTCCAAGTTTGGTTTTCAAACCATTTTCTGCTGTGTTGGATAATGAAGTGATTAGACTGTTCCTTCCCGAGACTGTTACATATTTAAAACAGGTTCCACCGCTGCCTCATTTTAAGCATCAGAACCTGTTCTGGGCGCCAGAAATGTGAAACATGAACATCAATAGTTTTCCCCTGCCAAGACAAGAGCTTGCTATGGAGGCCAGACATATGTCTTCCCTTCTTTCCCTGAGGTTTCTGGATAAGGAAGAGGTGTGTCTGTACCTGAGCAGCTTAAAATGACTCAGCCACATGTGGGGCTTGGGTAAACTTCCTTTGCTCCTTCTTCATGGGACAGCCAAGATTTTGTTCTCCAAAGCTACTGCCATCTGGGTTTAGACAGGTCTGGTGTGCCTATAATCCCCCTCCGGCAGAAAGGGGTCCTGCTGCTGGGGACAGATGCTCCTGGAAAGGGAAGGCCCCGGTAGAGAAAGATACCTTGTCCCATCCTCGTTGTGCCAAGGAAGGATCATCTTGAGGCCTCCCTTCACAAGGAGCAGCAGGATTAGCATGATAAACTGCACTGGTATTCCCGGGGACCCATGCCAGCGCCAGCAAAATTCAGGTGAGGGGAACAATAGTGATACAAAGCACTGCCACATTTCAAAGGAAAGCCGGGCCAGAAAGAACAGGAAATCCCTTTGCTCACCTGCCAAAACCCTTTCTTCCCACCTCTGCCACGGAGCGCTGGAAGAGCGCACGCACTCGCTGGCCCCGGCACGGGGACGACACACAGCTCCGCAAGCAGCGAGCTTGCCCAAAAGGCAAATTAGTTCTTGCAGCTCCGGTTTGATGAACAAAAAGCACTCGTAGTAACCAGATTCTTCCCTCCCTCAAACAAGGTGGGGTAGTGTCAGGGCAAACTTGGCTGGGGGCTTGAAAGACTGTTCTTGTCTTTCTCCCTGGTTGACCGGCTCCACGCCGGCCTGTTCCACCCTTGGCTCACGTCCCTCGCTGCCGCGGCCGGGAAAGGGGACACCTGAGACGGCCTTGCTGCCGGTGGAGCTCACAGGGTGGAAAGTATTGACACGGTGTCGTGCCCTCACAAGGGAAGGGCAATTTACCATCTACTCACCCGGGCCTGCTGGCTCCCAGCCCTGAAACTCTCTAGAGGGACCTGCAGCTCCAAACCAACGTTCCCCAGCCCACGGAAAGTTGGGATTCCTTTCCATCCTTTCTGTTTTACCATGAAGCATATGAAGAGCTCTGTCCTTTCCAGACAGACCCTGCAAACTAGGTGTTCGCTTACACCCATCCCATGGGAAAATTACCAGGAACACAGTTCGCATATAAAAAAAGTAAGCCTATAGTAACAGTGTTTCATTTTTTACTTCTTTAATTTCTATGGTCAAAATCACACCTCGTCTAGCCCCCTTTGCTGTAGGTGCTATTGGAGACTCGAGCCTGTTCTTGGGGATGGTGGTGATGAAGCCATGGGTGATTTGAGACTCTCCCTATCTTAATCATTTAAAAGGCCTTAGGTTTAATCTGTACATATGAATATTAGAGCAAATCAGCCCACAGGCACTAAAATACAGACAACTTTAAAACGTAAGTGTCTAGAATATAGACCTAAATAGGTACAGAAGAAGGGTTGAAAAATGCAGAGCTTTAAAGAGAAAAAATGATTATTATTTCACAGGATTTTGGCTACACTGAAGATCCAGAGCTTCTAAATCTTCAAATTCAGCACCATCCAATTTTTAAGCAGTTAGACACTGACAAATAAATATCCCATTTAATTGCCTCTTATTGAAATTAATAGGGATTAATCACACTGACATTTTTGAAAAATCTTTCTGAAACAACTTAGGTACCTAAATATCTTCAGCAGAAGAGACCTAAGCAACTTTTCAAGTACCAGTTAGATCCTGCTTCCTAATGTGTCTCATTGCACTAAATCACATGGAATAAATGGGGCTTTTAATGAATGTGAGAGGATGGGGCCTCAGCTGCCAAATTCCTCTTGTGCAAAGAGTGGCAATAGCTGTGAAACCAGCGCTCCTTCGGCCAGCAGAGAGCCAGGCAAAAATGCTGCACCCAAATTATCCCAGCCTGTTTGCCAGGGTTGTGCATACACTGTTTTTATTGCAGCCTTGCTCTGAGTTCATGAGCTTTAATAATGTATTTCCATTTTGTCCTGAAGTCCTGAGAATGCAAAAGCCCCATCTTCTTCCCAGGGAGAAGACAGGGTATCTGAGCTGCTCTCAGTCACTCATACCACAGCAGTGCAACCTGGAGCATGACCAGTCCTGCAAACCCTGACAAACAAAGCCCTTCTTCAGTCTGGCTCTCTTCCATTTGTCTGTTAAGTTTATGATGAGCTTGAAATAGTCTATCAGCTCCATGATAA
The DNA here is from genome assembly GCA_013398735.1 of Nothocercus julius. NCBI lineage: Eukaryota > Metazoa > Chordata > Aves > Tinamiformes > Tinamidae > Nothocercus > Nothocercus julius. Next base: position 269,033 of record VZSV01000026.1, on the reverse strand, counting down.
AGGGAGAAGCAGAAGCTGCACTGCCCTGAGACACCCAGCCACCAAAAATACAGAATGCTGCAAACCAAACGCTTGGAGAGACACAGAGAAGGGCTGCTGGAAGGAGAAAGAGCCACTAAACTGCCACTATGGTCACAAGCTGATACGCAGCTAAAGGTTTTAGTCCATCAGAGTTGCTGTGAGAAGTGAAGAGAAGGCATTTGGGAATGCTTTTGTGTTTGATTTTGGATGGCTTGGGAAGCACAGCACATTCAGATCCCAATGTCATTGTTTGAGGGGTTGTTTGTTTTTATTCCCCTCCTCCCAACACAGAAAATTAAATCTGGCACACAAAGACAGGGCACTGATGACTCTTCAGGGATAGATTTTTATTGCATTTAGGAGCCAGTCAAAATAGTTTTTGACAATATTTTATTCTCAGAATTATAACTGAGATCCTAAGGGATGGAGGCATGCAAAGCCCGCTGTAAAGCAGTGGGAGATACAGATTGCCCAAGGCTCCTTTGAAATCCCAGATTATGTTATGGATATAGGCACACAATTGCAAGTGATCCATTTACCACACTTTAACTAGTTGCTGCCTGCCACATGAGGCATGCGAACCCCTTACACAGCCTAAGCTAATGTGATAACTGAATAGTTGTGGTACTTTAAGAACATACATGCAGGCAATTACTGTGGAGCTGTACTGTGTACAACTGATGGGAGGTAACTCATTGAGCAGTAGTAATGCAACCATTTCAGTCACATGCCCCGTCATTCATGGCAATGATATATCGTTTGTATTATAATAGCACTTCTAAGCTTCAAGCATGTGGTGGCCTCAGTGTGTTTGCTGCTGTGCCTGCATGCATGACTTATGATGACGACAAAGCATAAAGGATGAATGAAATGAACGGGTGGAGAGCAAGGGGTAATAATAGTAATAAGTATAATGAAGAACAGGTAAAATAACACATTTTCTACAAATGCTGGAAGTCCAGAACCAATTTTCAATAAACTTCAGAGAGGGAAAACACCTCCATCGTGGACATACGAAAGTTTGTTGTTGTAGGATTGCTCATTCAACCTCATTACTGCTTTATTTTTAGGGGCAAATTGACAAATGCCCTGGTACTAGCCTCTAGTCACACACAGCTGCAACTTTGCCTGTGCAAAAAAACACACCACCATACATAAAACATTCAAAAAAAGCTTCAGACATGAAGCAGTATCTCCCTTTGAGAAACTTTCTTTGTCTGATCTAACATTTGGGAAACTTAAAACAAACTCTCCATATTTTTTCTTTTCTTTTCTTTTTTTTTTTAAACCAGGAAACTCAGCTGGTACTTGAATTAAATAAACCAGCTACATCTTTTCCACAGCTCTATATGCAGTTAATAATGGTACTACTTTGAAGTTAGCCAATTCCTTTCCTCTGACAGTCTCACAGTGCTTTTAAAATGTAGCTGAATGTTATTACTCCCAATGTAGTGACTCAGAATAAAACATGAAGAAAGGAAGTGATTTGCCTAAGATTATAAAGCAAACCAGTGGCAGAGCCCAAGTTTCTTTGACCTAATTTCCTCTAGGTCAGTGACACCCAATTTTGGGGCCATAATAGGCTGTATATTCCCTTTAGGAGATTTTATCACATGTCTTCTACAGCACTGAAATGGTGGCATCTCATCTCATATGGCCATACGGAAGACACACTGACCATAACATGGAAGAGAAGAGATGCTGTAGGACTCTGAGAATAAAAAAATAAGAAGGAGCAGAAATTGTCTCGTGCATCTCCAAGTCTGGCCAAAAGCTCCTTCCCTGCCCTAACCAAGTTACCAACAAGAGGAAAAAAGGGCTGCAGAGAGGAGGCTGTGAGTGGGATAAATTGTGATGACTGGGAGCTATAGATATGACACTCCTGTTCTCAGTAATACACCTGCCATCATTCACAGCATTCATTACCACAAGAGTTCTTGTATTTTTATTCATCAGTGAGAGCAAAACAACTGAGCCTCTTGATGCCTTTGTCTGTGAAACACTTTTGTCTGCTGTATTTGCATCACCTTTGCCATCACAGCTATAACAAATCACCTTGTTAATGTTACAGTGCTTGTTCCTGTGGCCTACAGTGATCCCGTGCAGCCTGGTGGACACCACTCACATCACGATAATCTGCCACATTTTCATGCAATTAGTATCCAGCAAACTGTGCTCAAATACTCATACACATACAAAAAAGATTAAATAAGGCCCATTTAATGTCATGAATTGTCCTGTTAGGAGTTAATGAGGTCTGGGAGGTTGCCAAAGTCCAACACACAGAAAGCTGAGGCAGGCTGGGAGGCAGAGAGGGAGGAGGTAGTGGGTTCAGCCAGATAGACCTTGAAGTGCAACAGCTGCGCCTTGTCTTTGAGGAGAGGATCAAGTAGAGAATATGAGATAGGCAAACGTTGGCTTAAACTTTCTTCTCTCTTTGATTGTCCTTGGACATCTGCCTCATCTCCTGTCAAGAATGTTTGGCAGCTGCGAGCTCCAAATAACACCACACAGCCAGGCCCCGATCGGAGCCTTCTAATACTTTAAGCCAACTAGTCTCTGCTGCGCGTCTCGACCGATCCTGAACTATGCTAATGCCTTGAGCTAACCAGGCTTTCTATCAGCCCAGGAGATACACAGAAGTGGAGCCTGCGGTTTATTTTCCTCACGTGCTAATTGGCTTTAATTGTTGGCCAATTGGATTTCAAGTTTGGAATAGGGAGCCCCAGACAAAAGGAAAAGTGTTAACTTAAGACCGTGGGAGAGCCAGGCCGTTCTGTTCAGTTTCTAATGGGATAGGCTTTATGCAGATACATAAGTCTCAGGGCAATGGGTGTCCTAGAAAGATTTCTCAAGCATAACCAATGCTATTTCCTATAAAATGTATGCTGCCATATAGGCTCAAAGTCAGTAATGTTCAGCTATTTTCTGGAGTATAAGTTACCAATTTGGTACCAAAGTGTTTGTGTTCATTTTGCCTCAAAAGTATATCAATAGGTATTGTGAATACTGAATCAGTTCTAATATTTCAGCTAATATAGACAACTGCTTTAAAAACAAAACTGCTTTTGCAAAAACTAGTGTCTTTATTTTGCCCCTACCATCAATGGCCAGAGATGGTACGAAAAACAAGTCTTCCATCCTATATGTATCTTGGTGCCTGTTAAACAGGACAAGTCCTCTTCCCTTTGGTTTTACATCCATTCAGTCTCTGAAGAAATATCACATTATGAGATTGATACTTCAATGACACCAGTTTTACTGCCACTGCATTTCCATTTGTTTCAAAAGTGTTAATGAGAAGAGAATCAGGCCATGTAAATACACCTGTGCAATCAGCCAGCCTATGCAACTTCTGCATAATCTTTAATGTACTTTGCCTGCACCTCTGGTGGATAGGGAAGTGCTATTACCCATCTTTTACTGAGGGCACAGAGGGGCAAATCTGCAAAGGTAGCTGGGATCATAAATGCCTATGAAAATATGGGCCAGAGAGACTAAAGGCCAGCTTCTCAAAACTGAATTAATAGGATTTGGGCACTTAACCTGCTTAAGTACTTGTAAGAACTTGCTGAAGAACTACTGAAAACCGATCACAAATGATTTGCCTACAATCATATGGGCTGCATTCACCAGAGCAGAAATCCAGGTACTTAAATCCTATGATGGGAATTTAGTGCCATTAGGACCCAACCAAGCTCCTGAGCAAAACCTCAAACAAATTTTCATCTTTATCTTTACATAAAATGTCTAGAAATAGGAACATATTACGGCACTGTAAAGATCTGGCAATGAAGTTCTCTGCTCTTCTCCATTTGCTGAAGTGTGTCTTAAAACTCAGTTCAAAGTATTTCCCCTTACTCACCCTGCAAATAAAGTGATGCTCTTACCTAGAAGTAGAAAGTTGCTTTCAAATCTATGTAGCCATTACCAGGTGCTTAATCAAGCCTCAGCCTCATTGACAGGATTTTTCAGGCTATTTTGCAGATTGTTCTGCAAGACATGGAGCTGATGCATACTAATAATTTATAGTATAAAAATGTAATGTAAGAATATAAAAAGTGTAAAAAAAATAATGAAAATAACCTCATTTATTCTGTCACATAGTCATTCCTCATAACTAGTCATTCAGGTGTTTTATGAGTAGTGTGCCTTCAGCATTGTTTTGGAAGTATCTTTCTAAAGATGTAAGGGCACTGAACAAGACTGCTGTTCAGATAATGCCTCATGCACAGACTCAGCCCAAAAATCCAACCCCAAAGTCCTTGCCTCAGTATCTGTGCTTTCAGAATCTGCTCCTGGGGACTGTTAAGGCCCAGATTTTCCTCCATTATTTCAGGTCACTTGGCACTACCCGCTACCTTAAGTGCCTAAACTTGGCTTTAACAAACTAATGGAGAATTCTCCCATGTGAAAGTGTTCTAACAGAGCTTGGGTTTACTGGAGATGAGCACACTACAGATAACCTATGCTACTTCAATTTATAGCTCACATATATGCAGCCTTTGATTATAGCTAAAGAGGCAATGTTTGAACAGCTCCTAAACTTCCTGATTTTATTAGTATCAACCTAAATGCACACACATAATAAAAGTCACTTTTTGTTGAAGGTCCACTCATTCCTTCTGCAAGTTACACCACAAACAAGGAGAGAAATGAGGCAATCAACACAGAGGCACACGCTCATTCATATACAAAGTTTCAGTAAATTCTCTGGCATTTAAATCCTCAGGCTGCAGAAAATCTCTGTGCTGATAATACCCAAGACTGGGCCCTGTCATATGAATCCTGAGGTGTCTGTGTCTGATGCTGTGGTTTAACATTCAGCTAAATATTTCCCATTCAGGTGCATTTTACTCACTTGCTCCAGATGGGATCAGAGCTGAGAATGCCAGACCCGCATACAAAAATGTTCTAGTGGTAGTCCCAACTGGGGCAAGAAAGAGATGTGTCATAAATCTTATGACTCATTGTCCTAACACATGTATGGACAATCTAGATAAATTCAGATAGTGGATTACTTTATCCCTGTTGAGCTTGAGCTGTGAACATCCTGACCCTTCTCTTTGTAAAAGCAGTACAAGTGTTTCAACATCAAAAGAAAAAGGATCTCAGCTCCATCCTATCCCATTACCCTATGTAAACTGCTATAACAGCAAAAGCAGGGGAACTATGTGGGGAAGTGACAAACTCACCAACTTCCTCTCAAAAATCTAATGCCTAGGCATAGTACCATGCTCTTCTCCCTGAAACATGATATTCTCTCCTGGCATGCAAAGCCCCAGGGGAGAAAACACTTGCAAAAACTTACAGCTACAGTGGCTCTGACCCAGAGTACTCAGCCTTAGGGGCAAGACCCAAGGTCAGCCTCATCAGCAGTTCAGAGACATCACAGGATTGATGCAGAGGATGATCCCAGGCTTCCACAGCCATTCTGGGACCACCGGCCCCATGTTCCACACCACAGGCATTGCTCTCCACTGGCATCTTGCCCTCAAAGCATTCGCAGGAGGTAAAATGTTGCCTGTAAGAACAAACACCCCAAACAAAACTCTTTGCTTCTCTTTCATGCCACATCTTCCTCCTCCAAGAGCATCTCAGCATCCATATGAGAGGGGGGGGGAAAAAAAAGTGGTTGATAGCAGCTCTGGAGCTGAGACCATCATGGAGCACTTACCCTGCCTGCCTACTCTATTTTGACTTGGGATCATCCCAGTGTGGCTCCCTCTGTGTCCTACGCTGCAGGAGATTGTGCAGCCATCGCCGAGGAAAGCTGGGCACTAGACACGTTCTGCAGCTACTCAACAAGTCCCCGGGCCTGGGCGGGGGGTGAACTGCCGGCCGGTGCCCATCACCTGCTCCCGCAGCGCACTGAAGCGCGCTGCTCGCTGGTGCCGAGATTCCAGAGAAGCTGCAAGTGGATGCGAGTGGCAGATGCTGCTAACAGGCACCAGAGAGCCCGAATCACAAGCCCTGCCTCTCCCTGACAAATTGCCCCTTCCCTGCAAACATTTCAGCGTGTAACTTATCTCCCAATCGGAGCTCTGGCCGCCCCTCTTTGCAAAGGCAGCGTCCTTCCAGGTGGATTATTTTCCACTCAAAGACTGATGCCTGCAACAGCAATCTTGAAAGTCTCCTGCTATCTGCTTCTCGCTCTTCACAGGACAAGACAAGACCACCCAGTGATTCGCCTGAAGAAATATTACACCAGGCTGTGGGTCGGCAGGCCTGAAATTGGCCCAGGGAGCAAATCGACAATGAGTTACCCAGCTTAGAAAACACAAGAGGATTAATAACTTGGACAGTGTGCTGGGTAAAGCTAAACTCAGAAACAATTCCAAATCCAAACTTCATCAGAATTTTAATCTTTACAGACTTTGAGCTCCATAGCACCATAAATCCTTTCCATTGTGACTCATTGTTACCCTGATCTTCCTTATAAAGCACATGGTGAAAACAGTGTAACATTTTCCTTTCTTATTGCTCTCCTTTGTAAAACCATCTTTCCCTGTATCTTTCTGCCATTTGCCTGTTAGTCATGGGCCTCACTCCTGAATGAGCCACTTCAGAAATGTTACACTGATGTCAAATTGATACATGTCCTGCCAATACCTCATACTTTCTCTTTATTTCATGTCAAAAGGTACCATTTAGGAATGATCAAAATTTGGAAACTTCTCCAGGCAAAATTTCAACTGAAATGCAATTTTTCTATTGAATGGAAAGTAACCTTTAAGAGAAATCAGAATATTGAAGAGTTCACCCAAGGCCACAAACACTTCGTGTTTCAGATTTCTCTTTTGTTCTGTGTCTTTTGGAGAAACTGAAACCCTTTGTAGGGGATACTATTTACACTTAAGTCCTCAAAAACGATTTTTCAGCACAGTTCTGGTGCTGGATCTGGTCAGCTGCACACGCACACACCCCAAAAGAAAAACCAATGCCTTTATGCCTGTGAACTCCAGCCTGGTAAAGGGTTTTCCCTGTTGTTTCCCTGGGTCTCTACATCCACACATCAACTACTGAGAATAGTGGACAGATGTAACAAGTTCTGAGCAGGTAGAGCTGCAGTGACATGTCTGAGGAATAAAAATAACATTATCCTTTGAATTAGTTATTATCTATCTCAGACCACTCCCCACGCTCTCCTATACAAACACCTTCCACAGGGAATCCATTGCAATAACCAAGTCCTTAGTGAACTTTATGAATCCCCTCTCTGGTATATTTTGTCTTTTAAGGGCCAACATGTCGCTTATGATGATACCATTGCAAGGGTATGTCAAAATCATGTTCCTAATTTTTTAATCAAGCAAGAACAGTAAGATGTTGCTGTCATGCCCCAAGAGCAGCGCAGGGAGAAAACCGAGGTCCTCAGTGGGGCAGTGCAGCAAGATGTGCAGCTCTGAGCACATGAGCAGCCTTATGAACTACCATATGATTCCCTTTGAGATCTAAGCTGTTCTCTGTTAAGCTACGTTTTGAAATTCAACCTTCAGCACACAACAGAGTCCTGACCACCCTCCAATAAAAAAAATAATATCCTGCTTGTTTTGGCAGATACTTCCCCCCCCCCTTAAATATGCTATTCTATCTTGTTTCTGGCTGTTCAGGATTTTCTCTCCTAAGCATAACGTAATAGACTGAGACATGAGTCAATCCTCTCCTTTAAAGCAAAGTGATTTCTCCACTCCTTCCCAGTGATATCTATTTTGGAGGCTCTCAACTTCCTGGTGGGCCAGTGGGACATCCCGCAGCCTCTTTATGGCTGGTGGTCTGCAGGAGGGAATAGGATTACATCTCTCAGCAGCCAATGGTGTTGCCTGTAGGTTCAATAAATGGGCTTAGAAAAAAGACACACACACACACAGCATGTCCTTCTTACTCTGCTTTTCTTGGTGCAGCTGAACCTGCACAGCCAGTGGGAGTGAGCTCTATAGTGATAACGGTAACCATTGACTTTCCCTTTCCTGATTTCACCTCTTTCATTATGTTGCGGAGCTTTGTTCCACACTAGGAGATTATGCAATGGGCCGAGAAGATGTGACTTCAGTGAGATATAGCACACAAAAAACTGTGACAAATTGCAATGACAGGGGCTCCGATGGTAGCTTGTGATGGAGTGAAATTAAATCCCTACCCAAACAATGCAGCATTATGCTATGTTCTATAGACACCCTTGTTGAGGGTATTGAGAGAAAAAGGAGACGGGCAGAGGGAGATGCACACATGCTTTCACCCTCCTTGTTCCCAGCTAGTCCTTTTCCTCTGTGTTGGCTTCAGAGTAAACAAAAAATAAAAAAAATAAAACAAGATTTAATATTTGGGCCCACAAGGGGTGCATGACTCAGGGTGGACTGCAGTAGATTGGACGAACACCCAACAAACAGCACTGGCCTGTTGTGCTCAGAGGGCAGTGCTGGCTCCAGGGAGCTGTAGCTGAACTGTCCCCATAACTCCACAAGGAACATCTCAAGTAACTCACCCTCCTTCCTCATTAAAGTGCTCCCTGAGGAATGCTGTGGAGGACGATGTGTGTGCACCTTTGTGCTCCCTTGTGCCGCACTAGGGCAAAACTGCCCAGGAAAGGCTTTTTTCATGCTAAATAACTGACCTAGGTTGCCTTACTGCCCTGTTTATCTTCTCCACCTGAACCAGCCATTCATTCCCCAAGGAATACATCCAAACATCAACTCAGACACAGCTCCTACAGGAAGACAACAGGAGACTTGCTGGCACTGAAAGAAGATGGAAGCACAACACACCAGGAGAGAACGTCTGCCATTCTGGGGCCAACCAGGTGTTGAACCAGCCAGTAGCCTCCAAAGAGGCCAGATCCAAATCCGGGAGAGAAAGGGACAGGCAAGTACAGAAAGTGCAAGACTGGCTCACAAGCCCTACATTGGCTCCTGCCCTTACTGGGATTTCCAGAAGCAGCCCATGGATAGGAAGGGAAATGAAGGCAAGTCTGGGAGCCTAGGAGCACTCAAAAAGAGTGCAAACTTTATGAGCTGGTCAGCTTTACCAGTTCTCTCAGTAACTCTTGCAGGACTCCCCAGCTTAGCTTTCACTGGAAAGAAACAATAGTTCAAGCTGTGAAATGTTTTACATTCAACTTCCACCTCTCCCCCTCTTCAGCAGAGTTGCCATGAGCCCAGACTTTGAAAACATTTCAGACTTAAAAGGTTAAGATTTAAGTGCTGCTGATTTTATCTCAGCTTTTAACTAACATAGGCAGGTGGATTAGAGATATGTGTACAATCTCCACTCTAGACACTTGGGTAAATATGCACAAGTACTGACTGAGCCAAGGAAGGAATCTGATGTTATTGTCTATTAATTTGAAAGCAGAGATTAAAGAAAGTGCAGAAATCAGTAGTGTAAATATCAAAAAGGATTTCCATTTATATGTAAGAACATTACTCTAGCAGTCTGGATATTTCAAACAACATGAAAGCTTTCTTCCTCAAGAAAAAGAATTGTGAATTTGTTTAAATTTACATATTTTCCTCCTCTTTGTTTGCAGGAATGGTCACCATGCTTGCAGATAGGAAGCAGTTTGCTCAGCAGGACTGGGTTTTGTTCAGAGTCTGGATTTGGCTAGCAGACTCATAAGCAGCAAAAGTATTTCAGAAAGTTACATGGCAGGCAACAGGGCTGGAAGTTTCCCTGCCTTGTTATTTTTTCCTGGTAATTTTTATGAAGATTTCTCCTCTATTTTTCACTGCCTAATAGCTTGAAAATGGATACTTGTTTCTACTAATATTTTTGTTATACCAATATTTGTCAAAAATTTGGCAGAAATGACATGCAAGTGATGGGACACTCAAAATCATTTTGGCTTTGACTGTCAGTCAAGTCAAAAATGTGACTTCTTACCCTGCTTACATGAATTTCTTCTGCCTTCTGACTAGCTGCCTACAACTAATTTTTATGAATGATGGATAATAAATATTGAAAAGTCAGATTACTAAAATTAAGTGGCTGCAATTGCTTTTAGAAAAGATCAGAAATATACAGAGGCCCCCAAATTGGCTGAAATCAGTAAGAAATATTGTAAGAAACAATATTTTCTCTAGAATTGGAATTAAATTGGGTCTGAATGCAATGGGTGCTCTTTAAAAGCATAGATTGGGTTAAAATATTACGGATTTCTCTACTATGAAAGTTTTACAAATTCCTGGAGGTCATCTGAATACTCAAAAATAATGCATAATATGACCCTATGAATCAAATAGGCCAAGCTCAGCACTTTTTATTAGCAGAAATATTCATGAATCTTTTATCCCTCGCCTAGTCCACCAGCTCTTACTTTTGCCCTGTTCTCTCCTTAATGCAACATTTCATAGGAATGCCAAGAAAAAGGAACCCAGCTTCAGGTTTAATTGCTAATATTTCTAAATTTAGTCAGTGTAAAAATCCATCTGAGGCTCCAAAGATTTTCCCTGTAATCTGCAGAACCTGAGTTTGAATCTGGCCCAAGAGAGCACCACAGCAAATAAATACCATCTGATCTCTACAGAAACCTGACAAAAGTTCAACTGTTTTCCACCTTGCTACAAGTATATCAGAGTTGATTTCCCAATGCAATGCTGTAGGGGAAAAAGTCAATTAAAATGCAACTGTCCCAATTTCAAGAAAAGGCACTGATCAGCAGGAATCACTGTACAAGTGGTTATATATNTGTTTTAAGCAATCCCATACTAGGTTAGTAAGCTAGTAATGCAAAGCTGCCTCACCTTTTGACTCACATAACACTGGACAATCAGCAGCAAACAAGCCAAATGACCCCAGTTTTCCACAAAACAGTGTAGCAATTCTGGGATTCAGCTCATTCCTACCATCTTCCTCACCTGCTTCTGTGACCATTATGGTTATTACAGGTGAGCTCTGCCATAATTGGCTTCAGGCATAGTATAGAACTGCCAGTTTTACTACGTATCAGCATTTTCCCTGTCAGCACAGTCAAAAGGAGATTAGGCTAGACAGAAAGGAACAAATTCTGGATGCTGGAAACCAGACAGATTTGGTAATCATTTTGTCTGACCTAATGGCTCTTCACTTTGAAATGTGTGAATGTCTTATGGAAGACAAAGTTTTTACAATAAAAGAAAATGTGAGGCTTTTCCAATTCTCTTTCTCCAACAACTGGTATCATGAGTGACCATGTAGGTTCTTGGCCTCAATAAGTTTTATTCAGTAAGCCTTTATTGCTAACAATCATATAAACATAGACAATATTATCTGGTAGCAAACCACATTTGTGTATTCATATGCAGCAGGTATGTAAGTTTTCATTAGTTCAGTGAGAATATCTCATGCAAAACCATGATTTCACAAAACATTTTTGTGCAAAATGATATTCGTCAGATTCAGTTATCACTTAAACAATTTTTCAGAGAAAAGACAAGCTCCCACCCAGTTCTAATGTTAAGCACCTGTAAAGCATGGGAGACTCTCCCCAAGCTCAAGCATCAAGTCCATCCAATTCAGCAAGATTAATTAACACGAGAGCAAATAAGAATCACTTCATTTCAGATGTTCAAAAGCTAGGTGTGAGAATTTCAGTTTGCACTAAATTTTAATATTGAAACTATACCAATAATTACCAAATAAAAAGCCAAGCGTAGGTTCCAAGCTTCTTCAAATGGCCTGGATCAAGAGTTCATTCATATTATGTTACGGGTAGCAGCTACGCTCCACATTTGGCTCTGGTTCAGTTTCTTTGAGTCTAAGGCCAGGATAGAGCTTCAGTTCATCTCCCTCAACTCTGTCCCACACAATTATATTTCACTCACATACTTCTAAGCTGAGCCCAGTGACATTAATTAAATGAGAGCATTTCAGAAATCAGGAGACAAATTGCTGCATGCTCTAGGCAGAGAGCAGAAGAGACAAAAACGACACCAGGCCTCCGCGGGGGCAAGGAGCCCACAAGGTGACTCCGCTTGGGATCTGCCTTGTGTAACTTTACATGTCTATAAGGTAGATGTCTACATTTGATCTCATCGCACATGTACTTCATCACAGTCAGCAGAGAGAAAGGGCATTGCTGGTGCACAACTCACCTGCTCTGTCTACTACAGAATGAAACAGAGGGGCCCATTTCTGCCTGCTGAGAGAGACTGTGTCAGGTAGGAGCTCTGAAGAGAAGATCTTCACCTCACGTGTTTAGTTTCAAACTATCATTTCCTCCAAACACAGGAACATACAGGCTGGGATTTCTGGCTTGAGCCTGCATGTACTCCGGGTGACAGATGTCTATCATACAGCGTTATCTTTGAGGCTAAGATGAGGCTGACTGCATTCTTTATAAATACCTGAGGGGTGAACGTAGGGAGGATGCGGCCAAACTCTTCTCAGTGGTTGTCAGTGACAGTTGAAAACACAGTACAAGTTGAAACAACAGGAAGTTCCACCTCTGTGTGAGGAAGAACTTCTTTCCTGTGAGGGTGACAGAGCCCTGAACAGGTTGCCCAGAGAGGCTGTGGAGGCTCCTTCTCTGGAGATCTTCCAAACCCACCCGGCTGCCACCCTGTGCTCTGGGTGTCCCTGCTGGAGCAGGAGGGTTGGACTAGATGATCTCCAGAGATCCCTTCCAACCTCAACCATTCTGTGATTCTCTTTATACAAGTCAGAATTGATATTATTGTCCTCTCACTCAAATGAAAAATGCTTAGCTCAGAAGGAGCCCTTGAATTTTATTAAATGTTAATCTGGAATGAAGTAGAGACTGTTATGTAGAGTATTCAATGCCTGGCACTTAAAATACAAAAAGCACAAGACTAGGACATTCTGGTTACTCTTTTATTGTAACATTACTAGTGTTACATAACTAAAGGTGTCAATTAAGAGACTTTACTTTGATCCCTATGGAAATGTTCTAAGGCAGAAAATAAACAATTGTGAATTTGGGAATTGAAAGTCCTATAAACCCTTGTCTTCTGCTTATCTAGCCAGGATTAGAAAATACAGCCTAGCACAATGCAATCTCTTCCAACAATTCATCTCAGCCGTCATGTGTTTCAACTCTTTTCTGAAAGAATAGCCTCTAGGAAGAAGGCTGAGTGCAAAATTCACAGCACATAAATTAGCCCCTTTCTCCAGCTAGTGGGATATTGAGAGGAGATTGCAATTGCTTTGTTACTCAAATGTATTTGACATACTCTCTTGACATTTTTAAGCTCTCCTGGCTATTCAATGTTTTGCCCTGTATAGTTGCGATCCCTGTTTCAAGGCGAATTCTTTCCTTAAATCCTACAACTGAGCATCTTGGCTTGCAAGAGCAAACGCATCAGTTCTCACAAAAAGTTGTGCCCACACTGGCAATGCTGGCATCTGAAAGCAGCAGTACAAGCAATCACACAAAAATCAAGGGAAAGCGGGAACTGGAGCAGACAGGGTAAAGATGAATTCTTTGCAAAACCTGAATTTCTGTGAACTTCTTAAGCTTGCCTATCCCCCTTCATATAGGAACCACACACCCATATTCACTGCAGAATCTCAGCATGCTTACATAGCACCACATACAGTGTGCAAGATGCATTAAGAAACTCAATATTAGATTTCCCACTGATTTTTGAGCGAGTGGATGTGTGGTTGACTGCCTGACTTTTTCCCCTTTTCCCAGCACCCCTGGATACCTAGTTCTGCTGTCATCAGTCCAAACACATGCTCTATTTCCCCCCCTCTTTCTAAGCTAAACTCTTGCTCCTGCTCCCCCTCTCAATACATTACTCTTTCCTGTCTCAGTGCTTCGAAGCAGTAGTGCCTGCCAGGAATCTGAAAGATTCAGTGGGTGTACAGAGCAGCCTGGAAAAGGGGCAGACAGGACAGAATTGCCCTGCGCTGGCCCAAAATGGGAAGTTTTTAAACTCTACAAAAGTCCCTTGGAAAAAAAAAAATCAGGAAAAAGGAGGCACGGCAGAAAGTGGCTTGTTCAGTTGGTATAGGTGTTTGTGAATGTACACACTTTAGCACTGAATCTATACCAGTGATTAAATGGTCTTTAAATCAAAGCCAACAGATAAATAAGGGAATTATTCCAAAACCAAGGGGGTTAAAAAACACTCTGCATGCACCTGCTGGAGACGCTGTGCTGCTGGCTCTACATTTCAACTCTAACCTGTATTTGATATGGTGTTGTTGCAGCTGTGGGTTGGGGTGGTTTATTTAAGTGGCTCCAAATGCTTGTCAGTGTGGCAACCAGCTGAATACATAAAACAGGCTCTCCAAACCCTTTATGGCCCAGGGTCAGAGTAAATGGAATAATAAAATCCAAATGCTTTTGTCTCATTTTCCATCACCCAAGCCTTCCGCATAAATCTACAGCTTTGCGATGACCTTCGCATTCTGTGTCGGGGATGAGGCCGCAGGTCTGAGATACATTTGGTCTTCATCCTAGGTCTTTAAAAGCTTTTTCCAATTAATTTTAACTGACTTCCATAAGGATCAAGTACAGTTTCCTCCTCCCAGCCCCCTCACTCCACATCCCACTCCCTTCTTCTACCTGGCATCTTTTTCAACCAGTCAATGGGGGGAACACTAGAGAATACTACTATTGATCACATTATATGTGGTAGCACCTACAGCAGAGACATTTACAGAATGATTTAGCAAACAGGAAGTGAGAGTTTTCTTAAAGGAGTATTAATTTGACATTTTCCTCACTGCTGGGTGCCTGTTTTTTTTTTTTATTTCTCTAGTGCCATGCTATCCCCATTCAGATGTCAGAGGACACCCATTCTCCTGCATATGTGTTTACAAAAGGTAGGTCACTATTAAACTAAAATATATATGCTTGGGTCTAGTGAATCAAAAATCACCTTGTCTGGAATTAACTGCTGAGGGCTGCTCCTTCCCTCTTCCCCATCTGATCTAAATTAGCTGTAGTCACATCTATGTATTTCTATTATAGCAAAGAGCAACTCAAACCTCTGTCAGAAACAAGAAGTCCTTAGACATCAAGACGTCCTGATATTAAGAATCCAGAGATCTCCCCCTCCAAATTCCCAAAGGTGATGTTTCAAGACCAAAAAAAAAAAAAAAACCACACACACACCAGTGCTTGAAAAAAAACAAGTTCCTATTTTTTCATTTAGTGAAGCTAGGCCAGACTTTGAGAGCTCTAGGGAGCATTATGGGACACATTCACAGCCCAGAGCTTCCACAGTTATTGTAGCTCCACTGACTTCTGAGAGCTGAACAGATCTACACTGCCAGAAGACTTGGCCCATACTGTGCCAAGTGAGTGGTACAGGCAATAAACCTAACAGTCATGTACCTCGCTACTGGGAGCTTGGGCTCAATTAACCTTAGACAAAACACTGAGCAAAAAATATGCACGAGACTGCTGGTTTCCCGGGGCCTGCCCAAGAGAAAACAATTAACAGCCATCTCCAAGACAAATTCCAATTTTTTGAGATTTCCTCTACAAAGTGTTAAACATTTCTTATATAGTTCTGATCATTCTGGTTCAGCATTGGAGGACCCATCTCCCCAGTTGCATTGAACACTCCTACTTGAAGCTTCTCAAGATTTATCCATCACTATTGCAAGCTTCTTTCACCAACTATTGATGTTCATGGAGTTGCATCCCTCAAAAGCACTAGAAAAACAGGAGCTTTGTCTAGAGTCAACTTTCCCTTTTTTTTACCTGGTGAAACCATCCTTTCAAGCAGAAAATAGGCCACTAAGAACTAGGGCACTTTGGTTTCAAATGGCATCAGAGGCTGTACTTGGAGTCTCTGGAGCCTAGGCAGTTGAAAATATCAGCTGAAGCTTCTCCTGTGCACAGAGTATCCACAGCAGTTCCCTGATGTGAATTCTCTGGTAGATGATGAGGACTGAACTCAAAGGATGGTCTTTCCCTAAGAGGTGCATTAATAGTCCCTCATCTCTGCCCAGCTGTTTTCATCAAACTTGTAGGAATTTAATATTGCTGTTTTAGGGCTGGTTCAAGTTTCCCAGCACATTCAGAATTACCAAGAGAGGACAGCAGGTATTTCTAACCATACACTTATGCAGAGGGGAATCAGGTAAACATCATTCCTCTATAATATTCATTCTTAGCTTAATTTCAAACTTCAAATTCCCCAACACTCTTCCTCCAAAATTAAGAAGAAAAGAAATCATACAGCTGACCACAGCAGTGAGAAAAACAGAACCATTTCTTCCTGAAGGCTATGGCTATAATTGCATACTTTGAAGGCTTCACTTTTGTAGCCTGAAATTGAGCTTTTTATGTTAATTCAGTGTGGATTAGAAGCCCTGATTTTTCAGTTCCAATTCATGTTAAGTCAACAGAAAATTGTCTTTCAAACCTAGATGTCTAACTCCACTTTCAATACAGACCAAACCTATCTGTGACCTCCTAAAACCTGAGTGGATTTAAAAAAAAAAAAAAAAAAAGCCAATCCATCCAGCTATAGAGAACTCTAACCCAAAAAAGAAAAACAGAGCAGGTGTTCAGCCAGTCAATTAATTTGTGTAGCTTTTGCCACAACACAGGGCATTAACACTGCCAAGCACTGCACACAGGTGGCAGGGCGCATGTTTGGGGAGGCAGAGAGACAGCAAGACATACTGTGAATTTTCTCCCTGAGCAACGTGATTACAGAAACAACTGCAAATAACTTCGTGCTGATCCACAGCAATGCATTCAGCACTCCCTAATCTTCCAAATGTCTGCCTATGCAATGGCATGAAAACTATGGCATTCCTTCAGCCTTTACCTATGGAGACACACCTGGGTTTTCATTCACCTATTCATTGTTGGATGATTATTTATGGGCTTCTGAAAAGAAACCCAATGAAGTTGTTTTCATATTATGAATACAAAAAGCTGAATGCAACAGGATAGAGAAATGCTAGGAGGAGAACATACAAAAGACAGTAGGCATAACTTCCACATAGAGATTTTAAATCAGTTTCAGGAGACTGAGGCACAGGGTGAAACAGTTCAGCTATGCCACATAGCAGAGGCAGGGATCACCTTCAGATCTCCTGCCTCAATTCTCTACATGAGCCCCAAGAACCTCCATGCTCTGGCCTAGCACCTGAAACTAAATGGTTAATTGAGAGGCTGTTTCCCCTGGAGTGGAATCAAATGAAACACTAAAGTTAGACACTCAAGTAGGCTTACGGGTTTAATTTAAAAGCAAGGGGGACTGGTAGCAAGGAGTTCTCGGTCAGGGGTCATTTGTTATAGAATATACTTCTCACCTTCATGTTCCTCAGGGCTGGGCTCTGGCAAACTTAATGACATTTGGCATGTCCACCTGCTCCATCAGTCTATTCTTGAATTAGACAGCTCAGAGCAGAGTGGCTTGGGCACTTGTTTGGGTCTCAATGCTTTTAAGGGTGTTTAAGTACAGAAATCTTTGGCTTTCTGTTAGAACAGTGGTTGTGGTGATGCCCACAATGCTTAAGGAAAAAATTCAGTGCAGTGCACAGTGCAGTTTGGCTGAAGGAATGACCTTAATTCAGAGCATTTCTATGGGCGTCTGTTTAGTGATTATAAAAAAAATTTGCGGGATCTTGATCCAAATGAAGCTAACTTCATTCCATTTTAAGGCTCAGGATTTCAGACCAAACATCTGTCTGAAACTTGATATGAAATTCACACGATTTAGACAAAAAGCCCCAAGTCAATTAGACGTCCAGCATACAGTCAAGATCCTTGGCTACGATCCTTCAAAAATTAGCGTGCATGTAACTTTATACACATAAGAAGAGCTAGTACATTCAACAGGATTATTCTGGGCAAGCTTTTTCCCAGAGCAGGGTTCTCGGTTGGAACCAAACCACAAACCACACCAAGTTCATACAGCTCTAGTACAAACATTTTACACTTCTGAAACCAGAGCAATTTTCTCTTCATGGCTCTGTAATCACTCAGCAGTGGGGATATTCCTGATAGAGATTTCTGACTTCGAATTTGAAGCCAACAATAAGACAAGAGGTGCTGAAACTCTTCGGCAATGTGGCTTGTGCTTGCCCCTCATCTAACCTACTAATAAAGCTGGGGAAAAGGGAAGCCCGAGACACAGGACTGTTTCTAAACACAATGTTGTTTTTCCTAAAAATCCCTGAATCTTGTCAACAGCTTTTCCACAGTATCAAGAGCCTTTCACAGAGTTTTCTTTCCCTCTCCCACCCTCAGATATGAAGAAAAAAAGTCCCATTTGGTTTCCAGAGGGTGGCCTGCTCATCTCCAGGAGCTATGAGAATGTTTGGAGAATGGGACCTCCCTCTTAAATTAAAAATTCATGTCAGACTCAGTGGGTGAGAGACCCACGTGCCCTCGTCTGGTCACAGAGCACAGCATACTGGCACATTAGCTTCTGAAGCTGCCTTTTCAGTGCTGACCTTTATATTAATGCTAATAGGGTTTGGAGAAATAAAATGTAAATTTGTCTCTAAATGGATTAGTCTAGGCTGGGGGTGGGAAAAAAGGGTACAGGAGGGGGGGATTGCTTGGAGCATTTGCACTAAAATTAAAACATTTATGTTCCAACACTTAATTTTATTAGTGGCACATCAGAGTTGCCTGAATGCATAATACATGTCTCAGGTCCTCTCTGCTCTCACTCAGATACTAAGTGTGTGTGCATGCACGCACCAGCTTGCTAGAGCTATACAATATATTTACCTAATAAACATCCTTTTACTTCACAAAGCTCACATTTTGTCATCAGGGTTGTTTGTTTGTTGTTGCATCCCAGGTTCTCCAGGGAAAGAAATACAGTGTGCAAGCTTCAGCTCTGCCCCAGGAACCGTGAAACTACAATCTGGGCCCAAAATTTTGTATCTGCGCAATAGTATGTGCGCCCATTTCTTCACATCAGCCATGGGTTTATGCACACAAATTGGATAATAAGGTTAACTGGTACTTACAAGTGCTTTACCTAAGCAGAGACCTTAAAAAAGGTAAAAAAAGAACAATATTGCCACTTTTCAGATAGGGAGATTGAGCCACAGCTGAAAGTTATATTTGGTAGCAATGTCTGAGAAGTGAGAAATGATATATTAACACAGCAAATTACAGTTCAGAAATTAACTTTTTGCTCCTTGCTTTCCTTGAGCTTCAGGAGTAGATTCTTCCCAGCCTCAGCAAGAGCACCATGACTTGCAAGTTCATTTAGGTCAGCTGTGACCCCAGGTTTATCCCCTTACACAGTGGATTGTTCCTCCCTTTTGAGGAAATAATTATGCATTAGAAACTATAGTTTCATTAAAATAAAAATGTTTTATAAGAATAGATAAAATGTGGCAAAACATACCAGTGAGAAAAAATTATATTTCATCTTGCCGAAATCAAAACATTTGTTAATATCGGCTCAATGTTTATATTAAAATGTGAATTTTCATATTCTGTGTTTATATATTTTCCTTAAATTGGCACCTAACTGCTATCTAATGTTTTAACATAGCACTGTTTTTAAAAGCACCTTTTTTTGGCTTGAAACATATCTAAATTTCAGCTATTCATTCTGACAGACACAGGTTTTCCAAAACGTCAGCAACTCCTTGGAATTAGAAACTCTGGGTCATAGCCAGATCTAAGTTCTCCTTATTGTAAATGAAGCTATATGCATTAGACATCCAGCCACAGCACACTTAGCTTGCAGGAACATATATCTAACTACAGTACCATAGCCAGACTAACCCAGAATTCAGACCTAACATATAAGGATGACAGATTCATTCCTATAGAATATTAATGATAATGAAACATTCCTATGTAAAAGGAATCATGCAAGCCACATGCTAGAGAAATTACTCTAAAATCTATGGTTCTTAAAGACAACTCTGGAAAACATTCATCACAACCACTCATTCTATAGAAGTATAGACTGCTGCATATGCCATAGGAGGATAGACCCTCCACACCTATAGAGGGCTGTAAAACACTTAGTCTTCCTTTTTGCCTGACTTTCTACAGGACTTCTCTGTAATCATTCCCACTTATACTCCATAACCTATAGATTAAACGGTCAAGCGATTCAGCACAAAGTCAGGCTAGGGAAAGGGGCAAGAGGAATCAGGACAGCAGTGATTAGGGCACCTTGTCCTTGCCTGAGCCAACACTAATGCTATAGATATTGCAGATACAGCTTAAAACACCACACAGATATGAAACACAGAGCATAGGTAGCATGCATACACACACAAGACCCTGCAAGGTGGAGGAAGAAAAAAATAAAATAACACAGAAGAACAGATCATTCAGTAGTGGAAAAGTATCTGATTGCCTAATGTAAACTGTGATTAGTGGCTCAGTGCCTGGACAGTGAGCACTTTGCAGGCCCCCAAATGCAGTCCCCAAATCAGCGTGTGTGCTGCCAATCTGTCAGGCAGCACAGCTGTAACACTTTCTGGCATTGCAATGTCTTCAGCTGGTTCGTGTCAGAGGCGGCCAGCGCGGCGGGAGCCTTTCCAGAAGTTGCGTCTTGAGTGTCTGCCTGCCTGGATCAAGGGTGTTGCCAGCTGAACATCACAGCGAGGGGCCACCGCATCTGGCCAGCAAGGCCCACGGAAGGGAAGAGGAGGGGGTGCCTGCGAGGGGGATTTGGGGCTGGGTGATTCCACTGACAGCAGCAAAGGCCACAGGTCTAAAGCCACAGCAGTGCAGAGAAAGCAGAGAGCACAACACAGAAAGGTTTCAAAGGGCTCAGAAAATGCCCTAAAAGCCACCAGCGCCATTAAACACCCCAGGCAAACGGGGTCTCAAGGATCCACACATGCAGGCTTCTCACAAAGCCTCTGTTACAAATTGGTATTAGCTCAAATCCAGATACTTCTCCTTAAAACACACTAATCTCCAGTTCATCATATCACCAGGAACCAAGTAAGACAAGGGGTAGCACTGGTGCCAGACACATGCAGTGTGAGCAGGACCCCCAGGTACTGCAGTGGGCAGGGAGAGCCAAAATGATCTTTTGTTCAACAAAGCACCAAAAAAATGTGCTTAAATTTGGTAGCTTCACATTTCTTCAGCTTAGTCATACATAATAATCTCATGACTTAATACCCCATAACAATTCTTTAACTCTCCCAAACACCAAACTCACGCTTACTGTTCACAGAGAGCTGCTGGATCCACGATGGTCCCAAAGGAGAAGGCTATTCCCAGCCAAGGGCAGAGGAAATAAAGGAACAGGTTACAGCACAAGGGAAAAAAAACCTCCAAAAGGATTCTTTAAGAGGATCTCAAATCAAGGGTTAATTGTTTCCAAATGACCACTGTGTGGGAGACTATTATGGGATGGGACCCATTCAGGCTGGTTTGAAGCTGCTGGTAGGCACCTTGAAAGAGGGATAAGCAGCAGCAGCTGTTTTACATTTAAAGTGACTGAAGTGAGTAGTGAATTACTGTGGGAGACAAATGAGCCCATGACATGATTGGACCTGGGACGGCTCTCCCAAGTGGCCACTTGTTTCATGAGAACTCCCACCCCCCGGGTCTGTATTTGAGTATCAAAGACACAAATAACACCAATTAATTCAGATTAGCCCACAAGAGACAGCCAGGTTAGCTGCCTGTTTATGGATTAGAGCCCCGGCTGCTATCATCTCTTCTGCCTTCAAGGTGCCATTCTGTTCTCTTTAGCTCCATTTTTGTCTTGGGAGTATAGGTTTTTCTAAAGGAAATCACAGGAGCGTAGACACAAGTCAGAAGCCAGCCAAGCCGGTGGAGTTGCGTTGATGCAAAACACTCACTACGAGCAAGCACAAGCAATGAGGCAGTGTGGGGTGGACCTTGTGTTTTGAGTCCAACAGACCAGGGTTAGCATGGACTGCCACAGTTCATTACAATATAGGCTATATATTCCAATAAATAGACAACCACTATCTTTTGGTTTTTTGGGGATTTTGTTTTTTTTATTGGGTGGGGTCAAGGAGGATGCTCCTTCATCCTATGGCATAAAGAAAACTTCTGAGAGACCAGAATTAGGACTTCATCTATAGATGGAATGAACTATCTGTCCTATGTTTTACTGGTCATGAATTTCAAACTTGAGTTCATTTGCAAACAGCTTCACAAGACTTGTAGAGCTTCCATTTGGCCATCTATCTGGCCATCAGCTTCTCTGTTTCGTTTTTGTTTGTTTGTTTGTTTTTTCAGTACTATCCTCGGGTTCTAATACTTGAGTAGGGATTTTGCTGCCTCGCATCAGATTATTTTCCCTCACTAACAACATGCAGAAGGGGTTGAGGGCTGAGCTGCAAAGCCCTCAGAGCAGTCTGAGCACCCTCTCTTGCATTTTGTGCCCAGACTGGTGACTTCCTAGCAGTACCATGAGCTCATGTCACTGCTGCAGGAATCGAGAGGAAGACAACAGCCCTGCGTGCTATTTACTAAACTGCATTAGTCAAAATACTGCATTTTAAAACCCCCTTAAGTTGTTATACATCATCATATAAGTCATCACAAAATAGTGAGTACAAATTCCTAAGAATTATGTTGACATGGAAATTGTCAGCAGAAGTGCTGGGAAATTTACATGTCCTCGTATATCCGTACTTGTATCCTCCACAGAAATTAACATATTGTAACGCTAATATTTCAAGGTAATGTTTTCTCATGAGAATGCCATATTTTATCAGTTAATATCATCCATGTAAAAACTATTCAATTACAGTATCAAGCAATGTATGATTAATACTAATATCACCAGTGTAAAGGCAAATTTGTAAGGTGTCATCGGAACTGTTCAGGCAGCTGAAAATGTCAGTGGCAGAAAAAAGATATTCTTTTTAATTAAGAAAAAAAAGTTCAATATTCCCGTGAAATGTATGGCCAGTGCTATCTAGAGCACAGCCCTTCTTGCCCTGGAAGGTGTTGGGTTGGTTACTGACTTCAGTGGGACAAGGGTCTTAACTCTACCTCAATGTATCGAGCCAGGAGCTCCATCCCTCGGATCCCTAATACCTAAATAAACATAAGCAACCAAGGGGGCTAAGTGTTTTATACAACTGGCAGATAGCCAGACTCTGAGATTTAAGTATATATATATATATGTGTGTGTGTGTGTGTATGCATATATATACATACACTCACACATACACATGTGAATATATATCATTGATGTTGAAAAGGCTTTGGATACCTGTCTTTACTTTACCTAAATCCAGAAAAGCAGCCCTGATCTTCTTGTACCTTGTTTAGCAACTTGCATTAGTGTAATTAAGTGGTCACCGAGGTATGAGGAACCTTGAGATAGAACGAAAACCACTACTCATCTTAAAAAGGAGCAATTTCCCTATCTCATTCCTCTGAGCGAGCACTGAATCCTGTGAACACGGGGGTTCCTGGGGGGAAGAATCCAAGCAGAGTCCCACAAGAGGCACATAAATTAAGAAAATAGCAGCTTATCATCAACTGGTTACCAAGTTAAGGCCTCCAGATTTGAAAAAGGCCATAACACGTCATTACAGCTAGAATAGCTCCCATTCTCCCTCAACCTGTGTATTTATTGCCAAAGCTGAGTAGTTCTGTAATGAATAATTTATTCCAGTTTCCCTCTTCATGAACTGTCAGCAAGTGGATCTTGATTTTCTCAATATATATGTTGCATGTGCAATTGATCCTGTTCAAGGGGGTCATGGTGAAGCCATGGGGCTTCTTACATCTCATTTGAGCCATGTTTTGAGAGTTTTCTCCCAGCCTTTTGCCCAAGGGTGAATTTCAGCCTATTCAGAAAAATATGTCGTATCGTTGTGTGAATCATTTTGGGTCTGTAGCTCATCCACTTGCATATTCACAGTTTCAAATTCAAGCTGTCTTGACAAGATGCTTAGGTCACATGGGCCATATCTGTTCCCAAATTGGAAATGGGTAATTTGGAATCAGCTTTCCAGCCCCCCTCCTCATAATAACAAATCCAAAAATCCTCTTCCCCCAGAAAAATCTGCAGCATTCTCCCCAAACTCACTCTTCCAGCCATGCTCCTGTCTGCACACCACTAGGACAGGATTCACAGAAAGTGCTGCAAACCTGGCCCAGGCGCATTAGCTTAAATGTTAGTATAGTAAAAAAAAAATGGATTTTGGCAGCATTCCCCTAATTTATTTCACCAATTTAGGCAGATTTTATAAAGGCAGCAAAGCACAAAATGAAAAGGGGACTCTAACAATTCTGAATCGTAAACACATTTTGAGCAGATTGTGCAAAGCAATTCAACTAAAATTAGATTACGAAAAGTACACTAAGTTAAACTGTATTATGGAAATGTTATGAAATTAATTAATCTAAGAAGCATCACTGCCACTAGCATGTGCTGGCCCTGTACACTCATGAGGGCATTTGTTCCACTCTTAGCTTTCATTCCTTATGAAGTTCATACAAGTCGGAGATGTAGAATTTCTAGGTCTTTGATTCTAGTGAATATTGCGATTTCTTCCAGTCTTTCACTTGATCCTTAATCTGGGTTTGGTCAGCGACTTTTGCATCCGCTAAGAATTGCTCTGGTAACAACAGATTGACAGATAGTTACTGTCAGCCCAGCGTGTCTTTAATGGGTTTAGTTATCAGCGTGGGCTGCTACCCAGCTAAGCCAATAAATAGTATATTTTCAATTAATACACAAATCTTAGAAGGGTTTGTACTATATGTATGACTAAATGAAGAAACACATTATAATTATATGGTAATTTGTTCAAATGATCATTAATACCTCTGATGTTAATTATCTAATGACAAAAAATTACAGAGGGTGCAAGTAATTTGCCCTTTGTAATTGCTTATTACGTTGCAAGTATAATCATTTTGTTTTCTTCGCATAGAACTATGTATTGCGTTTTTCTTCTGACAGGAGCTGAAGCGTATGTGAGGTCAGAAGTTACAGGACTTTTTTTTTAACAATATGAGACCACATTTTTGGTGGCAATTCAACAGAGGGCATCCAAGCATGATTGCTCCATGCAGTCTTCCCTAAAAAACATTTGGAAGGATCACAATGTAAAGTGAAAATTATAGTCTTGGGTATAGGCCATATATATCTATATATAAAATAACCATTTTCAAGTGGTTACTACACAATGCAAGGAATCAAATGTAGTGTGTTGTACTCCTGTTTATGCCAGTGATTTGCCATATGAGTCTGAGTTACATACATGAGTTCATCTGTAGTTCATCACAGCTATGTACCTGACTTCCAAAGAACACTTTAATTGCCAAAAATGATTACCCACTTCATTGGCCTTCACCTGTGTTCACTTTTTGCACCTTAAGGGTGAGTAACCAATTCCTTAGATATGCAAGGTCTGATTCACCTCTTTGCACATGTTGATCAAGATTAGATTTCTGAAGGTATTTTTCTTCTGAGAAATGTATTTACAGACTACATTGTAAACTCATGAATCGCTTATTAGGAGGCACATAATGAAAAAGTCACAATGTTTTGTTTTCATATTCTTGAAATAAATCCATTCATTATATTTTTGCAGAACAACATCTTAGAAAAAAATCCAAAGGGCAATAATCAGTCACCACGTGCATGCAGTGAGTATGTCTGAACACTAATATTCCTTTAAAAACACTGGCACTGCAAGATGCCTCCCCAGGCGGTTCCATAGACCAGGCAGAAGCGGGCAGGGAGATGGCAGGTTGGAACCAAAGGAAGGAGGATCCAAGGCAGGAGGATATTGGGGCCAAGGAAGCAACAGAGAGGGGAATCAGAGGTAATGGGGCTACTGGAAAAGAGGGGGGCCCAGACTAAACTTCCCCTCACATTATTTACATACGTGTATAAAATGCAGTGCTGACAAATCAGTTTTTATAGCTAATCCATAGGTGATACATAGGAAAATATGGTACTCATCTAATTCTAATCAGGAGCAATCCCACTGAAGTCAATGGGGCTACACAAGCATAAAACTAATGGGAGTGAAAGAAGCAAGCAGGGCCAACTGCTTGTACCAAAGTCTCTCAAGCATATTGCATTTTGATATGCATTTTGGGAAAGACTCCTTCCCAGAAACAGGGAGTTAAAGCTGCCTTAATAATGAGAAGTGTAAATATGGAAGTTGTCATCAGTAAAGCTCAACGAGGATATCTCCAGGCAAAAACTGATGTCTTGGAGGGACTATGAGGAGAAGCTTCGTGCAACAGAGCCTCACACATTGGCCGTCATGACAGATTTTCTTTCCAAAGGATGCCCAAATGGAAGCAATTACATTGACAGCAGTATGAAGCAATAGGACTATTCACACATAATCCCAGTATAGATGTATCGAAGAAGGTGTCAGCCCACGTCCTGGAACCAAGCACATTTGGATGTGAGAGGAGTTCATATCTTGGTATAACTTTGTGGTTCAGACCTGCCTCGCACTCTCAGGAGGTGGTTCCAGCCAAGCCCGTCTCCCAACAGTGATTGCAAAGCAGCAGGTGTGATGTCCATTTAACCTTACAGGAAGGGAGGGAAATTCCCATCCTTAAACAGATATTATTTCAGGCCGTCTTTAACAGGAATGCAAGGGGAACAGGGAGATAATTAAGTCTTTTTTGCCCCTCACTCCCATTTGCCTCCGTTCCCCAATGGGCTCCCTTTCTCGGCAGTGATCCCCCCGCTAATGGATCAGGCGCAGGTTGACTGTCGTGTCCCTTTTACAGGCTCAGCCTCGAGAAGGGTTTTGCTCTCGCGGGCTGAGCAGTCTGGCACGCAGCCACCGACGGCGAGCCGGAGTTTGCTCTCAAGTCCCAGCGCAATCATGCACTGTCTGCTGCCTGCTGTCGCACAGAGCTGAGAGAGCTTAAAAAAAGACTCCTCCGCTGCTGTCAAAGAGACGATCGAATTATTAAAGCAACAGCCATTCAGGTGTTCTGAGGGACCGAGCGAAGCAGGGACAGGACCTGAAGTAAATGGCTGATCTGGAGTAGGAGGGACGCTGGGATGGAGGGGAAAAGAAGGCCAAGAGTACTGATGTCTGGTTGAGGCCACTAAAATATTTCAGAGGGACTGGGTCCCTTTTATTCCTTACTGACGTGGCCTGGGACTATCCAAGACCTGTTGGAGTTTTTTAAATATTCAGTCCTAGCCTGAGTCTTCTTCTTTTCTGAGAATCGAAGGAAAGAGAGGCACATTAAATAAAAATGATGTGTGAGAATATGTTTTGTACAGGCCAGCCTCATGAGATGTAAGCAATGGAAGCACGCATAAGTGACAACTTTAAAATCACCTGGCACCTAGAGATCCCCAAGTCACTTTGACAGGTAGACGGTCTCATTTTCCAAAGGGGGAGCAAAGTTAATGTGTGACTTTTGTTAATGGCAGAGCTGGAAGGACAAAGGTCTCTTGGCCCCTTGCCTGGTCCACCTCTCCCGCCCTGTTTCTCTATAACTCAAAACTTATTAATATTTGCTTGTTATTAAGCATTAACATACTTTAACCGTAACATAACTTCACACCTTACTGATTTGTGAACACTCACTCTAGTTGTGTATTTTATTAAAATCTCAGTGATTTCCAGCGAACGCATTTTTTTGGCTACCCAAAAACTCTGAAAAGACTTGATATGCCCCAAATAGTTAAGCCGCTTTTTCCAAAAGCCAAAATTAAGATCCAAAACCACACATCAGTCTCAAAGACGTTGGCTTGTTTCATCCCTATAAGCGTGCCATGGCCTATGAATGACTTAGCATCACAGCAGCTTTGAGATTACTACCCTTCCTACTTTCTAGTTCCTTGGCCAATGCACTAGATTCCCTTTGCGTTAGTGGCTTGGGTGATACGGGAGCATCCCGTGCTAACAAGGTATCTCAGCTGTTTACGGCACCCAGGCCCTCCGCTACCAATTTCTCCGTTATTCTGACAGTCAACAAACTAGAGCCATTAGAAGGCAGCACAATTCTTGCCCAAGGCAGGAACTTGTGAGACCACAAATCGTTTTGGTATTAAAAGTCGGTGCATAAGAACTGCCCTCAGCCTGAGTGCTAAATTGCTGTTTTGGAGACATTCATTGCTGTATATTGTATTTCCACTATATTCCACTTTAATAGACTTCGTGCTGAAGTGTGTAAGGAGAGTTTTAAAGCCTGAGGTAGCAAGCAGACCTTTCCCCGCCCTGTTTTATATATTTTTCCATCTTTTTTGTTTGTCACCTTATATTGCAAGGTTGGTTCACACACATAAAACAAGAGAGCAGCCATGGAAGAATATCTAAGAGTTAGCGGAAGGCACAGATTTTACCATTAAAAGTTAAACAACCAGGATTGGGCAATCTGAGATTTATTATTCTTTGATTTGTGTGGAAAGTAATTCTTAACTTTTTTTTCTTTCATGCTTTGGAACATTCTATATTCATTTATTTTTATTTTTTTTGCTGCAAAACTAACCCCTTTCATTCTTCTGATCTTCAGGTATCAAAATAGTTAGGGCTAAACAAGAATAGTAGATAGGGAGAGAGATTACAGTTTCTATTAATAATTTGCATACTTTTGCTTAAGCAATGTTTATTCAAGGTTCAGAAAGCTCTTAGAAAATAGTATGTATTAATTAGTGTACACAACACTCCATAAAGTATTTATATACGGCCCAACTCTTATGCTCCTCTTATAGTCTGGGTTTGTACAGACACATCAGAAACATCTGATTCAGGTAGAGCAATACCTAAAACCTGGATTGATATTCAATGTTATCTTAAATTCAAGGCATGTACTAGGTTCAGGTCTCTCCGCTCTCCTATCAAAGTGTAGAAATAATTCCAGGTATCTAAAATACATAATACTATCGAGCTGATACTGATGACTAATCACAGCAATGATTCCAAACAACAACAGCTCCAAAAACTATTTTCCTGAGTTATGTAATTGTTTCTGACTCAGAAATATGCTTGCAGCAAATTTAATTCAGCTTTCTATTTGCCAAGCACAAGTAGTTACATTAACGAAAAATTAAAACTTGTAAATTGAAAAATTATTTAAAGACAGAAATCAAAGAAAAAATATATACGAAATGCACACACCCATTCCGGAAAAGCAGCATGTTGGAAAGAAAGTGTGCTTTAGTTGAACTATGTTACCTC
The DNA here is from genome assembly GCA_013398735.1 of Nothocercus julius. Classification (NCBI taxonomy): domain Eukaryota; kingdom Metazoa; phylum Chordata; class Aves; order Tinamiformes; family Tinamidae; genus Nothocercus; species Nothocercus julius. Next base: position 239,984 of record VZSV01000026.1, on the reverse strand, counting down.
TGCCTGGTGGAATGCTAGAATATAAAACGACATGTTATATTAGATTCTACTGAATTTAAATTCTTCCTCCAAGGCATTTATAGTGAAATAAAATATTCTCCATTGAAGACTCTTTGAGAAGTGACATTGCTTTCAGCAAAACCTTCCTGAAGACAACTTCCAGCTCTTTGACACAGAGCTCAGTGAATTGTTACCAAGCCTATCACAAGAAATCTTACACTGGACATGCACATCATGGAACAGCGGAGAAAAAAGCCTTAGCATGGGATTTATGGGGAACGCTGTTGCATTCCTGTGAGATCAGTGTCAGTGCTGAGTCATATTTAACTCAGAGGCTGACCATGTAATTGCTTTAAAGTGCTCGAAGTTCTTAAGTCCTTCCAAACAGAGCTCTGCAAGAGAAATGTGCCTGTGTTGCGCAGTGTCTTTGCACTTCGTCTTGCAGGATATACTAATTTGGGCTAAGTACGGCTGTTACTCACTAAAACAAACAGAAAGCAAGTCATCAGGTCCCATTGCTCTAAACCCAGATGACTCCAGGCAACTACGTGAGGTTTAAAGGACCGTTCCCGAGATCAGGCACTGATTGACTGATTTCCACAGAACTCACATAGGATGGAAATTAGAACAAGCTACAGGCACTTGACATCTTCTTCCTCTTGTTTGTTCCCCAAAATTTGATTTCCTGCTCAAAAGAAGGGCATGTTCCTGGGTCAAAGATAATTGGACCCTATATGGGACTTTTAATTGGTTTTGGATCAGACTGCAACTGGGGTACCCTGAATTACTGCCTGCCTGAGGACTCTTCTCAGCACAGGAGACACCACTACGTCCACACTCTTGGCCTTGCCCAAATAACACAAAAATGAAGGTTTTCTTTACATAAGCTGGCAGAAAACACTGTCATTTGCTACCATATCCAAGGAGAAGGGGTCAGAATGAAATGAGAATGTCAAAATTTCTTAGACTGCTCTGCACCTCGTGTCATACAGAGGGAAATAAGTAGGATGATTTAATTGAAATATGAATATAAGGAAAATTGGTTAGTGTTACTTTTAGAGGATCTGTATGTAAATATATATATTGTAAATACATATGTGTGTATATATATATATATGTGTTACATGGTATAGCAGACATTGCTTTATTTGCTTTTTAATCTTAAAAAAAAAAAAAATTGTGTTTACAGCGTGAACAAGTCTTTTTTTAAGTTGACCTTAACAAAAAGGTTTACTGGTAAGTATTTTCAGAGTATGTTTTAAGTAAATAAAACACAGAGTAATTGAAAGAGAATTTCAAGCTTGCAACCACAAGTATTTGTAGTGTAGACCTAAATCTAAGCTTTGGTTTCATCTGATTATGGTACCAAATTGTTACCATATATATATACATAATCAGCATAAATGGTGAGGAATGACAGTCCTCACTGTCTAAGTGTTTATAAGCATGTCATTATACACTACGGTGTTTTCGGCTCTCACGCACTAAGCAAGAATTTTTTGCAAATCTCTGCAAAGCAAACTAGCTGCTTGGTAACATAGCTTGTATATTCCGGATACAAGGTACCTTCCTCTGAACCCTCGTGTTGTATCGCAGAAGTCATAGTGTTAGACGTGCTGTAGTTTTCAGGCATAGCCCATCTAAACTGTTGTTTAAAACTTCATGCCACCTTTATTGGTTAAAATATTCGTATCAGTGCCCTAGCCAGCATTGTATTCAGGAAATTGTAGTTTTCCTATATAAAATGATGCAATGAAATACAACTGGAAAATACATTTTCCCTATTGTATGTCCCAACCTACTAAGAGATGGTTTTAGGATTATGATTTCTGCTCTGGACTTCTCTCTACCTCCTAAATTAATTAAACCAAACCAGTGGGATAGACTTAAATTCACATTGGCTTCAGGAAAAAACAGTAACCTTTATATATCATGGGATGTGTGATTATAGATTTAGGAAGCTTTACTCCTCATTGCTTCTACAGTTTCATTAAAAAATATTCTGACTAATGATGGAAATTGGAGGCAACCTAGAAAAAAAAAAAAAAAAAAAGATGTATTATTATGAGAGGCTGGGACATTGTGTTTATACGTACAACAGGGAAAACTTTATTGGAATGACTGCTAAAAACAGCCCAAGAGCAATGTGGGAAACAGAAAAGAAGAAAATCCAGCACCAGTGCTTCATAGGGGGAAAAAGATGAGTTGGAGGCAGAGATGCAGAAAGGAGAACAGGTGAGGGTCAGGAAGAGAGAAAGGAGAGAGAGCAGCACTGGGAGAAGACATGAGAAATTAGATCAGAATCTAAAAGCACTCAGGAGAGCAGGGGAAAAGGCAGAAATTAGAACAGGAGCTAAGAGGAGAGCTGAAGAGGCAATAAAAACTCAAGGAGGAGGAAGGAAAACTGAGAGACGAAGAGAAGAGCACAAGTTAAAAAAGGACAGGTGATAAATATGAGGTAACATAAAAGGGCCTTGACCTCCTGTTTGACGTGATCTCTGGTGTGAAAGAAAAGAAATACTTTGCATTTTTTGAAATGACCATGAAGAAAGGACCAGGCTCCATCTCAGAAATCAATATCACATTTTATGCCTGCTGCACCCTTCACGAAGAATCAAGACAACATTGATTCAAGTAAGTAATATTTCATTGAAAACTGATCTTTGGTTGCGCGGCTGCAAGGGACTGACTCTGCAAGTCCCTCGGTGGTGTCTGTATGGAACAGGTGTCATTTTCGGGATCCCGTTTAAAGTGATGTGGCTTCATTCCCGGTCTGCGGAGCACGTGGAGAGCAGAGGACACGTCACTTTAGTCTTTGAGAGCAGATGATGCTGCACCAGGAGAGCTGACTCGCTCTCTGGGGTCATTGGTCTGTAGCTGCTGCTGGTGAGCAGCTTGGAAGGTTTGATTTGTGGCTCTGCCGGTTTCCTGTGGTTAATGATTATTCCAAGATGATTTTCAGAGTGATTTTTAAAATCTGCTTTTCCGATCGATTCTTTCTGTGTTAGAGCTGGCGTGCGCTCGTGAGGCAAGGGAGTGTCTGCCTCTCCTATCGGGCCAGGCTCTGTCAATGGGATTAACTGTTTCTGAGACTGAGAGGAAATCTACCCTTGGTTTTATTCCCCCAGCTGTTAATTCCCTTGGGAAAACAGAATTACTGCTTAGCGCTCTAGAAGATCATGGTGTTTGCAGTATCTTCATACCAGGAGGGGTCACTGGGAAAAATTTTTAAATGAAACTTGTTTTAGAACTTCCTTTTGGAAAATTGCTTTTTTGTTTCCACAAAATCAAAATATGTGTGTGGGGAAGGACACACTGATTTCAGGAAGACAAATAAGATTTTTGAACATAAATATCTGTGTATTTCACTGCAAGATAGTTTGGCCCATCCAGAATATCAGTCTTTTAAATTAATCTAAATCACTTCTTTTTTAATGGGCTTCACAACCCATTAGGTGGCCTTTTATGAGGTATAGCTCTCCTTATTGACTGGTCTTCCTCGTCTTTCCTCAATGTGGTACAGACATCTGGTCAAGCCACGTCATAACCCGCGATGGATGTGACACATCTCTGGGGGCACCACAGGACATGTAGTTCAGTCATGTCACCTAGTTCTCTAATATGAAGGCAGCCTTAAGCCTCTTGCCTACAAAATGTAGCAGCTAATGAAAACTGCAGTGTAAAACTTTATTGTCACAAAATGAAGTGGTTGGGGCCACCTCTGTAAAGCAAACTAGACATTTATGTTTCAGTTATCTAAAAATATTTTTCTTCAGTTGAAAATGCTAAAACAAAATATTTCCACAACTATTCAAACTGCCAGTCAAACTGGCAGCAAGGACTTTCCATCCCAACTAGGGATGAAACAACTGCTGAAATGTGGAACATCAGCTCCGTACGTCTGTTCTGCTAACTCACGCATCCACATTTTCCGGCTGCTAGAGGCCTCCATTGAAGTACCTTGTTATTAGAAAAGAAAATAATAACTGTGATCTCGCTTTGAATATCAGTGCAAATAAAACTTAACTAAGAGGTTGATGAGTAGTTGCTGAGAGGTCTGTGAACAGGTTCATGAGGTTGAGCTTAGACTCATGAGAGGGCAGTGGTGTCTCCAGCAAATCTGGTCTTATGTCGGATGTACATAAGCTTGGCTCTTGCAGGAAACATCCATGCCAACTTTGGGAAGATCTTTTGACTGAAACTCTCAAACAAACAGGCACAGAAAATACCGAAAAAGGACTACAGGAATTTCTGATAATAAATCTAGTCCCTGAACAGATATCGCTATTGGCATTGCGGTCATGATAGCAAAGTCATGCAGAAGAATGGGACAAATTGACTCTAATCATACAAGAGAGAATATGGGAGGATTCACAGTAGTTAAACAGCCATCATTAACCACCAAAAAAAACTCACTGCTTGTGTCTGTGGCATTTCTATGGGCAAAGGCTGGCAAGAGCTTCCCATGGAGCAGTCCTGCAGTTCCCTTAGCTCTGCAGCCAACAGCGACCTCCTTCAGCAAACCTGGCCTCTTAGCAACAGGCTTCAGTCAAGGTGCAACTTTACTGATATAGTAACTAAGACAGAATGAAGGAGCTCAAATTCTACAGTAGCAAACACTATATTAGAGACAGAACTGACTACAGTCACACTCAAGATCAGCTTTCTGATATACGTGATAGTACACAAGCTCACTTGCTCTAGAACTTGGGGATTGTTTATAAAGCAGAATTGGTAGCTCTTAAAAACAAAGTGTAATGTCAAGTCTGTTGCCTTTAATGGAATTTCAAAACAATGTCAAAAATTAATGCATGTTATTGTTTAGTAAACAGTCCAAGAGCAGCTATAGAAACATTTTGGAAATGAGTGGATGAGGAAGACACTTTGCAGTTTTAAAAGCGATACAAATAATTTGTGGCCCAAGAAAATGCCTTGTAAAAAGATTCTGTGCATGTGTGTACCTGCATGTGTCCATGTCACTGTAGATATTAAACAAATTAACAAAATTAACAATGTTTGCAAACTATAGCCTACAAATAATGGAACAAAATGCAATGGCCATTTGTCATGAACATAGGCTATTGATGAGAAGTATTCATCATATTTCTGCCTTGTCTAAGAAGAGAAGCTAACACAACTGTGGAGAAAGTGGCATGACCCATTCAGATGACATTAAAAGCTTTAAATTGGCAGAATTTAAATTTACATTGGGAGAAACCTTCAAAAATTTTCCTGAGAGGAGAAAAAATTCGTGACAGAGCATAACAGATGTATGAAATTAAGAGCATTTAGGAAACATTAGGTTTGCTATATGATGGGAAATGTTTCTAATTGCACTCACAGGGTGCCTTTAAGATGTGCTGTTTTTATTTAAGGACTGTTCTTTATGATCTGCTATGGATCTTTAGCAGGAGCATATAGAGGCAAAAAAATAAAATGCATATTAAGATATATGATTTCTACAACAATCAACTCATCTATTTTCATTGTTCAATGAAACAAATTGCAAAGGCAAAGCTATTGAATCTGTAGGAGTAGGATGAAAAGAAGGAATCTTACTGGCTAATGAGGAACCTGTACCATAATGATAGATATAATACACTATGGCTCATGTGTGGTCTTGTATCTCATATCACAATTGGACTATGTGGATTTCCCAGTACATCTGCACCTTACTTCATGTCAAATGTTACCGCTGTTCTTTTTCTGGCTACTGCACGCTAATTAAATCCAGTAATTGTGATCCAAAAGGAAATACGGTATGTGGATTTGAACATTATTAATAATGTCTGTGCTGCAAGGCTTTCCCAACTGGCAATCATTTAAGTTTCCAGGTCTTATTCAGCACATAGTGAACACTAAATAAAAATGCAATGGAATTTCTTTCTTTCCTGCATATTGCAAAATGCAAGTTAGTTCTTGCAAAGTCATAGGGTCCCGTAGATTTAATATGGATTCAATCAAATCTTAGTAAGAGATATCTTCTGGAATTACAAGACTTCTGTGTTTACCAAGAGGTTTTCAATCAAAGGTTTTCTGATGAATAAATGTGAGTTTCTGCAAGTGTATGTGTGTGAACCTCTCTTTTGCTTCTTCCAATGGGAATCATCAGTCTAAGGTTACATATAGCTATTCATTCGAAGTCTTGAATGGAATGAACTTGCCACTTTCTGATCAATATACAGCAGACATCATCAATTCCTTCTCACCCTTTTTGCCCTGTCTTATAATTGGACATAATGTAGATTTTGATTTTTCCTTTATATAAAGAAAAATTCATTCTTATTAAGCTATATTTGAACATAACCTAAACATCACAAGGAATCTGCCCAAAGTGCAGTGTAGACAAAAACAAAACAAAATTAAACAAAACAAAACAAAACAAAAAAAATCAACTTCTGTCATTAAGTGAGATTTAGAATAAAAGAGAAGGATTTTTTATGTTTGGAAATTCAACATTTCCAGAAAGTTTGCCATGTCTAACCATGATCTCTGAAACTGGGGTTGTTCAGTGAGGCTACACTAAATTGTATAGGCTCTGAGAAAAAGAATAGGGAGACTCTGCTTGAGAGGCTGAAGTGGTCACCAGCTTTGGAAGACATTCTTCCCAGGGAGGCGACTTGCAGTACAGTCTGGATTTTCTCCACAAAGGAATAATAAAGCTATACAACTCACTCCCAGGAGAGATTGTGGTGACCAAGTGTGGAGAGCATACAAAAAGGTTTATACATGGGCAATGGGACCTCCACTGCCGTTCTGCGTGATGGTCCAGACACAGCCTCTGGCTCAGGGAATCTTAATGCTGCTGAATGCCTCCAGCAGGGCAATTGCCTCATACCCGTCATGTTTCTAACTTCGGCAGTAGACAGTACTCTGAAAACTAGACATATTGCTGGTCTGAGCTAGTGCTTTTGGGTCTAAGTTGCCTTACATTATATCTGAAATTGTATCACCATAAGTCAGGTCTTTGCAAGCACAGCCTTTCTATGCTATAGTCTTGTCCACTTGCTGCTAGCCTGAGGCAAGTCACTCTTTTGCCACCATTACCGTTTTTCATGAATGCCTTATTATATTTCAATCATCTCTTCTCCTTCATATCTTTACAATATCTCATTTTTCCCCAGCAAGAAAATTAAACTACATTAATTTCTCAGGATTAGGATTCCAGTCTTCATTGTGGTGGAGAGTAAGTGACATAGCCAGCATTTGGGGTGAGGAGACACACCATTTCAGACTATTAACTTTTGTTGTAGCTGGTGTATGTATAATAAATGTATGATCTTATTATCTTTATTCATATCTTCTCCAATCTGTCTCTTACTATTTTGTCAGCTACTCTGCTCTGTCTATCTCAAGGTATATAGCCAACTATTTGTGATGAGGATCATATGTTAGTACAGAGGACTGTGTGTTTGTGCCTGAGACTGAGCCCCAGAATGATTTACTGGGTATTAGAATTTTATATAATTTATTATAATCACTCTTTGGAAAATGATACTGACACTTCCTACTTGAATATCACTCTGCGTTTTCAAAACATTCTGCAAATGCTTCTCCAGTATCTTTGCAAGATATGTAGCATCTTTGCTTTAGAAGTAGAAAAGCTCCAGACAGAATTGTGGTGATTTTCTGGTGGCCTCCTCGATTTATTCCTCATCATGCGCCATGAACTGAGAGCTACAGCTATAAAAAGTCATGTTGATTCATTTAAAGCAAGCATGCAAAAGTACATCGCATCCCGTAGCCTTAAATGGAAATATGATAAACTATTTCCTTGTTGTTCATAGAAAAAAAAAAAAAAAACAAAATGTTTGCTAATAACTGAACTGGTTCTGCCCATTAATTGTAAAAACTGACAAAACCCAGATGATTATTTCTGACAAATATTTGAGCAGGAAAATGATTTGTTGTAATGGAAGTTCTTGCTAGTAGACTGAAAATGACCTGAACTGTTTGACAGATGTCAAACTTAGTGGAGTCCAGGATGAGTTCAAACCATCCTCTGTGCACCAGGGAAAATACCTTGGCTGAATGAAATCACCTCTCATTTTATTCTATTTTTGTCACCAATGGTAAAAAGAAAGAAGAAAGGAGAAAGGATGCACAATGAGTAAATAATGCACCAAATCTCGTATATGTAAAGGGCAAAGAAGCTTCTGATGTTTTGGAGAGCATAAGTGTTTTCAAAGATAGTAACAGAGGGGACCTGGTAAATAAAAACTTGGAGAGAAAATTGAGAACAGCAGCTTAACAGAGAGAAAGCAACGAGAAGCAGAGAAGCAGATTGCTAATTGTGTCCATACAAGTCACACAGCCCTTAGACCTGTCGTGAAGAGCTGGGAAAAAAACGGAGGAATAGTGCAAGCCCCATACCAGATAAATCATCCCAGCATATTGCAAATGGGCCAGAGGTTTAGCCTGGGGACTTAAGGATTTAATGGCTTGATGAAGGGTAAAAGTGCAGTTAATGCAGTAGAACCAAGAGATAAAGACCCAAATTTTCCCTTTATGAGTAACTACTCCAGAAGCAGAATGTTAGAAATGTTTAAGAGTATAGTTTTTAAAACTTAATATGAATTTCATTATAAAACAATTAAGATGGCAAGACTGATTATTTCCAAAGAAATATCTTTAATGCAGTGAAATGATATGACCTGTCAGAAGAAAAATCAAAATATTATGTGGTGCATTGTAATAGATATAGTATACATTAATACAAACAATCTGCACTATAATCATCGATTAAACATATTTTTAACTTTATCATTACTATTATGTCTTAAAAATTAATTAAATTTACTGCATTTCAAATAAATCATTTTTTGAGTGGAAAGTGTATGAGACAAAAAAATTCTGACTAACCCAGGTGGGGATAGTTAAAGACCAGAACTGAAGGTATGACTAGAAAACATAAGTTCAACGGCAACTAGGAAAAGAAATATTTGTCCTGATACAGGATGAATGAATGCAAGTGTGCCAGAACCTAGCAATGAAATCCTTCTCATGCTTCGAAAAAAAATTCCTTTCAAAGTTGTTATTTCAATAAGCCATTAACTTCTGGTTTAGGCTATGTGTTAAAGTGCCAAAAAACACATTAAAAGGATGATATATTTCATTCAAAACAAATAAACTTAGCAAAAACCCCTACCTTTAGCCTGAAGAAATCTTTAGAACACTTGTTTGGAATCCCTTTACTTAAAAGCTGAACATTCATGAGATTTATCTTACATGCTGCATTTTAGAAGAGTAAACACAACCACTGAAAATATTTCCACCCACTACAGTGACATCGGAAAAAAAAATGAATATGACACATCCATCTAAACTTTTTCGCACGCTAAACCTGACTTGCGCTCACTGCTCTGAGACGCACCGAGAACGACGCTGGAAGGGGCTTGGCAGTCCCCTTGCAATGTCACTCCGCTGCCTTCAGGAGCAAGTGGCAAAACCCCCATTTTTTTTGAAGGAGAGGAAATCCAGACCCGGAGAAACATGAGGGCATACTCTTCTTAAGTGTACTAGCAGGCACTGGTCATTGAAATGAATAGTTTTGTGTTATATTAATTACTACTAATAAATAGTATTTATTACAAAACAGTTTTATCAGCCTTTTTTTTTTTTTTTGCTCAAATGCAAGCGGATTTTTTACACTGCTTCTCCTGATTAGAGTTACACACGCATACACATTAATTTGACATTACAAAGAGGCAGTGAAGTAAGCTAATGATATTTCTACCCTTAAAATACAGAGGACCTAACTTCTGTAAAGAAGTTTACCACTACTCCTGGGGAGCTGGCAGAAAATGAAGTTTAAAAAATATTGGGGTTCATTAGGCATGTAATCATCCAGATAAAATCAAAAATTGCCCTGGAACTCCCTGGAACATATTATAGTTACCATTAAAATCATCATCATAGTATTTGAGGTTAGTAAAACATATTGCTCAGGCTATAAAACATTCTAAACTAGTATCCCAAATGTCTTGCCTCAAGCAAGCACTTAAATTAAAGTTTCAGACAGCTGGCACTGGAATCAAAATAACAGTTTTCAACAAAGAGATTGGATAAACATGATTATTGTTTTCATAATTTACTTTGTCAACGTGCAGTATTGAGCCTTGATCCGTCCGTTGTGCTTGGGCACAGTTTCTTTCACATTTCAACAGGTAACTATATTTCACATGTATTTTTACAGAAAGCAATCCTAATTGATCTCTTGCTCTTGAATAATCTAATCCCTAATTAGTTGAGTCTGAACACTGAGAAAGGCGGCATTGTGTGCTTTAATTAATTTCCATAATCTGGAATTTTTGTTTGCTTGTCTCATAAGATCTTTCGGTTTTCAAGGAGAGGCTAATATGACAATGTCACTACTTAGCACCCGAAAAAGGGGGCAGTGTTCTGGATATTTGATCCAGTTGATTGCAACAGCTACAAATGTATGACTCTTAATTAAGAGCAAACCCAACTCTTAGTTGCCTCAGTAACAAGTCTAAAATTACTTTTTTCCTGCATTTATTCTAGTTCAGCAGCTCCCTGCCCCTTCAGTGTTGTAAACATGATTATGCTCTCCCTTAAGTTTCTCTTTAGCCTAAATTCCCAAACAAGTAGTATGTTGAAATCTATAGAAATACAGTGAAAAATACTGCAACAATCTCTTAAATAAACACACATTTTCAGAGACAGATCACCAAACATTTTACATTTAAAACTATCTTTAAAGCTTTTTGAATGTGACTTTTTAAAATCTGTCTTTTTGAACAAATTTCAAAAAGATTCCTGTATTATTTTACTCAAATGTTTAGCCAGTAACCAATCTTCCTGCCAAATGCAAGTCTGCCTCAAATTATGATACATACACTCAGGAAAAAAAGAACATGAATTAAGAGAAAGTCCTGCCTTGTAGGAGTAGAAAGTTTTTCAACATTGATGCAGAGTAAAAAAATATTTTTATGATTCATGTTGTTTACACATTGTATATGTAATAGCATTTGCATGTATGTGTATAATGCTTTATATATTTTATGTGTATTACCTGCATCACCATGATGTTGTGGAACTTGTTAATACAAGCAAATCACTTTGAGTGGTTGTGTTGAAAGTTTTTCATGGACAAGATGTTCCACTCTCATAAATCAGAAATTGCCCCTCTGAATTTAGCAGGATTCGTTTACATTTACTGCACATATGGGACCGCAAGCAAAACTTGTCCCTGTTTATGCTAAGTACTTGTACGATTTTCACTAGCATGAAAGTGGTGTCATTGTGGTATTTGCAAGACTGAAGGATTACTCAAACCAGCACAGACGGGCAGGTTCTGCTGAAACCAGCTCTCTGCCTTCTACAGCTGGAGTAAAATAACCTTTGCTTCTCTGATGGGACTGTGGCCTACTAAAAGAAATAACCGATCTTGCAGCTCTAGAAGGGAACTAATTTAGCACCACACGTGACCCCAACTGGGCCTTGAACGGACTCAGGTCTCCAGAGGTCAAGACACTGCACCAATGCACACAAAGTTTCAGAGACAGGGAAGAAAGTCTAGGGAAGAAAGAGATGTGGAAAAGCTAAGAAAACTGCCTATACTGATGTTCAGACCTTTTCTTTGCTTCCTTGGACATGTCTCTGCTGCTTTTAATTAAGCTCTGAGATTCATAGCTTAGAGATCTTTAATAACTAGAAAAAGTGCTTGTGAGGCAATTTTTCCACTTCCAAGAAGGATTCTTATAATAAATGTTACCTTCTAATTTATAGGTAAACTTAACCTGATTTTACCTTTACAGTAATGTATTGCATGGCCATTTGTGTGCAACAGACTGATGACATAAAAGATTTCAACTTTTAATAAATGGTGAAAATGTTGGATCCCGTGCCTCCAACACACTGTAAGCATAGTGCTTACTGATGAATTAATCCAATTAACAAAGGTGAAGGTTTATAATTGGGGTTAACTAGAATTTAACTGGTCATTGTTCATACCCCCCACTGCATCGTCCCCTAAGTAACTCGCTCTGGTAGCCCTCCATGGTCCCTCGACCCCTGCATCAAACCCAGGGATCAAACAGCTTGAAGGAAAAGTAGATACAATCATATTTCCAAGAGTGTAATAACAGCAGAACTTAATGGTGTGATATTTTTACACTGTTTGGGAAAGAGACCCTATTTTTTCTTACTCATAAGCCCAGAGTATTTTTAAATAGTTCAAGTCCCTGTAGTACTTCACAGTTTGCAGCGCAGTTTAAAAAGTAATACATCTTTTCTTAGATGTACCCCAGATTCTGCCTTTTAATAGACATGATAATGAGATTCTGTGTCTTCATTTCCCAGTGTGCAGAAAGCTCAAATAAATCTTTGATTGTTCACAACCCTGGAGAAGGCTCCCAAGCCCAGGAATGTAATGATGTTTCTCTAAACAATCATTGCTAATGAAATTTAAGTGTATTTAAAATATATAGATGCGTGTGTGTGTATATATATTAGCACTATCAAAATTAGGTTTTATTCATTTCAGTTTGTAAATCTGAATTGGATTGCAGTAAACTTATCTCTCTGGAGATTCATTTCTAGGAGAAGGAAAGTCCTGAGCTATTTTACTGACCTGCAAGACACACACAGAGGTCCTGGTTTTGAGTGAACTCTCTCTAGTAGGGAAAACAGAGGATATTTAAAAGAGTCATTAAGCGACTTCTTCATAAGATTAGGGATCACATTCCCAGAGCACTGCTCAAAGCGTCACGCAACTGACTGCAGTCACTTTACTATGAACACCTAGGAAGAACAGAGCATCCAAGGGCCTTGAATGAATGTTAAAGGGCAGAAGTGATGGCGAGAGCATCAGGACAGGTGACAAAGAGTTGAGGGGGATGCTTAAGAATGAAAGCAGTGGGGTTTTTAGCAGTTTTTATTATCCTCAGTTTAACCTTTTCAAAGGGAGACTTACTCACAAGAGTCTTTCAATATCAACGTCCTTTATAAATTATATGTAAAGGTATATATATATGTTATATAAAGGTACATATATCTTATAAGGTATCCTGCCCCTTCTCTGTCCATGCTGCTACTAATTCATACTGGTGCAGAGTCACTTCCTTCAGCAGCTGATGAGTCTAGTAATGGGAATTCCTTCACTGAAAAAGTATACAGAAACCAAAACTATTAATCATCATCCTTAAGACTATAATGAGAAGATATCACGCTCAAGATGAGACAGTCAAGCATGGTTTGGTGGTTTATTATAAAATCTGCACTTGGCAAGGTTTGGTGAAGTCTTACCCAATATCAGTCAAAAGCATGAATAAACCTGGCCTTGGCTGTAGGGCATCTGGGCACCTCTAAAACCCATTGTAAAACAGATGAAAGGCTGGATTCCTTTGGCTGCTCAAGACATGTTGGTAAATGTAGTCCAAACTAAAATCCCTAGGGAACCTTTCTATAGGAACTGAGGTAGAAAAACCATCAATATTCATCTGTTGATTTGTCATACTGCACAGATCGATGCAAATTGTTCAACAACAACACACATAAGATGTATCCTCAGGAAAAATGCTAATGCCTTACAGCCTCTGTAGTTGTTAAATCTGGGCTGAAGTGAATCAGGCTTCAGTGCAAGGCTTGTTTTTTTTTTTTTTTCAAGATTCTATTTTTTTTAGTTAAAACTTCCACTTTATTTCCTATTTCTTTTGTTTGCCAATGATTTTCAGGAGACAAATCATCACACAGATTCCTAATTTTTACCAAGAACTGACACCCTCCAGAAATTCTGCAGGAAAAGCATTTCATTTACTACACTCTCCATGTCATAAAGAAATCTGATAAGACTTCAGACACCACTGACTTCCAAAGGTTATTGCAGTCAAGAGGCTTAAAGAAGATAGCAAGTTGCAAAGCATTAAGGAGGATAGAAATGTCATTCCTAGGCAGGAGAAGACCCCCTTGAGCATGAAGGGTCAGAGCAAAAAGTGATAGCAAACTGCCACAGTCTTTCCTCCCATTGAGGTCTACAAAAAGCCCAGGTAACATCCACCTAGGACACTTTATCCAGTCCCACATTCTCAAAGGACCTCTGATGGAGATGAGTAGCCCAAATTAACTAATTAGCCTCATCTGCACTCTGAGTTCACTTTTTTCTCTCTCTCTATTCTTTCCTCTCTTATTCTTTCCACTTTTGACCATGATCTTTAGAAATCATACCTACAAGCATTTCCAGTTCCAAGAAGAATTCCCTCTGCTTCTCAGATTTAAGTACATGTTATATGAACATTTCAGCTTTCTCCCAAGCTATATTTTATTTTTTCCTAAGGAAAAAAAAAAAAAAAAAAAAAAAATTTTTTTTTTTTTTTTTTTTTTTTTTTTTTTCTGGCTACAGGATGAAGAACCAAGCTATTGGTGCTTGGTTACATCACAAAAAGGAGAGGACTCAGTCCTTAGCACTGGTAAATCAGCATTACCATCTTGTCTTCACTACTCTGTAGCCTATGATGAGGTTGTGTTTGGCCCACAAAGCAACCTTTCAGATACTTTTGGTATAAATCATGTCTCTCCCCACTTAAATAAAGGTAGACATTGCAGGAGAAGCTGATCTCTCTTACAGCCAAGATTCAATGGGATCAAATCAAGGTAGGTTTTATAAAAAAAACTTGATAAAGCAGAGTGGGGCTACCTAATAACCAACAAATTGAATAATGGCACAGTGATGTATTTCCTCAACCTTGAACTAACTTAATTCTCTTTTCTCCTGTATATGGCCAAAGTGCATCAGAGAAAGGCAATCAAAAAGAATAACAAAAAAAAAAAAAAGCCAAAAGCCAACTAATGGATTGTTGCTAGATAATCAAGGGACCAACTATAGTTGAACTCAGATGCTCCAAGACAGTGAAGTTAAGGCCTAATCCTATCTGGCAAACAGCTGCAGCCTCTTTTTAATTAATAACATATTCCTGACGTGGTCTAGCTTGTATGGATGGAAAGGTGTTTCCCAAGGAAATCAGAAGACGGGTAGAGTAGGGAAAAAAGAGAGAGGAAAAAAAAAAGGTGAGTTCAGGAGGGCAATGAGGCGGGGGTTAACAATGCTGCTTAAGATCAAGGGCTGAAGTGCTAAGATGCTGCCAGACTTGAAAACTTTAATTTACTGTCACTGTTAGCCCCCTTTGAGGTTTATGGTGGTATTTATACACACAGCATCAATCACATGAAACAAGGAGGGGATTTATAGTTTGTTTTAAAGACTGCAAATGCAATGTAATGCAAATAGCATGCCTCATGGGCATTTACATTTAATGGGAAAATTACAGATGCAAAAGATTGGTAGAACAAATTTTAAATTGACTTTATTACATCTAGTGCTTTTCAGAGAATACTATTAAAAAAAACACAAGGAGATATGGTAATGGAGTTCTACACTGTAGCTTGACAGCTTAAATTCCACTTAACTGACTTTGCTCGCATCTTTCTGTTTACATTATTTCTTCCAATAAGTTGGGTTGGCAAAATCTCCGGATCATAAACTGATTAGAAGCTTTGATTTTGTTTTGTTTCCTTTTTGGATTTGGAATATCAAATGTGTAAAGCCGATTGTATCTCGATAGCTGTTTTTAACTAACGTTCATCATCAGAAGTGTTTAATCTAGACACAGTCAGGAACAGCTCTTCAAATCTATTATTGTCTAATATGTGACCACACATGCATTCCCATTAATTTGTATAAACTTCCCATATCTCCCCTATATCTTTGTAGATAGAACAGAAAAAGATGGCTGCATTATTTTGCTCTATGAAGGAGTGAACTATTTGCAGCTATTTATGGAAAGCCCATTCTTTTCTTTCCAAACAGGTTTACTCCCCAGTATTCCCCTGTGGCTGTGAACATTTCTTCTGGAATGAGGATTGTTATCATCAGTTGTTGACTTATGGCAGATCCATCTGAAAGGTGTTGGTGGGCCCCAAACTCACCTTCAGCAGACCAGATGAACAGGTGCAACTCACTTGCTTCAGGGGAGCTGTACCCAATTACATGAGGACTGATTTGTTTTTAACACACTCTAATGAGTGCTATATTCCCCTCCCTTCCAGGCCTCAAATGAGTAAATAATTTAAGGTGTTGCTTAAGCTCACCCCTGTTGAGCAAGCACTGAAGCACACGTGTTGGGTTTTAGGCAGTTTGAAAGCCCACAGCCCAGCAGCCTCTCTAATGCTGGGAAGTCAGCAGGTAGCTGGTAGGAGCCTTCGACTCTGTTTCTTCGTGTTTCTAAGCACTGTGGTGTCACACAACATACCTCCCTTGAAACCTCTTTCTAGACATTTTCGTCATACTGTGTATTGACCATATTATAAACCAAAAATAAACCAGCCTTCTAAGGGCGTAAAACACCATCATGGTTAAGTCTAGCTAGCTTAGTCTATTAGGGTAGTGCCTTTCTAAGATTTCAAGCTGACCTTCTGAAAAGCCACCCTCTTTCTTTGTTTCTATTCATCATGATACATACATATGTATCTTTGATATACTCTACAAGGGTGTCATTGCCAAGAAGCTCTGATTAAAAAGGGGTTCATTTGCCATGCATTAGCAACTCAACACGATCCTAATTCTACTGAACTCAATGAGATAGTTATCATTAGCTACAAATGCCTCTTCAGGAGTTTTTTTTTATTCCTGGAGATTCCTAGTTTCAGGTCTTATAGGTCTCCTTCATCTAATACAGAAATACTTTACAAGAAGATGAATAACAAGCCACATCCCAGAGCATTTATTATGAGGAATTGAGTGAGTCTCATGTTTGTTCTTTGTCCAGCTCTGAAAGATATATTCTCCAGGTGTTGTCACCCATAACAAATACATCATGGCAGAGAGCAGCCTATATTAACATTTGAGCTAATACAAACAAGCCCTGTTTAAGCAATTCACCTGAGACTCCCTGCCTTGCTGTTGTGACTTTTGTTTAAGGCTATAATCCCATTCTGTGACATTCTCTTTTGCAGAAGTAGAGCGTTAGCACCATGTTCAGAAATGTCACAGTGATGAGGAAACCATAGACTCAGGAAGCGAGAGCAGAAGTGAAACAAATTTTCACACTCAGGAACCATTAACGAGGTAAACACCCTGTGAATGTTGACAGATACCTCACAAAGGCACCTCCCAGTCACGCTTCAAATTGAAGCAACACTTCAAAAATATCCAAATCTTTCTGTAAACCAAATCTGGGCTCATTTTTAAATTAGGGAAACGCCACAGTAGTCATATTTCTAATGCCTGAGCAGACAGAGCAGCCTCAAAACAGAGAACAAAAAGTCCTCCTTACCTGCTGTGCAGAAGATTGGGCTTCCACTTTGTATCTGTTTCTGATGATCCACAAATGAACAAAATTTACTGCAAATATGCACATAATAATACATAATCCTAATCCTACAACACTATGAATGTAATTACGTTACCTCTAGGCACTGTAAGTATCACCGTTTTCAACAAACTACTCGCAATCAAAGTTTTACCATAACTGAAAGAATTTGGGGATTTGAAGCGGAACACACACATGCACACGTGCCCATATAATTATGTGCTCATATATTATGAGTTATCAAAGGTGCACAAAACTAGTGAATTGCATCTTGTTGTGAAAGTTTATCTATACAAGCATGCACAAATCATAGTGTTTGGACCAACTTCACAACCCACAAATGACAGGTTTCCACAGAATGTAATGACTGGCAATTTAAATCCTCCCATCCCCAAAGCAGCTTTCGTTGAGAATTAAGTTTCCTCCTGGAGCTAAAAAGTTACACAGAAAAGATGTGTACAGGCACAGAAGAAACAATACAATTTTAAACCTCTTAAGTTTCAAATGCTTTTGTCTTTCTTGATAAACCTGTCCAGATCTCCAAACGCAAACTCTTTTTACAGTTCACTCCAAGCATTTGAAAGATACCAATTACCCTGCAGTGATCCAGACTGTCATGTGAATTAAAAGACAAATACTGCCTAGAGAGCACATACCAGCTGCCAGTTACGCTGTAGTACAATGCTCCCTCACCTTCTGTTTTAGTTTTATGAAAGATTGTTTTCTTTTAAAATGCCAGGTTCCCTCCATTCCTTCCTCTCTGTTGTAGTGAGGCATGTCATCTGATACTAATTTGTACTTGCTTTGTGTTTTGACTTAATTTGATTAATAACTATATCCTTTAATGGCAGTGTGACTTAACAATATGCCATTATGTTGCTGCACTGCACTTCGGCATCTAGAAGCCATTCGTCTGCATCACAGCAACATTTTGAAAGCAATTCAAAGAAGCATTATTCTGCACCTCTTTAGCACAGGGTAGAGGTCTGTGCTTATACTGGAGTTGCCGGCTTAGAGCTGCAGGCCAAATCTGGGTTGAATTTATCCAAAGACTGCTCCTAGGACTCACATTCCAGGTCTGAATATCTGCAGAATTGTTTACCCCTTTTCTCACCCCTTTATTATTGATTGTCTTCCTAGACTTTTTAAAAATTCCCTTATGCATTTGTATTTTAGGTTATTTTAAAGCATTTAGCAGTACAATACTTCAGACAGTGACTGATAGTATTTAGTAATACTTTATCAGAAAGCTTTTTTTTTTAAAAAAAAAAAAAAGCTAGTAAGAAAAAAATCCAGAGAAAGAGAAAAACAGACTGTCAGACTGGGCAAGAAAGCAAGCAAACAAGCAAGAAACTAAGAATCACACCCAAAAACACAAATAAAACTAAAGTTTTTGGTGCCTTAGAAGATAGCACATATTTTCTGATAGGTTTTGTAATGAGGTTTAACATGCCAACAAGGCAGGGAAATCCAGCGAATTCTGCAGATAAACTCAGGAGAAGGTGTCACTGCACACCGCCAGATGTGGAAAATCACCGTCAACCCCAGAGCAGCAACCATCAGAAAAAGGAGAAAGCTGGAACTGAAACTACTGCACTGCTAGATTCATCCTGAATATGCTAGTGCAAAGGCTCCATTCCTCAAGGGAAGGAGGATACATAGCCGGGAAGAAAATAAGGAAGAGATTTCCAAAAAGATCTCAGAGTTTAAGGGAATAGGACTTCTGGAAACACTCTAGGGAAGCCAGCCTTGGGGAAGGAGGAACAGGATCTGGAAGAGAGGGGATATATAGGAATTGAACTTCCCTACTGCTGAACTGGAATCAGGAACTGCTGTTAAAGAGTCCTGCTTCTCTAACAGAAAGATTTAGAGTAACGCCCATGGTACCACAAAGCAAACCTGTCTGAGTCTTGAGACAATTAAAGGATCAAACATATTTTAAAAAAAAAATTGCCCTAACAGTGGAAACAATGGCAGTAAAGTTTATACATGATGGTTTCCTTTGTATTAGACCAATGCTTGCCACATGCCAAAACATAAACCAGATTGCATAATACACAGGTTTTTCATAATTTCCTCAGATTAGGTTTTTATTAATGCCTGTCAACAGCAAATGATAGGCATGTGTTGCATTAACAGCCACTATAAGCCATGCCAGCACTTCTTTCACTGCTAGTCTAAAGCCTCGAGTAAGTTTAAAAACCCATTGATTGAAGAGGAATCAACCTCACTTGCATTAACTCTCTGAAGTTTTTACCCACTTTTTTTTTTTTTTTTAACAAACTGTTAGTTGTTTTTACATCGTCACCAACAACAAGGAATAATTGCAGGCTTAATAGTAATAATTTGGAATAAATATACTTGATTATTGGCTCCAGCATGTTCCAGGTGTCTTTGGCTACTTATAAACTTTGCCACTAAGATCATCTTTGAGAAATTATCATTTTTTATTTCTCTGTGTGAATAGTAGAAGAGAACTCCCTATCTCCAGGCATCCATCTTCTACCTCTGCTGTTTATAATACTCTGTAAAATATGCTCATAGTAGCAGAAGTGAAGTATCAGGAAAAAAAAGAGATTCCACATCAGCAATTGGTATCAACTAGACCTGAGAGATCTATCTTGTCCATTCTTAGGACCTACACAAGCACTGTTTATAGATTAGGAAAAGACTCAATACTTTTCATGTTTCAATTTCTTGCACTTCAAGAAACACATTAAGCAAAGGCCAGTATAAGAAGAACAAAACTAAAATGTTTAAACAGGAAACTTTACTTGCAAAATATCAGTTTCTAATCTATTAAATAAGAAAAGAATCTCATAATAATATTCCCAGCATAGAATAAAAACACTGTGAAAATTTGTAAAATCCTCACATTAAAATTAGACATCTTTTACTGCTCAGTGATTTTTCACATCATCACATAACCACATGAATCACTAAAGTTTGAAGATGTATCAGATCAAAAAGAACAAGTGACCTAGAAAAATAGTTCTCCTTAATGCTCTCACTAGTAGGAATATCTGGGGTTAGCAGAACATCCCAAACATTGATAACATGGTATTCCGGGAATTTATTAGTTGGTGTACAGCTGTTGGCCTGATATTCAGTTGAGCTGTATATGCCTCGTATACATTTCATGACAGGGTCATTTCATTCTGATGAGTGGAAAGTCCATGAGAGTTTGGCCTTCACTACTCAAATGTAAAACAGGACTGCTCTGTGTTGAGCTGCATATTTCTGGATTCAGCTTAATTAATACTGACACCACAAATCCAAGTTTTCCATGACTATCCATCAATCTCAGTGGAATTTCATCCAAGGACAAGAACGGGATTAAGGCAAACAGATATGGGTCAGCTTTAGGAAAGAGCTGTTATTTCTGCATACATCACTCTTCATCAGCCAGATTTTCTTTCTCTTTAGTAAAAGAGGCCATTTTTATGTAAAGGTTAAACAAAAGTCAAAGTCAATATTCTGATTAGCCCCAGGAAGGGTAGGAGATATTAAGTTTATAGAGCCGTTTTCTTTTGACGCTTTCCCTGCCTCCTTCATTTCCTTCTTAATCTGTGAATATTCTCCTGGTTATAATGAATGTGGAACTGGCTGGGCATCGTTAATCCCACTCTGCTAATTGCAACCGTGGGGTGGCTACCTAAGGATGGCTTTGGGCATGCAAATGTGGCAGGACAGGCCACTGATGTCTCAGAGATGAAGAAAATTAAACTTAACCTTTAATATTCCCTGTCCCCTCAATATGCAGAGCAGCCCATTACATCAGGACATTTTGCATATACATATACATTTATATTTATAGATAGACTCAGATAGATGACACCACCTCCCCCAGTGACAACAACAAAAAGAATACAGAAAAGCCATCTCCGTTGTATGTTCAGGGCAAAATTCGTGAACCTACAGCAAGTGGTAATTGATGGGATGAGAAATTCCCCAAAAGGCCAGTTTTGTCTCTTGCACTTCATACACAATGAAGTGCATTTTACTGTCACTGAAAAATTAATCTGGCTGCCTAAGCAAGGAAGTTTTGCCTTGTGTGCAATCAAGACCTTCATATTTTTTACTGCACTCAGAGTCCTGCACAGGGGGATGGGGAGCAGAGAACTTTCCAAAAGCAAAACTGACAGCTTACTCAGGAAAAGACTGAGTAAATAGATAGGATTGCGCATTGCCTGGAGGTCAGCACACTCGGGCGCTGGAATTAACAGGAGATGCAAATTCCACGCTCGGAGGTTTGCTTTGACAGCTCACCTCTGACTCCCACCAAAATGAAAGCGGCCAAGCTGGTTCACCTCCAGAAACTCATCCCCATCCCAAGCCGAAGAGTGTTCCTCCTTTAATCCAACTCAACAAGGACACAAGACCTGACAGACCCGAGCCAGGTGACGGACTCTCTGCGGTGGCATGGAAAAGGGTCGGAAAAGGAAAAATAAAATATCTTCAATGTATCGGAATACACACACACACGCACAGAAAGGGTGCTTTTTACCCAAAAGAAGGACCTATCGATAGGGCTGGCATTGCAGGTATCCAGTCCTAGTAGGATGCTAGGATTCCACAACTAGATAATAGGACTTCTTTGCGTTTACAGGTTGTGTGTCAGTGGTTTCGTTATGAGCAGAAGGCTGCTGGCCCATTATTAAGAAATAGTAACCTGCATTTCAAAGCAAACCAGCTACACAGTGGCTAAGATTTTGCACCAGCTGTTTAATAATAGTTTGTCTAATAAAATATTCATATTATCATATATTTTCCATCTTAGAGGATGATCAGAATGTCATTTTAATATTTTCTCCGTACTAAAATAAAATTTTAATTAAGGCTAAAGATATATCGCCTACGGAAAGCTAAACTGTTTAAAATTATTAACTGCTTGAATACTTGTTGCTATACTACAAGCCGCCATAAAAGAAAAGAAATTAAGTACATGGGGGATTAACGCAATTTTGAAAGCTGCGTTCCCCTCCCTCCTCTTTTTAGATACGCCTAACTGAGCCATAACTATTTTTCTCCACTCAGCCAGACTCCAGCTTTGTGGCTTTTTTAATAACCTGGCTTTTCAAGCTTGTGCCCCCGAGAGCCTTTTCATTTCTGCCGCACTACCTACAAGCAAATTTCTTCCAGTTGCTCAACAGCCTAATGCCTCCCTTTCTTCGTTGTTGAAGCATTTCATTGCAGTTTCATTGACTGGGAGGTGTTCTGTTACAGTGGAATCAATAGCTTAGGGCTTCCCAGCACACCGATTAGCTTGTCAGTCAGAGCCTGGGGGAGGTAGTGTAAATCCCAGAATACCAGGGGCCACCAGTTTGAAAAGTAAGGAATGCAAGGAGCTTGTATGGGTTTTTCTACCACCTGTTGCTCTGCAACATGTGCAAAGTGTATTAACTTCTTTGCTGCTACATGCCTTAAAGGTCAACTGTGATAGAAGCTTTAGCTTTTGGAATATTTTAATTCATTACAGGAATTGACTTTTACTGATTTGTTACAAAGATCCTCTTACAAAAGACATGTTTTTTCGGTCGCTGGGCTTTTTGTTGTTTTTCCTTTTTTTTTTTTTTTTAGTGGGTTTTTATTTGGCAACACGTTGCTTCCTCTTTGGGTTTTATTTTTTCAGACTAAGTACCTCATCTGCTTTTTTATTATGTATGAATAGAAACCAGTTTCTATAGCAAAATAAGTTTCTATAACCCTCCCTTCCACCACAAAAATAGTATCAGTTTAGATGATCCAGACTGTCACAAGGGGGATATTTATTCTTTCACCAGTTTAGATTTGAGGGGAATGAAATTATGAAGTATGAAGCTGGAAAACTTGGGCTGTACATATGCTCCTGTTGCAGAATATCTTAATGCTGAAGGCTGCATTTCCAGCCTTCCGCTGCTCCCATCCCGCTGCCCTCTAAGGGGGAAGGAAAGCAGCTCCTTCCCCACACAGCCCTTTAAGGGGCTGGTGGGGGAATATCAGGGAAGCTCAGAATTGCTCTTAACTGTCGAAGCAAGGGGCTATCAAACCACCTGAAGGTTTTTTGCCTTCAGCTACCTCCCTCGAATGTCTCCGTTGGATAAAAGTATGTCCTAATGGTTAGCCAAGGTAATACAGAGGTATATTGTTAACACCAGCAGTCTGAAGTGGTGAGTGAGCAATACATCTCTGGATCAGCCTCCAGGTAATTAAATGCTGTCTGTAAGAAGTGCTCAAATTCTAAGAAAATACATGTAACCTAAACTACTCCAAATACAGCCATTAAAAACAGAGGTGCAGGCCCTCTGAGCCAACCTAAGGAAACCTTATTACAGATATTTATTATCCAAAAACCACGTCACATGACCACAAAAGGAAATTCTGTGCTTAGGGCATAAAAGCCTGTGCTTTGGAAACGTTTTGCTGTCACCACATTTCGGTTTGCTCACAAAACCTCTACAAACTCACCACAAACCACAGAGTAAACCTGCATGGTGCAAATTGTCCTTATTAGCATAATTCCACAAAATTAACTCAATAGGGCTTTTTCTATTAATTTTGTTTTAAGAGAATGGCACTGGGATTTCCTAACTAATAGCATAAACAAGAGCTGGAAGCTCTGTGCTGTCCAAGTGGATTCCAAAGTTTGCATTGAAAATATTAATGTTTTCAGTAGAGACTAATCTTAGATTCATGTCTTTCCAAATGCAAGGAACAAAAAAAGGTTACATTAAAAAAATTCTTAGTGAAATGCCCTCTCTTTTACAGTGAAGAAAGAATCCAAACAGATTTTCTAACTTGTTTCCTACCTCTGTATATATACCATAAACCTGTTTTAGCTTTAGAGTAGAAACACACATCTTGTCAGTTTATTAAATGTTCTGCTGGAGGTATTTACTTGCATAAGAAGCATACACAAAAGATGCTACCAAAATTTTTCTGATACTGTAGGACATACATATTTGAAACCACCTGAGAACTAATAATCTTGAGAGTGTCCATAGAATCTTAGTCTTTTTCTCTTCCCTTCCACTCACCACTAGCAGTACTGTTAATTCAGGAAAATTAGTAGTCTTGTGTTGTCACAGTAAATCATTCCCACTCTGTTATGAATGTGGTTGCTCAGCAAGAGTGCATGTTCAGAATTTAGGGGATCTTTTTTTCTCTTCTGTTTCCATCTTTCACTTTTTTTTTTTTTTCCCTCCTGCTCTATGCATTAGAGTTGTGAACATCTGATATGGGTAAAATTGCACTGGGTGATTACTTAAATTCAACCTTTGACTGCAGAAAAATACTCTCTGTCTTGACAGTTCTTTCACCAAAACCCCTGCCTCGTGTTGAATCAAAGCATTTGCAATAAAAGCATGCTATCATATATCATTTCCTGCATTTTAACCAGTAAGTGTAATTAATTATTTCTTTACCTTGCACCTTATAGACAGTTACCCCAGGCATCTGAAAACAGGTCTGCTACTTGTAACCACTTGAAGCTTCTGTCATCAGAAGGGGATTACTCTATATTACTTATTACACACGCGCGCATACATTTTATACACAGAAAAGGAATGTGAGACCGCCCGGCCATGAGCTATCAACGCCAGGCAAGGCCTGGAGAGCAGCATCCCCCCCGGCAATGCAGGGCACATTCAGCACACCCGGCCTGAGATTTGCACTGACCAGCAGATTCGCCTTGCAGAGATCATGTTTCAGGTCAGTCAAAGGCCTCCTGTTAGCTATAGGTTGAAAAAAATGTAACTATATATAGTGAGTGTACATATATATATATATATGTATGCATGTTCACTTGTGTACTGTTAATGTTCAAGGCTCAGTAAAAATGAATATACCTGTAAATTCTTTCACAGACTGTTAAGGAAAACATGCCCAAACTCCATAAGAAAAAAGTGAAAAAGGGGTCATTCCTAGGTAAAGTTGTATTGCCCTTCAGACATATTATTTTTTCAAATTATCACTATTTTTAAAGCTCATAAATGCATTCATGAAGAAAAGCTACAAAATATTCATGAGCTTTCTACAGACAGGAAAGCTTGGACTAAACACAGAAGTACACGTGCAGAATATACACACACAAACAAAACAACATATGCGAAGAAGCAATAATGTAATTCCCTTCTAGCTTAGAAACCTACTAGCTGGACGTGAAGATATATATGTCTCATATGGCAGATTCAGAGAAAATATAAGGGCATAATGTCCAAATGATTACACGGGGAGGTGTCTATGCATATGTGCATGTAACACCTTTAATACAAAATAATTCTGTGCATCAAATTGTCTGCTAACATAGTAATATGCTGTCTCATGCCCATTCTTTCCGCCACTTTAACTATTTTATTTTATAGTATTCTGCATAAAACATGCACATTGAAAAATGTGTCTATGGCAATCAGTGCTGCATAAGCTAAGTTATACATTTCATATCCAAATCAACACCTACAGCCATCATGACTTCATGTGTTTGGATTCTGTCCTAACTGGCAGTAAAAGCTGTCATTAGGAGCAGGAAACAGTATGAAAGACCTTTCACGGCCTCTTTCAGCACGCAATGTCATCTGTTACCATGGGTTGTATAGTACTGATGGCTATAAATGCCACTATGAATGATGCAATCTCATATGTGATGATGAACTTGAAAAAACCTTTGTTGAATTTGTGCTTAAGGTGCTCATATTCCGGTTATTCATGAGCATCCAAAATGTTGATCACCAGCCGGGTGTTTCAGCAACCCCAGTGGCAATGCTACAAAACTCACGCACAGCCCTTCCTGTAAAAGATGGCACAAATAAACTCACTTTATAGATTCCATGAGAGTTATTTGTCAGGCATGTCAGCTGTGGCTCATTTCCCTAAATTTTGTAACCTTTCCTTGTGGAAGGCTTTAGAAATAAAATCTGCAGTTTCCTTTCTTTCACTTTTTTTTTAATGATCACACTTCACATGCAGTTCTTCAAACGTTGCTTTTTGTTTTCATATGTATCTCTAAATACATTCTGAATACCAGATTGCACCTATATGTATACTAGGTTATCTCCTGGGAGTAAAGCAATTTGTTTCCTCAATTGTAGGTCTGTAGCAGAGTTGGGTGATCTCCAAAGTGAGGGATCCAGACAGCCAGCAAATTCCCTGTGGGGTTCAAAGGGCCACTGTAGGCCATTGCACAGGTGCCAATGACACGGGGTGCCCAGCAGCTGCAACCCTCGCATGGGCCTCTCTTAGGAAGCTGCTGCCAGTCATGCTGTATTGTGCAGGGATTTTGTGCTGTGAAAAAACACACCCATAATAGACTATGATGAACTCATCAGATGAGTTGTAAATTAAAGTAACTTAAATGTCATGAAGGTCTCCCAAGGCAAAACGGTCAAGTTTTAACCCAAAAGGGACTAACCTTGACCAGGGCTGAACTTGCTCTGCTCAGAGCGAGGCTTCACTGAGATGTTCTCCTGGCCAGGCCTGGTCCACCAGCCCAGACAACAACGGTGTGGGGCCTTTTCGTGTTGAAGCAAGGTTTTATGGTGATTTCGATCTGTTTTTTACCACTGGAGATTCCTTCTGGAAGGGGATGTTCTAAGCTGAGTTGCCAGATGTGAAAGATTTTGAAGCAAAACATGCTGAAACAGTAATTAATAAGACTGGAAACATGAATCACTATCATCAGAAACAGAAACATGCCAGGCAAAGCTTAACCCTTCTGCAGAGATCACAAATAGCTTTTAGCTAACACTGTAAGCTAGCAGAAACCCCAAAGAATATAAGATTTCAGGCACTTTGCACTACCTAAGACACCACATCCTGAAGCAGAGGAGGATCGTTACAGCCCATGAGGCACCAAAGTTTCCAGAGTTAACCCAGGCTTCCTGCATTGGCTTCAGGGCTCCTTGGCGCTCTTTTGTCATGCTTATTGTTAACCAAAAGAAAATCCTGAGAGAGTCTAATTTTGTGATAAATATAGAACTTTATCATCACATTTCACCTTGTGCAGAACATATGGGATATAAGCAGATAAGAAACTGAACTAAAATAATTCCTATAAAGTAATCCTTTGTTTTTTCTAACAGGACTCACTAAGAGTATGAGACAGTTTGGTAACAATAAATACAACAGTAACACAGGATCACATGCAACAGGAAACAAAACTAACTGTTGAGTAAATGGGAAATTGTAAGAGATAAAATCAGTACAAATGGAACAGAAAACATAGAAATGGGTAAAGGTGGAAAATGAAATGTAAAGTGGCACGCTGCAGCAGATATTTGTGACATGGGAAAGGGTATAGCCAGGGAACGGGCAGCAAGGAAAGGGCAGAACTGCCCAGGCAAGAGTAACCCCAGGTCTCTTGACAATAGAAAAGGACAAAACAGCAGGGTTGAAAGTCCCTCCATGTATTTCTCTATTTGCATGAGAACTGTTACAAGTATTCAGCAATGTTGAAATAAGTCTTCATAACAAGGGAGGTGAGAGGAGTCCTGAGACAGAAGTCACCCTCCCTGTGACCAGCAAGGCCAGGGCACCTGGGGAGCGGCGCAAGCTCCGGGATCATGTTGCATGCAGGGACCAGGACCTTCACCCTTGCCAGGGACTGGAAATAGCTGCCTGGGATTTCTGCCCTGCATCTGCCTCAAGTCAAATGTAAAAGTCTCAGGGCTGCACACATCCTGACCAAGCACATCCTCATCTGTTCCTACAGGCTAAATATAACAACGTGGTTAACTTTTCGAGTCTTTGTGCTGTTTAAGCTACATGTTGGTTCCCTTTGTTTAATTCTCTAACCTTAGAAACATCCCATTCTTCTTTGCACTTCTTAATCAAATAAGCACCAAAGCTGATCTTCTTTCTTACTTTTCTCTCTGTGTATGAAGAAATCATGAAAAAAAAAAAAAAAAAAAAAAAAAAAAGAAAAGGCAGATTCAGAGAAATCTTTTCAAGGACATTGAAAATGCTTGCACAGAAAGATAAGAGATTGCACGGCCAAAACCTGGAGCTATAGAGAAAAAATAATAATAACAA
Source organism: Nothocercus julius (assembly GCA_013398735.1). Taxonomy (NCBI): domain Eukaryota; kingdom Metazoa; phylum Chordata; class Aves; order Tinamiformes; family Tinamidae; genus Nothocercus; species Nothocercus julius. The sequence goes on along the minus strand of VZSV01000026.1, from coordinate 211,653 downwards.
AAAGATTAGGGGAGAGTAGTTTCTCAGATCTGGAACCAGTGCCTTGCAACAGGGATAGCCCTTTTTGTTCTACTCCCTTTTAACTTTCTTTTTTCCCCCTCATAACAGTAGCCGGGTGGTTATGAAGAGCTTGAGCCCTGCATTTCAACTAAGGGGCCCTTCTCTGCGTGCAGGAGAGCGCTGTCTCAAGAGCTGCCATGCCAAAGCGCTGCGCTGTCGCGGGGCCGGGGCTCTCGCACCGCTGTTTGTGTGTGTGTGAAACAAGCTCTCAACATGTTAGTAAGAAGCCTTTAACCCAGATTACGCCACCTCTCCGTCTATAGTGTTCTTTTAGGGCCGAGTGCGAAAGGTCACCCCCTCGGCCCCGGAGCAGCACTCGGCCAATTACGGCGCGCCGGGGTTTCCACAAAAGAGGGTTTCGAGCCTCCGGCTACAAAAGCTTCAACGTGTCTGATTTTCAGAGGCACGGTCACCACGGGAGGAGACTCGCTGATGTCTATTTCAGGCCCTGAGCAATTTCGCCTTTCTGTTTTTTGTTGTTGTTACTGTTTGTTTTTAAATCAAATCTGCTCCAAAGAGGTCTGGAAAATGCAGCCAGCTCAGCACCTATGAACAGCCCAACCTCTAAGCGCGCAGGTTCAAGTGCGTGTGAGTCGGCAGTCCTGCAGCTGCCGAAGCAATCGGATGGTTTATCTGAGGATATGAGTAGGCTAGCTTTGGGAAAGTAATATTTACAGCAAGTGATTTAATGAATTATACATTGCCTTGCCTCACTGCTACACTCTAGACTCCTGACACATTGTAAAATGAAGGTTCGGGTTGCGCTGAGACATCTCCAGGCCTAATTCTTTGAGTAAAGTTTTATCTTTATCCTAAATGTAAGTTTTTCAGAGGTCCACGAGAGAATGAGGTAGCCATCCATGTCCTTCTGCTGTGGAACTATACCAAAGGCAAAGCTGCAATGCAATGCAATGCACAGATGCAGTGAGATCCACCCTGCTCACTGCACATCTCTATAGGGAGCCCACTGCCAACATGTCAGCATCGCATCTGGAGACCCAGGTCCTTCCTTCACTGTGTGTATCACAACATCTCTCATCAGCAACAGCAAAAAAAAAACACCTTAAAACACTTTAAATTTTCTGATTAGTTATTGAAAGTTAGAGGAATTAGGCTATCAGCTCTTCTGAGCTAGTGTCAGAGAACACACCATGCTTTCAGCCTAATTGTTAAATCAAATAAAATTATAATGAATATTTCAAAGCTATCTAGAACTGTTGAGTGTCTCTTGCAATCAAATCAAACAGGCAATCTGGGGAATGTGGAAGTCTTATTATTTCTAGTATGTGCATCACCTGGGCACCTCAGCGCCTATGTTTAGAAATATTGTGTTTCTTTCTAAGAAAGAGAAATATTTTGTACATCTATGTATTTGCTTTTTTTCTAGACCTTTGGAAAATCTATTAAAAGCACAAAAATTGAGTACCTTTTGTAGGGCCAGGTAACAACTAGAGGACTTGATTAAAATATGACATGCAAATTGACAGTAAAGTATTCTTGGGCTCAGAAGCTGTAGATGAATTGTTACAATAGCATATATTTGAAAAATTAGGACAGGAAGAAGAAATTCTTATAGAAGATTTCATAGAAAACCTACAAAGTTAGAGAAGAAATTTGAAGATTGATGCTATTTATGTCAGAGCAGAAAATCAAGTACATGGAATTCCTGAGAAGCTCCATGGAAATGAGAGCAGTTTATACTACAGACTCCTTTGGAGATTCTGGGAAAATCAGTTAAAATTCCTTACTTCGCTGCACATATCTATAAAATGACTACTGACGTAATTCTTAAACGTATTGGGAGCTGTACTTGCCAAGTTTTGGGGATTCTCAAATAAGAATAGCCAAGTGAAATTTCACACCCTCTCAAAGGAGATCATGCAAGATTTTATATGAGTCTATGTGTACGCTTCTGTATGGATTTCACAAAAGATAAAATAAACCAGCACTTTCTGCACATTTCCCTCGATTGTCCTATGTCTTTCTCTCCTCTTCTTCCATGCAATGAACTGTTAAAAGGCCAGGAAGAACTGTTGTGCAGATGATATGAAACTAAAGAACTTTTGGTAGGTGTTACACATTTTGGTACCATCTGTGCTATCTAATCCCAGCCAAAACAATCTCCTGTTCCTATGTAACTCTGAATCTCACTGGAGAAGGGGGGAGTAGTATGACTGGCTCAAACCTTCCTGTGTAGGAGTATTATTATCAGTGTTTGCAAAATTTTTCCCTCTTCATAACCACCATAACTCTCCTTAAAACCCCTCATCTGGCTGCTGGCCTACTACAGAGACTGAGCTACGTACAGAAAAAAAAGGCTTGTGTCGGTTGGTTCACTTCTGGTGTGTTAGAGAATCTTCACCCAAGAGAAAGCCATCAGCTCACACAAAAGGTTCTTGTTCCGTTTTCTTCCTTTTTTATATTGCCTTGCCATGTTCTTCCCCCTACTTCATATCAGGAACACAGAAAATACCCTGATGACATATTTTATAGCACAACTCAAGACAAACATTTCCTGAAAATCATTCTGGATTTAAACAGATTGATGTTTTCAGACTTTCATGCCATTGCTCCTTCTTCAAAGACCTGAAATTAGTTTGGGTTCGTTTGATTCCTTCATTGTGCAGGGGCTTCCCACATGTACAGGCATTAGTCATCTTACATGGGACATATATATGATATCGTCATCGCTGTCCAACATAGTAAATGTAAGGCTAAAACACATGGCCACATATTGATCTGCTTCAGTATCTCCTGTAGCATATTTAGTGTAATAAGGTCTTTCTACAGAGCTCTAATGAAGAAAACAGCGTGCTTCCAATAACTGTTTGCTTTGGAAACAAGAGAGGAAGCATCTGATCACAAACTTGCCCATTGTTCTGCTACTCTGCTCTCACCATATAATCCTTGGGAACCTGAGGTCCTCATAAGAAACACAAAGGGGAATCTGATTAGGCTAACCATTACTCTTCACAAGGATGGTTTGTATTAGAGATATTTTTCTGGGAGAAATATTTGAAAGGACCTTATTAAGAGACACCAGAGAAAGTGTGATAGAAGTAAGAAATTAAAAATCCATTTAGTCATGATGTCCCTCTCTTGTCCAGGGCAAGATGATGCTGTATGACTCCTTTTGCAGTGTTGATGTTGTGGTGTTTCCATAGCAATCCTTAACTCCTCAGTCTGATCAGGGAATACAACTTCTTCCTAGGAATCCATTCTTTTATCATCAATATGTATTTTAATTTTAACACGACACACCTGTTCATACTAAAGGGCAATGAGAAGTAGTCTCTGTGATTTCCTTAAGCTTTTGATAAAAAAAATGTATAAAGATGGGAACTTTTGTAAATTACATAAACTAACTTTAATAGTTTTCAAGACAAACAAAATTTGCCTTATAATACAGTAATAGATGTAGCACTGTTATCTTTCATTGTGCTTCTAACCATCATTTTTTTTATTACCCTTGAAGATGGCATCTGCAAACTGATATTTCTCCCAAATAATTATCACAATTGAGACAGAGATGAATAAAGTAAAAGTACTGAAAGACTAACTTCCAGTGTCTGTTTACTAATTCCTCAATTTACCTTCTTTCTTATAACTTTTTTTCGTATCCTCTTTTCACACATTACTTGGATCAGATAAAGGCATGCTCCATTTAATCTTATTAAAGCAAAATCCACTCAACTATCTTATAGTTGAGTACAACATCTTAGCTCCAGAATATTGGTTTTGCCCAGGGATATAGAAGAGATAGAGTGCTTATTCAAGGGTAGACTGGTCTCACAGAGACATGTGGTCAACCTGCAAACAAGCATGTACAGTGTAAGATTGTACAGTTCAAATTCAAGGAGGAAGTTGCTGCATTTTGGGGGGATGGTTCTGTTTATTTGTTTTTTGAGAAAGGTAACCCCCTGGATTGCAAGGAACAGAAGAATTAATTGCCCCACTTTTGATTTTTTTTCTCTTTGGTGACTCACACTGTCTGTTTTCCCGGCTCCATCTTTCCAAAAACAGAGGTGACAAAGAGAGATTTAAAAGAGTACCTCTGCTTCGGCTCACCCATCAATAACCTTGTGCATAATACAAATGACTCAGGCACCTTTAACCTGCGTAATTCAAAATGGTAGGTATTTTAATCTCTGCGATCCCTAGTATGTATCTATTTATTTTCACTGGCTTTTGGCACTCAGCTGGCAAAAATCCAGCCCTCACGGCAACAGAACTATCAGAAACAAAAGGAACTTCAGGGAGGAACACAGACAGTGAAAGAATGATTAAATTAACAATTTTTTATTTGGCTTCTGCTGGCATCTAGCTGGCACAGACACAAACATATAGATACATATGCGCATCAAGTAACACAAGCCTGAAGAAGCAAGAGGGAGTGAAACTGAAACACAATACATGACAAGAAATCCCAACAGACCCACTACGTTTTATTCAAGTTTTCTTGTTTTCCCAAGCCTTGCTAACTGGCATGATTCCACTGCAGAGAAGCACAGAAGATAAGAAAAGCTGAATGAAAGAAATGCTGTCTTGACTCCAACATGCTCTCTGTGTGTTTAAAAGTCACTTTTGCCATCCTTTCGCCAAGAAGTGCTGTGTACGTGTCTGTACGTGTGAGAGAGTTCATGAATTCCCAGCATCAGGGACTTCACTGACCATGATTATTTGCTTGTTTACAAATATCAACAAATATTTTGCAATTTTATATTATGTTTGTAGTGTTCGCCAAGTTCCCAAAACTTCACAAATAACTTTTCAGATGGAATAGATATATCAGAGAGGATACCACACCAGTAAGACTTGCAGACAAACTGAAGGCTAATGTTAACTATAAAGTCATCCCAGTTATTTGGAGGAATGGTCTTAAATAAACTAAGTGGGAGTTCAAGAAGGGCTAATTCTGCTGGAAAGATGGGGAGCATTTCTGCAAAAGAGATTCCATGAGTTAAAGTTGGTGACAGGTTAAACCTGAATCAACCTCTTCAGGATATAGCAAAAGAAAGATGATGCCCTACTAGACAGACAAACACGTGACATAATCCTTTCATTGGTAAGATATCAGCTAGATTCTTTTTCATACTGAAATCCAGGAAAGATATGCACCAAATAGAAGTGTCCCCTGGACAAGAGCAAAGGAGACAAGAGGTCCCCAACATAGAAAAACTGTCTTCTAAAAGTTGTAAATTCTCAAGAAAAGAAAAAAAGAAGAAATGGCAGTAGACTTGAAAAATATAAAAATTAGATTTAAGAGTGAAAGGAATAAATTGTTCTTCATGTATTCTCTTGCAGATGAAGAAGTAAGATGCTTAAATTGCAGCTAACAAGATTTAGGGTAGATATCAAGAAACATTTTAGGAAATTAAGTATAGTTGAGTGCTAGAATAGACCACTTAGGGACCTCAGGCACTGGAGGCTGTTAAGAGCAGATAAGCTTTTTCCAGATTATTGCTTATCCTGCCTTAGCACAGAAGAGGACTAGATAATCTCTAGAGGTCCCTTCCTCACTCAGTTCTGATCATTCCAAGATAAAACTAGGAGATGTCAAAATTATGGGTGTCCATTCCTCATTGTCCTTCACACAGCATGAGCTCCAGCTGGGAAGAATTAAGAGGCAAAAAAATTCTCTCTGCTCTCAGTTCTGGCATCAGAGCAGCAATCAGAAGAAAAAAAAAAAAAAAAAAAAAGGAAGAATTTCAGTTAAAGTCCAGCTCAGTCTCTCCTATCCTAGAAGCGAAAATGCTCACACTCCTCCTGGTCATAGTACGTATGTAATCTGTTATACATACAAAAGAAGCTGGCAGATTTTCGGTGCATGTACTATCTTAAAATTTAGCTACGCAAGTCCAGCAAGTTTCTACAGACCATGTGTGAACAGCTTTTTTTCAGAAGCTTAGCAACTGGGTGAAAATTGGGCAAATTTTCCACCGGGCAGCAAACTGCTCAACACAAGTACAAAGGGAGCCACTCCGCCAAGTTTCATTTCCACCCTCTAGAGATAGAACCACTAAATCTTCTCAGTCAAACTGGTCTATAATGCACGAGGAGAACAATATGTTTTCCTGTAATGTTCTCAGGCATGCCTGGACCATTTCATTCTAACAAATTTCAAGAGGAAAAAGAAATGCCCGTCTCCATCCCTGAAAATTTCAATCTGAATATTTTGAAGTTTAGGAAGATTAGATATAACTGAAAACAAATCTGCTGAAGGTTAGTGGCAGACACTAATTAGGAGGAATAATATGGCATAAGACTGAAAAAAAAAAAAAAAAAAAAACAAACTTCCAAGGTCATCTAACCGAGTTCTCTGCTATGCAGCTACATTGTATAATCCATTTATAAATGCACTGAGCTCCAAGTTAAAACTATTTTCATTATTTGCCTTCACTGCACCTATTAGAAGGCTGTTTAAGAGTGTCAGTCTTCCACTGAATAGAAATCTTCTTCTAATTTTTAACTTAGATTTATTCACGATCAGTTTATCCCATTTGTTCTTGTGCCAGTACTGTTTACTAATTTAAATAACTCCTTTCTCTACTTGCTTACTTCTCTGGTACACTTATAAAGAGCATCATATCTTGTATTCTGCAGTAGTAATTGTCCTCCCTGTGATATAGATATAACTCATGTAATGTTTGATGTCTGCTTTATATCCTAAGGAGCCAAATTTATGTATACATCAGGTGCATCCATCACGGACCAAATACAAATTGGCAGACCTATAGAAGAAGCCTTTCATGTAGGCCAGTTCACAGCTAATCAGCACAGGGGTTTTATTTCCTGCAGGTTGTGGCACAGGTCACTGTCAGGGAAATGATTTGGGAAAACTGTGATACCTGGACAAATTCAGCGTGGTCTTACAAGCTTTCTGTTTCTTCAACAGTCTTCAACAGTGGTTTTGGTTTCATCTGTCAGAGAAACAAAAGGTGAGTCCTTCAGTAAACAGCTTCTAGAAGCAAGAAAAGGACAGCAGAAGCTTATCACAAACCTGGGGATTTTACTCATTTAAAGCAGGCAATTAAAAGGAATTCAATTTTATAAGACTATAAAGAAATTACTTTGTACACGAGAAATCAGGCAGGAGAGAGCAAATGGATATGAGCTCCTGCGTCAATCAGTGCGTGGTCCAGCCAGAAGAGATGCTACTGCACTCACTTCCAGATAACAGGGGCTCTTTATAGAGCAGATGAGAACAATCCTTGAAAGGAAAAAAGGAAACAGTTCAAAGGGGCTGCCTTTTCTTGGAGTACCAAATCCAAACTCCAGCTAAGAGCAAACGAAGAGCCAGGGAATCTGGGGACTTTGTAATAATAGTTTAATTAGACCAGCCTTATCTGTACAACAAATGTGACAGCGCTCTGCAAAAGCTCTGCTTTTTGCTACTTACTTAACACTCTATCACTTTCCTCAGTGCAGGACTAGCCTTTGACTAGAAAAGAGGCATTCTGCCAACAAACTGGACAACGTCCATGCACTAAAATTTACAGTACTCACCTCTAAATTGGCAGCATGTTTTAATATAAAACATAAGCAAGCTAGTTATAGGATATGGGAATTCTTTGTAAAAATTCTTAGGAAGAAAGGCTGTATTTAGAGCATGTATTTATAGCATTATTATTTTACATATTTTGTACCTATCCATCTGGACAATTTTAACGATGTCTTATCTCTATTAGTCTAAATAAAGTCTCTCAGACTACTTCCCATCATCTGTATTTTCAGTATCCAACTGAGTGTTATTATCTAGATATTAAAATGTTTGTTTAAAATTATTTCTCTGTAAAGTTTCCAGGGAAAAAACAGAATAGTCCAAATTCCAATTTCTCATTGCACAAGAACAAGACTGAAAGTGGCACATGTAAAACTAATAAAAAGAAATACTTTTCATTCAGCCAGTTTGGCATTTTTACTGTCAAAGGATATCCCTGAGGTCCAACACTCAGCAGAAACTCAAATAGGAGTTGGCATCCTCCAGAGGTTCATGAGAAGAATGAGTACATCCTGATCTACCCACAACTAAGCAAGCACCAGTGTTGATGTAACCCTCAGAATAAAAGGGTCACATATCTCCATTTAAAACGGACAGTTGAAAGGTATATGTTCAATAACACGAAGTCGGACTATGAGAGATGAATTACGTTAATTGAAACAATATAGGTGCTTTCCAAAAATCCGTACTGATGTATCTCACAGTCAGACTCAAGAAAGCCTTGGTGACACCCAGCAGTCCCCTCTGGTCCTTCCAAACTCACCAACATTCCTTGCTCTGAGAGATCCACTGAAGGAATCCCACTAACTTTACAAGCCCTGTAACTCTAGTGGGGTTTTCAGCCTCTTTGCAATCCCATGAAATTAATAAATGCTGCCTGTTACTCTGGACCCAGACAGTCCCTCTTCTCCTAAAGGATTTACAAACTCCAATATACATTTCATGCATAGAACCGGTAGACTTTACCTACAGCCTGTCAAAGATCCAGCAGAGCTCGAGGTCACCTGAAGTGAACATTGCAGGTTTGACTGAGGTCCTCAAGAGGTTTTCCAAACCACATTATTACTATGTGGTTAGCTGTAGACACCCAATTTAAATGCATAAAATTCAGATTTAGTTTTTCGCCAGTATAGGATTTTCTTCATTTTTAAAATACCATAATGGGTCACTTCAGCCTTAGTGAAGGCAACTGTAGAGATATAAAAAGTGGCAGAATCAGCAGTTCTTGGAACACCTTCATTGAACTTATTTCAAAGACAATGCTGTAGAAGATAAAATGCTTAGACCTCTTTGGCAAACATAAGAAGGTTTATTTTCCAAATGACCACTTGGAAAGCAGAGGTGGAGATCTGTCTTGAGCCTCCCCATCCCTTCTGGACAGGGAGAAGGAGAGTGGGGATCAGAAAATTCTCCTCGGAAGCAAAGAAGACGTAGAAAATGATGAAGGAACATCAGATACTTCTTGATTAAGTTAGGGGCAAATTACCTCATGCTTTTAGGGGCAGGCAGGAGGGAACCGGCACGTTGGTAGAAGAATCGTATACCGGGGATAAGGCCAGCGGGTGGGCAGTGCTGGGGGCGCCCGGAGCACCCACCCTCGCTTGAGGCTGCGCGAAAGGCGCCGGCCACGGCCGCGCGCTCGGTCGCCGGCTGGTGCGTTTAATTTAAAAGGTTTTGTTTACACAAAACCGCACCAACACGCAGAGGAGCAGTAACCCCGCTGCCGATACGCCGCGGGGAGGCCGCCCGGCGCTGGCAGCGTGCCCGCCGGCTCGGCGCGCTCCGCCGGCACCGGGCGAGCAGGGCCGCGCCGGGCCGGGCCGCGGGCGCCTCGCGCTGCAGAGGCCGCTTGCGGGCTGCCCTTCCTACCCTCCGCCTGACTCTTTACATTCTTGTCAAATATATTTAGAACAAGAGGTGTCCACTTGAAGGGAAACATTTGTTAATCGCTTAAACGCAGGAGTTTGGCGGCGCTCCAAGTTTACATTTATAAATATGTAGTATCTGTTTCCAGCTAAACAAGGAACTCCTGACCCCCCTGCACTGCAATCCAGCAAATATATATACATATACGGGAGGGGGGTGCGGGGACGGGGGGAGTTGGAAATTGTGAATAGACCCAGTCTGGGAGAGGCTGGGGCATCGCTCGGTCCCCCCCCGTCCCCAGCGCTGTCAATTTGTTTTCTGCCTTTGCCTGAAAGCGATGTAGATAACGGCACAGAAAGAGGATGATGTATCTTTAAGTAATGAACAGATTAAAGTTAAATTCCTGTTGACCGAGGCGGTTGTGTTGACATTCCCGCTGTTTACAGGCAGCTGTCTCTGCTAATGACACTTTGATAACCGGGGGGAGGCTGCTGTCGGGCAGGGGGATGGGGCCCGGGTTAAAGATCGCCTCTGCCTAAAACCTCGTCACCCAATTAAACACTAAAGCTTTGGGTGACGGCCGCGGTGCTACACGGAGAGAGGGAAATTCGGGGCTTCTTTACTGACTCGTGCTCAGATTATGTAGCTTAGAGGTCAGCCTGTCCTAGTTTCCTGAAGGATGCGAGAGATTCCAAGAGCACTTAAAATGAGCCAGAAAGCAGCAGCTCTGTCAAGGCCCCCAAGCATGTCGTTCTGAATCCCGGGACTTTGCAGGACAGTCTCTGTTGCAAGAAGATTTGTTTGCAGCCTGCTCTTAAATTAATACATTTACCATTAAGAGCTCCCCAAGCTGGCAGTAGGCTTCTGATGTGAAGTCCTGGAGCCCCTTCCCCAAGTGCTCACACAGGTCACATTCCCCCTTGGAAGCCATAAAGCCCAAGATCTACCAGATGATAAACTTTAGACATGTAAATAGTCTACTAGATCTCCCTGTCTGCTGAAAATTGAACAGATGCTTAAGGTCTCTACCAAATCAATGCCTAAAAAAGATAGCATAGTCCATCACCCCCAGGCAGACATCGGCTTCGACCACCTTGACTCCCACCCCAAAAGTGGCTTTTTCAGATGTTAATAGTACCTAGCACTTTGTTACTGCATTGCAATTCCCAGGACTCCAGAAGAGCAGTTAAAAATCCAGACACTTCTCTTTCACATCTTTGTGTTAACAAAGCCTAAATTTAAGGCCTTTAAAGCAACATGATAATTCCTCTTTAATTCCAAATCAAATTCCGCATGCTCATTAAGTATAGACTTTCACAGAAATCAATGGATTTATTTTTGCATTTATGAAGTCACTTTAATGGACTTCAAACTCCAAATAAAAGTACTGAAAAGGCAGCTTTTCCTTTTGTCACTAGAACCATCGTTGCTTATATAGTAGAAGCACATTTCATGCAGCAAGAACATCTACAGTAAACACAAGTTAACTTAAATGAGTATCAATTAGGCAGAATGTACCTTACTTAAGAAATCTCAGCTCCTTTTATTATCTGAGCTAGTCTATTAGAAATTGAATCCTTTTAAAGTTAAGAGCATCACTTTGTTTGACATTTTTTCATCAAACATACCACTAGGAATGAGAGGAATGTAGCCATGTTCCACATAAACTTGGAAATATGTGGTAGATGGAAAAACATACATATTTGAGGTAAACTTTTAGCACTCAGACAAAAAAAAAGTAGAAGAAAAATGTCTCTTAATATTGCTGAAAAACACCACTGATCTCTGGAACTGAAAGGCTCACTTGAAAGAGAAAAGTGTCATCTGTGCTTTCGGCTAACTACTTAAGTTTAATCCATTGCAAACAACGAAGTGGTGGCCACCAGCAAATCGAGTCATAATCAGATTTAATTTTATCAGACGGAGAGGGTTACATCAGCTCAATTTCCAATGGGAGACTCTCCAAGTAAAACTTGGAGCAGCTACAAGAAATCGCACTGGTGGCAAGGCAGTAGCTCCCATTCTCCCCCGAGGATCTGTGTTGTACCAATGTCTCTGTGTTTCTGATAAGACACTGAACCAAAGCTCTGACTTATGGCCACTTAAAGATACTGTAGCACTTTTCACTCACAAGAACAAGAGTGTTAGAACTGGTGCCTTGGCTGAGATCCAACTTGGTAATTACTTTTTGCATTTCTAAATGGTCCCAATGTAGCGGCAGGCAGAGGTTATTTTCTACTATTGAGCAAGAGCAAGTAACAAAGAATGTCCAGAAGAGCTGGCTGCATTTCACTGGGGGTGGAAGGGACCACAGTGGTCTCTAAAGTGGTTTGGGATCCTTCAAGATGAAAGGTTCATTAAAAATTGGAAGTCAATATTAGCATAATAATCAGACATAGTTCTTTTTGTTAAACCTACACAAGCGATCCCACGCTGCAGGTTTCCACTGCCCAGCACAAACACATATGTTTCCCACTTTACAATAAGCAGAGTCCATCAAAAATATTCCCTCTGATGTTTTCCCAATAGGAAATTTGGTTCCTTAACAATATATATAGTCCCAAATTGTTATTTTTTGCATTTGGACCATCTGAGGACAAGAATTCATTTTGAGTTTATTTGTTCTGAAAAAAGAGTAGACCAATTTGCTGAAATAAGTGCAATGTAAGCGCAGGTGCTCTGCACTCACAGATTCTTTCTTTAGGAAGAAAATTCAAGAAATATCATTTTTTTTGATAAGAAAAGAGATTTAATATCAATATATGCATTCTCAGAAAAGATCAATTTATTTAATGTGAAAAAATGCAAAAATCAGAAATTATATTTTCTGCATGAACTGTTTCAATATTTCATTTCCAAATAACATTTTTGTCTTAAAAGTCACTTACACTCAAAAAGGATTAAATAACACAAACCTTCCGAGGACTACATGCTTTCAGGTTAAGGGAACATTTTAACACTGATGCAAAATGAAAATTTCAACTTGCTAAGAAATAAAACCAATCCATCTTCTGGTGATTCTAACACATAAAGATGAGGATGATTATAGTCTTTGCTATTTTTTGGTTTCCAGGTTCACACCAGAAGTGGACATAAAATTTCCATGACAGTTTCTGATTTTCATTAGTAGTTTCTTTTTGGCATCAAGTGAATTAATGATAACTTTTGAAAGGATTGAATATTGAAAGATTTCTAAGTTGGAAAAACACAGACAACAAATTTCCTATAACCTGATATCAAAGGCAACACTGAAAAACATGAGCTCCCACCTGAAGTAAAGCAGACAGAACATTAGCCTTTAAATTAAAATGCATATTTGAAAGGAAAAAAAAGAGCAATCTTCTACATTATTAACAGCATAGGATGCTACAGCAAACTGTAAGAAACTGCTTTGTGCTTCAGAAGGAGAGAAATACAAAACTTTTTGTTGGCTTCAGCTGCAGAATATCAGAATTACAGATGAGAAAACCCTACTGCGTCATGTGGTCCCTCTTCCCGCCATTGCAGCATCATTCCATACTCGTGTTTCACAGAACTATATCAAATCTAGTTTCAATAGATCTGAATGACAAGACTTCAAGTATTTATCTTGGCAGACATGTCCTTGGTCATGTAGATCACAACATCAATTTTTTTTTTTTTTTTTTCTTTTTCTTCACTTTCATTTCTGCTTTGCCTGATTTTACCCTATTGTTCCTGCTTTCTTGTACCTCTTAGAGCTCAGGGTAAGATGGATCACACTGGGTCACAGACCAAACCAAAAAAAAAAGATTAGAGAGGGTCTTACCTGGTCAGTTATTAAGGACTGACAGTGATAAAGCTAAATATGAAGTAGCTTTCAAGAAAGTTTACGGGATGCTAGCTACAGCTCTGAATATGATGCTGGCACTGCTGTGCTTCTGTACAAAAGAAAATGCCATGTCACCTAGACTTCAGTCCTGTGCACATTTCTGATCATGCAAGTGTTTCCTGCTAACACCTATTCATGGCTCCAGAAGAGGGAAAACTGTCTGTTCTTACTGTTTCTAAATCTAGACGATTGCAGCAGAAAATATTTTGAAAAAACAAGTCCCAGGTTGAGCTTTAGCCCTGTGCACGGGCTGTCTCCACATACACAGGTTTCTCTGTCCAGGCTTGCAGAGTCCACATCCTCGCTGCCTCCCAGCTTGCTGAAGCAGTGGAGGCAAATGTGGAGCTAAGACCACTGTTTTCAAAACTCTGTGTTTTGTAAATATTGAGCAAGTTAATATGTTCTCAGGTTCCATATCATACTGTAAGTCAACAGTATTAAAAATCATCCCCTGAACAATTTTCTTTGTAATTAATCAATCATTCAACAATTAGTTACATGTTTGGTATTCACTTTTGCTGATCGTTTAGATTTCAAAGGTTGAGGAGGACCCAAACTACAGTAACTTCATCTTAATTCAAATGTCATCCTTCTTACTGAACCTTGTACATTAGTTGGAGCTTTAGTTAGATTTATTGGGCTACAAGGTAGTCTTTTCACACAAGAAAATGGTGTCTTGATTAGTACTGAATGTGCATCATGAGAGATTCCCTGGATTACAAAGTAATGACCAGTTTCTAACCAGCACTCCTGTGTCTTTTACCTTTATAACGCTATCAACCAAATCAGCTGACACAAATTACCTCATTTTGCCTTTGACGCATCATTTTATTTCCATTTACCACTGACTTAAGCACACATAATTACTAACTTAGGTCACAAACAAATGTGATGGACAAGTTTCACACTGAGAAAAATGTTTTATTACATGGTATTACTATCAACCTAAGTTAATTAATTAAAATTAACATAAGCTGTTGGCTAATTGCAGCCCAGGAGAAATTCTACTGCACCCGATGGTATAACATTGGAAAATTATCACAATATTTTAAAGCTTGACAGGTTCCAGTGAAGAGCTAACATTAATAGAAGGAGGTTACCAGACTAAATAGACCAATACTGATTTCAGCTATGGAAATACAGATGCTTTCAGCATTACAGTCGGGGCAGAAACAGCCACATCAATACTGTTAATATTACCATTTAAGCACAGATATTTTTAAAAATCCTCTAAAAATCAAATGGATTTTTTTCTGCAGACTTTTGACTGTAGTTGTATGAAATACAGTATTCTTGATGGCAAACACAAATACACACACACACATATATATATATATAAAAAATCCTTTTGTAAGGAAGGGACAAAAGGGAAAGCAAATCATTGTGTTTCATTTATACAGCTATAAGGCCAGGAGGCAAAAGAGAAACCAGTTCACTTACATTGTCTAAACATAAAGCAGCAAATCCATAAAAGTATTAAGGGACCTAGTTTTGTATGGGGCCCTAAATGCCATCTAAATTTATGGGAATTTAATTCTTCAAGTCCTTCTGTGACCTTCTGCTTTCCCATGCTCCCTTGATGAGGATGATATTTGTAAAAATAAAGTTTTTTTTTCCAGAAATTTGTTCGTAGGAAATGATTAAATAAGAGAAGGATCAAAATAAACAGTATATTTTTTCCCCACTACCAACAAACCAACTCCTACAGAATTGTGGAAAATTAGGTAGGTTATAAAGGAGGTGAAGTACTTTGCAGAAATTCCAGATAATATTTCCAGCATTGCTGAGTGTATCCTATTCTATTCAGAGCCATCAGAACACAAAGATGAGAGGTGACAAATTGGTTGCCTACTTTGGATACAAAGAGGAGAGCATCTGAAAATATAAGTATGGGTACGCCCTACTGCTAAAGATGTCTTTCTATTGAACTGCAGGCTGTGGGGCAACTGAAAGAACTTGTTAATATGATAAGACTTTCTGCTTTCCCCTTGCTCATCTTCTAAAGCCACCCTTGATTGGCATGAGAGTCCACTGCAGATGGGCAGAGAAGGAGCATGCCAGAGAACTGATACGTGCATCTCATCTGAGCTTTGAAAGAGTTGTTTCCCACCCAAGGCTGTCTGAGCAGAGGGCCTACCCTCATGCCATGCTGATGCTCCAGATAGTATCAACAATGTTTTAAAGATAATTTGGGGACGGTAATGAAACAGAAGTAATTGCAAATACAGGAAATGTGTCTTCATCTCCTCGGAAGGTGTCTGTGCAACTCCTCTCTTCTCACATCAGTATGAGCAGCTAGCGAGGGCTTAGCTGGCCAGCCCAAATAAAGAATTGCAAACAAACTCTTTCTTTAAAATTCAGAAACATATGTATTAGAACAGGCTGACTTAAATATGTGTCCCTTTAAACTTAAAACCTTTAGCTTAGTTAAACCTTAGTTAGACGTGGTATCTTCAGGATCACAAAAGCAGAACTGATTTAAAGACAGACTGAGACAGACACCTTTCTGAAAAAGTATTACGTATTTAACAGATTACCCAAGACTCAGGTCAACAAGTTTTAGGCTGATACCATTCTTAGTTAAGATCATTTGAGGCAGCATAATCTTTCCCTTTAGAACTAGGTTTAGAATAAAAATGCTTGTCTGTGTCCTTTAGAGCTTGCCTGTATGCAGACATAGCCTCAGCCTTTTTATCTGAACTATTTCATTCAGTCAAAAAACAAAAAAGCATAGAATCATAGAATATTTCTGGTTGGAAAGGATTTCTGGAGGTCATGTGGTCCAACTCCCTCACTCCAAGTTGGACAACTCCCAATTCATATCCAAAATGCCAAGCTCCAATACCTAGCTGGAATTTCTGCACACCTATAATCAGTATACAACCCCAGCATTTATTAAAGTGTTTCTGGAAGTAGTATCTATTAAAAAAATGCCTCATATCTTTGTGTTGTTAATACAGTCTTTTACTTAACTACTGTCAAATATATTCTAAATGTGACTGTTTATTGAGCTGCTTAAAACTAGCACGTTAATTTCAATTAAGCTAAAAAGTTACAGATTTTCTCATCAGTTGAAAAAATGATGCCTACAGCTACTCAAGTTAAGACATCCCCAACAGCCAGAAACATAACCACAGGAGACACACAGTTATCCCAGCACATTATTAATGCTGAGGCCCATATTCTCTTTCTGCAAAAAGATTCTGTGTGGTTATCAACTTTAAGGAAATATATTAACCATTCACCTAGATAATGTTTAATGTACAGTTTGCTCTGACATCCACTCTACCCTCACTAATCAATCCACTGCCACCTGGGATCTATCTAAATGTCTCTTCCTAGTTATTCCAAAGTCACACTGAACTACACAATCTATTGTCCTCCTGGCTTTCTTTTTAGGCAAACAACATCCAGTATTGATACAACTTTCTGTATTTCATTTAGCATTTTACAATCTTACAAAAGTCTGCTTTTCAGTCTAATACTACTTTTTTTCAATGAGTTAAATGTGAGGAGAAATCAGAATGCATTACCTATATCATCTTTATTGCCTTCTGGTGTTTTGGTATTCCTGGGATGATTTCACTCCTTAATGAACCTCCAAGTCTGAGACAGCTGAGCCATCTAAGAAATATATCTTGGTTTGGTCTCCTACCCACTTGGCAGGATGTAGCCTCTGACAGCACTGAAGCATAACAATACTTTGAAAGGTAACAATAATCTGGTTCTTTTCACAGCTATATAGTCTTTGTTTCCTTTTTTTTGCCCCTTCTCCTTCTTTCTTCAGAGAAAAATAAATTTGATATGCATTTCTGCAAATCCTTTTCTTCTAAAGTACAAGTAAAAGATTCAGGTTCCATGAATCACCCACCACTAGGACAGATTGACAAATCCCAAACCTTCCCCTTAACCTGCATTGCTCCTACAGGGTTATAAAACAGCTCCCAAGCCAGACCTCCACTCCACCCCTGGGAACTGGGTAAGGCTATTCAGGCCAGCTGCTCCCTTAAATCAGAACAGGTGACAAAATTAGGCCTTTTGACAGCAAAACCAGGAGCAGTTCATTAGCCTGATAAACGACAGAGCCAGAATTTGTATTCATCAAGCATGCTTCAGGAAATCTTTTATTTCAGAAGGGGGAACCAGGTATAACTATTCCATTATACCCTCCAGAAGATGGAGTCTGGTTTCTCTCATCCTGCTGCCCTTACTTATACTACTGCTTATAACTAGAAGTGAAAAATCTATCACCAGAGTCCCATAAAGTGGTCTTAAATTGTCTATTAGCTAACCCTACAGATATCCAATGCAAGAAGGTCTCCTGGGCCAGTAGAGTGGGGTAATAAATGGCTTAAGCATCAGTTCTTGCCATCTCTAATGTTTTGGTTGATAGGTGCAGAGATCTGCTGCTGAAATGTATTGCTCAGCTTTACTACATAATACACTAAAATTAAGCATATTGCACTTCGTCTCTTTATCACTGCCTGTCCTGTAAGCAATCACTGAGAGCACAACAAAAACTGAATTAGCCTCCTACCAAGAGCTAAAATACAATATAAGGATTCAAAGATGAGGAAGAAGAAAGATGCAGTCACAAGAATGAAGAACTCAGTATCATTCCTAGTATTTTTATCATTTTTACCTCCATTAGCATTTGATAAGAGAATGTGAGAAATCCTGAAGAGAGCTAAGAAATAAAAAAATATTGGTTACTTTATGCCCAAAAAAAGGGAATATATCTTCTAAGGGTTGCTGTGTCAGGAGATCTTTGTCCTGCTCTCTGTGTTTATGGACAAAAGTAATCATGTGTGTTGTTAAGAAGGTAATATTCTCTGTCTTCCTATCAAAGATTTTAGTTCTACAGCGATGGGTCAAAGGGTTGCACACTGACCTGCAGAAGGCAAAAAAAATCTCCCATAAACCATATGTCTTTCAGAGTTACAATTATTTGCAATTATCTAATTCAGCATAAAAGGCAAACATGATGTCACAGGATCTTTGATACTATAAAGGCTCTTTTTATGAAAGGCCTTTGATCCTTCCTAATCCACACTCCAGGTATTGCTGGCTTAATTGGCTAAAATATAAATATAAATTAATGAACAGATTTTTGTGTTAATTTTGTTTATTGCAAATATTTTATAGGCTTTTTTAACTCAGAAGTACTCTTGTTGCATTTCTATAATATTTTTAAAAGCTCTGAATAAGAAATTTAATTATCTAGAAAAAAAAGTAGTAACCCTTGTGAACTTGATAAGGTTTATTCTGAAACATATGCAGTGGAGGAAACATTACTGTCTCCGCAGTTAAGGTTCATAAGTACGTGCAGTTATGGGTGTGTATATGTGTGTGTGTGTTCTGAAGGAAAATGAATTATATCTTCCTGAATATGTCTCGGGAGTAAAATTTCTCACATTTAAAACACATGGAGGCTTTAAGTTTTAATCCCTGTTGAAAAAATGAGATAGTTTATGCTATTGATACAATTCTTTTACTCAGAGCTTCTGTCCTTTCAGTTCTTTTGATTTTTTTATCATCTTATTTCTTTTGGAAAAAGCATCATGCCTGTCTTGCCAGACAAGAGTAGCATAAAGAGGAATTGAGTTTGATTTTGCATACAAAGATTTAACATAAAATTTATGTAATGGAAAAGCTAATTCAGGGTTATATGTGCAAATGGGGAAAGAAAATCCAGAAAAATAGTGAACAATAAAAATTTATAAAATTTGTTTCCTACAAGCAGCAGTTATGCAGTCTCCACTCCATACATAGATCTCGACTGTAAAGCTTCTCTGCTGCAGAAAGTAACTTCACTTGAGTGAATAGTTCCTCATCCACATAGGATTTCTTAGTAACCGCAGTGAAATAAAACAAAAGAATATCAGTTGCAGAAAGCTCTGCTGCCTTTTAATTATACTTTGTACTTTATTATTACCCATTAATATGCATACTTCTCACAAGGGTCTAAAAAATAGCAGGAAGCGATAAGAGTGGTTTTGCTGCATTAAAAAACATAGGCAAGATTTATGCTAAAATTGCAATCTGAGCCTAAACAATGACAGCCATTGTCTTGCAATAGCATCTGAAAATTGAGAAGTTGCTGGCCTGAGGTGAATCTCAGGGCAGTGAACACAACCAACTTTCAAAACATTATTAGATAACATCAATAACTCTATCTTATTAAAATCTTCACTGATAGCATGCGTAAAATCACCTTTTGTTAATGGAATACAAATATGCCTTCCTCACTGTGCTGAAATTAGACTAACTCATGCTTCAGAAAACATTGCAGTTGAGTAGGGGGTTTGGGAAGGAAGAGGGGGCATTTGGGTATTAGCACTGGTCAATGACATTAGTGTTTAAAAAAAAAGGAAGAAAAGAAAAAAAGAAAATAGAGGGGGAAAAAAAAGAAAGAAAAAAGAAAACTCCAATTAGAAGTATCCTGGGGTTATTAGAGATAACAGTGCTCATATCCAATTAAGATGAAAACCATTTTACCAGTTTAATGTGCCACCTCTGGCAGTTTTGGTTTATTAGTTTTATCAGACTTCAGAACTGAAACTCATAGTGATATGTATGCTGTGTACTGGAGAGATAAATGTTGAGACTTAGAGATTAATTAGTATAAAATAAGATGCTTGAAAAGTTGTTCCTTAACCATGTGCATTTTCTTGGGGAAAAATATGTTTTTTCTGAAGCAGCCCCTCAAGGGGTTACCTATTTAGATATTATGGCAGGAAACTGCATACATGGAATACAAAGATGTGTTAAGTTGCTTTGCGATCCATAAATGCAGGTGTCCCAGATAAGCAGCAAACACAATGCAAAACCGTCTTTCCATTCACTTGCAAAGTAAGCCCTGATTTCGGATCAAAGTCCAGAGAGCACGGCCAAATATTTTGGGTGGCCTCTGGCTTCACCTGCAGAACTCCAGATTAACACAATTTTATCAGTTCTGTCTAATATGGGGGGTGGCGGCATCAAAGGGGCAAAATAGACGAATGGTAAAACTCAAAAACACAGTTGCTTTGACCATCTCCTATTTCATCAGTGAATGTTAAGGCTTCTCATTCAAAGGCTATGAAGCAACTGGAAAATTACTTAAGAATTTTGGTTCAGGGCCTAGGATTAGAAACGATATGGAGAAAAAGTACTATCTGGTTATTGTGGAGATAAAAAAGCACTACCACTTTCATATTAAATAATCAACAGAATAGCTGAAAAATCACTAGAATAACATCTGTACTATAAAGGCTTGTAAAGATTCAGAAGCTCGGGCAGTGCATTAATACAAAACAAACTCTAACCACATGAGGACAAAATTCTCCAGCAGCATTTCCACAACTTCCGGATTGGGTGGATCAAAGATAGCTTTCATTAGTCTCACTTCCTCACCAAGATAAAATTAGAACGTTTGAATGAAATATGGAATTTTAGAACAGAAAACTTTCCTATTTTTTAATGAACAATTTCAAGCCAGAAATACTAACCAAAGATTCGATGAGGTCAGAATCATCTAAACTGTGAAACACGGGACAATTCTTAATTCTATTCAAAATGAATGCCCACATATTACATGAACTGAAAACCAGTGGAAAAGGTATTATATCAGATATAAATAAGCAAGCATCTGTTTGCAGACACTGTATCAACCACCTTGACTCATTCAGGTTCCAAATCTGAGTTTAACCACCAAAGTGTTCAGAAGAGCTCATTACAGTTCTCAAGAAACAGCTCAAAAATATATTTTGACTTCTTGGATCAGGTCACCCTCTCTGAGCATTTTAATTGGTTTAATCCAAGTGCATGACAACAACAGGAATCAAATAAAACCAATTCAAAGACGCTAGTGTTATGGAAAAACTGAATATCAAGATAAATAGTGGATCCAGAATTGTAAAGTACACACATAATGTATATGCTCAGGATGAACTATAAGTAAGACTACAGTTTTTCCAGCAATTAATATTTAAAAAAGTTGTTTGCAAAATGATGCTTACAAATCATGAACACCGGTCGCTACTTTTTGCTTGCAAAAGTTGCTTACAAATCATAAACAGTGAGATTTTTTATAAACCACTACATCAAACATATATGTAGTTGTTATCATATTTCTTTAATCATTATCTCATTGAAAACTCCACATCATATATTTACTTGTATTTTGTTTCCAGCATTTTAAAAGAACTAACAGAGTACAGAATGGGAAACCAAAGATAATTCAGTTCTAGTCCCACTAGCAGCATTTTTTCGCATCAAGTAGAAAAATGAAATCTAGAATAAAACTTAGATAACATACAGTATTCTAATAACAGCTAATACAAAATGTTTTTCAATCATTTAGATTATGAGCATTGACACTATCAATTTTGTCAATGACTTCCTAATGTTCTGACTGTTGTTGCTGGTCATATTTTTTCCACTTTTTTGATTAATTCAAGTCCAAAAAGAAACACAATTAAAAGCCCTTATTCTGAGAACACTTTTGTATTTCCTTAACTCAGAGTATGTAAAGAATCAATATGAAGATAGAAACTATCACACTTTTTTTCAGCATCTTTAGCACTCATTTCACTGCAGAATAGGCTGCCCCTTCTTCACAAGCCCTGAAAAATATCTCTGCTTGTTTAGTCACTGTGATTAATCTAGCTGAAGGTACATGAACAAAAAGAGAAGAGTCTTGAAGTCAAAAGGCCCACAGAGTAGCTGAATCTCTGATTGACTTCAAGCAATGTATCCAATTAATGTCCCCCTTCTGCTGAAATCCCTACAATAGTTTCCCTATTTCTCAATCTATTTCTCTCTGAAAGAGTTTCATGTCCACCCACATATAAGGCCCATAATTTGTGGCTAAATGGCAGCTGCAGCTCAGTGCTGGAGGCCTTTCCTCAAATTGGTCTTTAATTGGTATAATCAGGAGCTTGAATTATTGGTTCAACCAAAGGAAAAGTATTCATTCGAACCAACAGGATCGCTCTCTTTTTCTTTTAAACTAGCAATAAGTTAACGACTTTTCAAGATGTTAAAGAGAAACTAAAACCTATGCACAAAAGATGGGATTCATTAATAAAAGGCAGTCAGTCTCATTCTCATTAAGAAGAGGAGCAGTTAGACAGCAACTTAAAATCTTCTTTTTTTAAAAAAAAAAAGAAACCTAAGGAGAAGCAGTATAGACTTGGGTGGGTACAACTGAAAATCAAGATAACTTGAACCGTGACCTGAAGAGATCATCAACCTAAGAGGACTTTGG
This sequence comes from Nothocercus julius, assembly GCA_013398735.1. Taxonomy (NCBI): domain Eukaryota; kingdom Metazoa; phylum Chordata; class Aves; order Tinamiformes; family Tinamidae; genus Nothocercus; species Nothocercus julius. The sequence continues at coordinate 189,126 of VZSV01000026.1, read as the reverse complement.
GCTGATTTCCTTTATCCCATACAGCCTTTTCTTTTGCAAATTTTGCTGAATTGTGACTTTTTTTTTTCTTTTTCTGGTTTGTTCTATAATGTCAGGAGCCATCTTTTAATCCTTAAATGTAGCTTGATAAATTAATTCCAGAAAGTGAATGCTGTTGAAGGGTAGGAATTGGATCGACCATTCACTTTATCCAGGAATGGACTCTGCTCCCAAAGTGAGCTCCTTTAAGGGCTCAGGTTGGGTCTTTCCCTCAGTTTATTTATTATTTTTATCCTGTTTTTTATCTACGAAACTAATTTAGATCTGGTCTCAAGCAAACCACAACTTTTAAACAGATTAAAGGTGGCATAATCATCTGCTTTTGTCAGAAGGCTGGAGCATATCTGTGCTATACTCCAAGGAATTCTGAGAGACATAACCTTTTCCTTAGCTTACTTGGAAATGTTACAATTAAAAATGATGCCTGTAGGATCCAGTGTTCAGCACCTCCTCTAGCGAGTATTTGTAAGCAAAGTAACATCTTGGCCACTGATTTGGGTGATAGTAGTTAAAGCTATGAAGAACTAATGAAGTTATGGCTGTAGGAGCCAGATGGCCTTGATCATCTGTGTCTAGAAGCACAGATGTAGTAAAGGTCAAAAGGAAAGGTGGAGAGGGAGGAAGAGGAGATATTCCAGCATATTCCTTGTTCCTGAGACTGAATGCGTGGAGTAGAAAAGCTATAAAATCCCTTCACAGTGGAAGAAAAATGGCTAGCAAGAAGGGATGAAATCACAGCAGCTTCCAGACCCACTTGTCAAGCTAGAACATGTGTATACAGCATTTTGTAGTACCACAAGGGTGTTATTTGCCTGTACTTTGAATGGATAAGTCTTGGGCAACACATCTGCAAAGCCTTGCAGCATTTTAAGCTATGCCATGCAGAGTAAATTATGTAACTTCACAGAAGACTAGGCTAGAAACTATCAGATAGAAGATACAGCCACAGAACGTCCAATGTACTCAGATACACTGAAATGCTTCCCCTTTAAATATTTCATCTGCCAAAGTAAATAAGCAAAACATCATCTCATTACCCTGTGTGGAGAGGATGGAAAGAAGAATAGAGAGAAGAAAGGGTTCTAGCTGCGCAGAGCAATGGACATCGACCTACAGTAGAGACAGAATTTGCTTCTCCTCCTAGTAGGATCTTCCACGCTCTCATTCCTGCCAAGAGCTTTTTTAGAGGAACATCCAGTCTCTTCCTGTTAAAGTGCAGTGATGAGTATGGACACCAGTCATGTCAAAAAGTGCACGATCAAACTCAGAAAGAAAAGCAATCCATGTCCTGTGGCATAGAAAAGTAGTAGCCCTATGTCAGGAAGTCTTCAGCTACTCTTGCTGTAGACTTTAATAGTGAATTGGACTACCATCCATGTGATGATTATATTGGACAAAAAAATCAAAATTACTACCTACAGATGAGCCAGGCGCTCTTTTTTATCTTCCCCCTTTGGAAGAGATTTTTTTCAACCATTTCTTGCCAGGTCTCAATCAGAGCGCTTCTTAGTTGGAATTATAACAAATAGGAAAATAACGGTGCTTCCAGTATTTAATTATCATGACTGAAATATTATTGTCCTCTCTCTTGGCCCTGATATAGGGGCTAGAATTCCTTAAGGTAACATTTCTAAAGCAAAATGAAACGTGTTTTACAAGACATTCCTTAAAACCCATCAATTATGCAGGCTGCAACAACTTGTTGCACTCTGAGGATATGATCCAAACGTCTATTGTGGTATTGGAGATCCATGGGAATTGGATCATATCCTAAATTTGCTCCATGGCCAGCTATCAAAATAATAGCTTTTATTCCTTAATTTTCTGACTGTACATTTTATAAGTTGAATCCCCCTCCTTTATTCTCTTAAAAATATGATAATCTCTCAGTTTATGATTTTTTTTTTTTTGGGTGAATTAGCAAATCTTCTTGAATTTGAGCATTCATACAATAAACAGTGGTGAACGCATGTGTGTGTTTGTGCACAAGAAATCTTCACTTATGATGATAAAAAGTTCTCAGAAAAAAACCAATATTTTTACACTTTGTTATCCTCCCATTAATTAAAAAATGGATATTCAGCACTGAACAAAATCAAAACCAAATATCAAGAACATTAGCCACATAAGTAATAAAATGCAGCTTGGTACGTGCTGCTTTTTTCCCCATGTTTTACTAGAAGTCAGATTCCTGATCAGAGTAAAGTGGTATAGTGCCCTTTCATTCAATAGCGCTAGACTGTCTTGCTCCAGGTTTTTTCTATTCACGTTACTACCAGGAAATTATTTACAAGCCTCTTATCAAAAGTTCTTTTGATGTCTATGAGAGTTGCAAATTATTTTGATGCACTCCTTCCACATGCACCACTTTGTCATAAAAGTTAGAAAGATTGGCAGAAAAAATACCCAATAAGAGAGAAGATTAGTTAACGTAGTGGATTAGCAATCACTTTTTTTTTTTTTTTTTCTCCTTTGCCTCTCTTTCTAAACCTGAATATTTAACACCAAGCGAGAACCCCGTCCTGTTTTTCAGCTGGAATAACAGCAGTTTCTGTTTCTAACCTGGGAAGAATGTGATGGGGATTGAAAAGCACCCCTGTCCTATTGTTAGACTCCCCCAGCACTGATCCTTGCTTTTAACATCATAATGAAGGATGCTCTTTAGTGGATTATCTTGAGAAGGGATTAACTCCTTCAAGACTTCTTAGGAGGCAAGGTGTTTTGAGCCCTAAATACACACCAATTGCCTGCTTAACTTTTCATCTTATTTTGAAAACTGCCCAGCTGGAATTCAAATTCTTTTCCATAGAGCTGAATTTTCTTAGTAGCAAAGTTTGAGTCAGGGGCAGCAGATGCTAAAAATAAATACTGTTCATTTAATCTTGTATAGCACAATGTTTCAGATATTTTGCCAAGACAGGCATGGCAGGATAAGACTTAATCAAAACTTTGCTGCAAATTTAGTAAAACTTTAAATTCTGTCTCTATCACTCTTATAATAACTTTCTTTATAGTATGACAGAGAGACATAATATAGACAGATGGATAGACAAAGTACTTTCCACAACACAATATTTCTTTTTTAATTTATATTAATACATCAAATCTCTTAAGAATTAATAGGGCTGCACATGTATGAGTCTAGTGGTATTTATGCTGTAGACAGACATGCATGTATACCCACACAGATGCACCTATATAGAGACATATACACCCACATGGATATCCACACCCATATATCATTCCCAACCATACTAATACATTCACATTTATATGGGTTTTGGCTGCTCTACCTTGGCTTTCAACAACATCATTATCAGTATTGTTTTATGACACATTTGCTGTAGCATACAGAATGCCTAGTACCAAAAAAAAGCATTGAAAAGAGGACTAATTGCTCTATAATTTATAATCAAGTGACTTCTTCAACCTATGCTTCTTTATCTTAATAACCATTCATTTGTGTCTGCCTAATTTATTGGAAATGAAATCTTGAATTTGCTCCACGTTCATCTTATCCCTCAGCTAACCTTGTCTCTGCTCTTAACCTACGCCACCGTTTCATCTTCCGTTTGGCAAGTGCGAAGGTAGATTCCCCCAAACTTTTTCCTCCTTTATTACTTTTCACTTTCATCCAGATTTGTTTTTTGCTGCACCTGAACTATAAAAACACTTTCTTTTGTTGAAAGGTTTTTCTTCATTTCTGCAGCACTGGCTGAGGGGGCAGAGATTTGAGGTATACTTTTCACATAAAAATAGAAGAAACTTTTGCTTGCTTTTCCCCACTTCCCTGTTTTGCATGCTCTCTTTTCTTGCCCCTTCTCTTCAGCACTTTCTGAGGCTACAACATGCATTAATTTGCAACTTCATAGACAAGCTTTTTTTTTTGTTCTTTTTTTTTTTCCAATTGGATTATCCACCTGATGATTAAAAAAAAAAAAAAAAAAAAAAAGTTTGCTAAAAGTGGCAAAATAGATAATTCTGAGGGGAAGTGAGTTTTCTCCATTTTTAACACATGGAGAAGACCCAGGTGCACTCTTATTGTGAGCTAAATGAAATTCTCTCTTATTCATTTTTGTAATAATAACTGTATTCCACAGACTATGCTTTAATTGTAAATAATCCCCCACATTCTTTCAGTGTAAACTCTTTAAGGAGTCATGAATTTTATTTATACTCTCTCACTCTTTGAGAGTCTTTTGTTTATTTGCTGTTTAGTTCTTTGTGAAATAACACTCCCAGAAGAAAATCCCCCTCTCTGCTTAAGGAATTAGCCCAGAGACAAAAGCAGGGAATTCTTTAAGCCTTGTTTTGTGCTAAGAGAAATGTTTGACATTTCTGTGGAGAGGTGTTTAGTTTGGATTCATTAGGTCTTAGGGACTCTTTTCTCTTTTTTGGCCTTTCAGTTTCTGTCACTGTTTTTTTTCTGTGTTTGGTAGACTGAAGAGAATTTACCAATGTGTAATTAGGTTTCCTACATTTGAATAGCAAAATCCAGTTGTGTTTTAAATAGGCAAGCTAAGCATTCCCCTCAACCAGCAGCCCCAAACCTGAAACCTGCTTTGTGAGCAGGCGAAAGAACGGCAGAAGGAAGAAAAAGGCTTCCCCAAGGTTACTTCATGCTTGAAATAAACACCAGCAAAGCTCCACTCGTGCAATTCTATCTGCTGAAGCGTGGGGAGAAACTGCAGTCTTCCCATGGGCTTTCTTTTAACCCTAGGTCTTAAAATGTTAAAAACATATATGTAATGTGTGCCACATTGCTCTTCTCTTCCTCTGATTTATATGGCTGGAAAATAATCAGCATAAATTGGTTCTGTATAATATTACTTTTAATGGTATGTAACAGCTTTATAAATAAGTGCTATCAAATTAGAATCATTAGCTCAGCCTGGCAAATTGAAATAGTTGGTTAAAAACAACACAATAGATGATTCGAAGGATAAAAATGCACTACAAATGCAACTCAAGTTGCATAGAGCGGAGCCTTTATTTTGGCCATGAACCACAGGTAAGAGCAGGTCTGTTAGGAGGAAAATGGGCCTGCAATTATAATAAAAAAGAGCAAATTGTGGGTTTGTAATAAGAGACAAACAGGAAACAGTCCATTGAAACAGCTGTTTTGATCATTTTGAACTGTTTGTCTCAGTATGAGCGCTGGACTGCTTTTCTTTTGAAAATGGCAGAAAGGAATGTGCTGGCAATTTCTTTTTTTTTTTTTCCAGATTCTTATCGAAGTGGGAAAATCAGCCAAACTGATCTTTCCTCAGACAGTCTCCATTTTCCAAGCAGTCAGCAAATTTCCAGCAAATAAGGAATTTTGTTTAAAAATTCCCAGCAGATTACAGCTCGAAACCATGTTCTTAGCCAAAGCCAAACTAGTAGGTAAAAACAGCCTGACATTCTCTACTGGGGCTGCAAAACATTGTGGAAAATCAGAAGGTTAAGGACCAAAAAGAGTAGGAAAAAAAGAAATCAACCCTAGAGTATTAACACTGCACATTTACCAAATTTATGTTTGTATACTGAAGCCTTCCCTCATTTCTCAGCTCTCTTCTTTAAATGTAAATAGGTTGTTAACAGGACATTTTTAATAATGAGTTCCCTACTTATTTAACCATTTCATTCAACATTGCCCAGATTTATTGACTGTCACAGCTTTCTTCCTTTTCTGTTTTCTCTGGGACTTCCCATCTGGGTGAGGAATGTCACTGGTGAAAAACAATGTTATTTAGCTGGCTTTTTAAGGTTACAATGGCTAGGGATTCTAGATCATTTTTTATTTACCAACTGACTGCTGCCAAGTACAGCCAATTCATCTGGTGGAAAGACTTTGTGCAACAGCTAACAAATGTGAAATATTCTTCTTTGGTGTATCTGGCAGTAAACACCTGTTGTGATGCCAAACATTCAGTGTGAAACATATCTGGACGTTGACAGACTTCAGTTGCATAGCAGAGAATCGTGGATGCAACATAAAAGTTTGCTTTTCTGCCTTCCAAAGATGCTGAACATCTGCTACTCTCATTGTTTTTCTGGTTATTACTGCTTTTTTGTTGGTGGTAATTTAAGTTATAGGTGTGTTTTCTGATTACTAGATATGCAGAGCTCTCTGGGGTCTTTCCTCTGACTTCTGTAGTTTTGATTCTGGCCCCAGAGATTAAGGTACCTTGATGTTTTCAGCTTGTAGCATTTGCACAGTCCGCTGCCTGTATGTCCTGGTATGCAAACGGAGGGATTATGATCCCTCCTGTAACACAAGCAGCGAAGAGTCAGAGCCCATGAATCTCCATTGAGGAACAAAAGGTGGAGAAGGAAGCAGCTAAAAAGTAGCGACCACTTGCTATGCCGCTGGATTTCCCCAGCCATTCCTCTTTTTCCACCCAAAACTTTCATCTGGCCAGAAATGGAGGGCCCTAGATATTTAGTTAGGATTTCCACAGATTTTGCTGCTCTACAATACCTAGAAGTCCCCAGACATGGCCAGTACCCATGGGGTCCAGCACTGGCCGGCGCACGCCCAGCAAATCTGACGCGGTGGATGCACTAGATTTACTGCACATGCTGAGGTCTTCTGTCAGCACGCGTGCATGGGAATCTGTGAGCAAGGGCTTCTCTAGAGGCTACGGCTGCCCAGAAAAGGCACCAGGAAAAACATGAGAGCCCAATGTGCACAGACTCCTTTTCAGTAAGAAGCCCTTAAAGGGAGAGTCAGGAAGGGACAGGACATTGTCCTTGCTGCCAGTTGCACTGACCTGCAGAGCAGTCCCTGTGTATGTTCACAGTGGGTAAAAAATATTAAGATCTTTTTTCCTATTTATATATTTTTTTTTTTTTAAGGAAATTTGATGTCCAAAATATTTTGGTTCCAGGCAGTTTGGTCCTGCCCAAAGTATTCTTTCTCTTCTATAGGATCTTCTGCATCTTATATGATGCCATAGATGCTCCTTGGCTTGGAAGAGAGGCCACAACTTGTGCCTTGCTCTAGCAGAAAATGGGAGCACAAGGTGATGTGTCCTCTGTAGAACCCTCAGCAAAAGCACCGGCATGAAATGCAAAGCATCTTGGGTCTACAGAGGACAAAAGTCCTAGCTGGATGTCTTAGTATCACTTCTTAGAGGATTAAATTATTGTAAATTCCTTTTCAGAAAAATGTGTTCAAATTCCTAGTTAAGTTGTTAAATTTGGTTAATATATATCAGGCAGCCTTTTAGATAACTTAGTCCAAGTTTATGCTCGTGGCACCATTAAACAGCAGTACGTTAACAGCAGAAGCATAAATAAAACTTCAGAAACTAGTCAACATATTATAGAACATATTATAATGCCATGATACAAATAGGTGGTGCAACATCAGCTAAAGGAGTGCCCTTTTTTTTTTCTCCTCATTTTAAAAAAGATCCCCCATTCCCTTTTCTTTTCTTTTTCTTTTTTTCTTTTTTTTTCTTTAAACTGGGGTTATTCCTTTTAAGGAAGGAAAAAAATAAAAGTATCTGTAGATATAAATGAAATCACAGCTCCATTATTTTTGCTGCATTTCCTGTATTCCGATGTTTCCTGTAAGGCTGTAGCCCATTCATAGTGCCGATACTAGAACTTTTAGAAAAGGTGCATAAAGTCCTGGATAATTATGGAATGAATTTCCTCCTCAACTCTATTAGTCAGTAGTTGGCTTCTGTCCTGAAGCATAATTGTTTATATCCCTAATGTATGGTTTCATCCTGTGTAATGTAACTGCGGATGGTCTCATTATCCATATAAGTGTTTAATAAATCCCTTTAATCCTTCTAAACTCATGCTTCAAAGATACTGCATTTTGTGGCAGTGAGTTCCACATGTTAATTAACTACCGCATAAAAATGATCTTGAGTATAATTTTTGGAAAACTTTTCCTTAGAATGTTTAAACAAATTCTTGTTGACCCTGCTCGTTGCTGTTCCTTCTCCTTTTGTAATGATATCCTAGTTCATCAATCAGCTAGTAAAAAACTAGAGTTTTCCAAACAGTTAATCTTAATTGGGTATTCTAAAGTATTCACAGAAAATGAACGCCTGGTATGTCTTCAGCAAGGGTATCGTCAGAGACCAGAATTACTGTTATCTGTTTCAGGCACAGAAACACAAATACGAGCTGTGAGCCCGTTTGAGATAGGGTGGTTTTGTAGTGTCTTTGCAGATGTCCCATGAGAGCAGTATCTTGCTTTTGTGCAAGGCAGCATCTCCCAATTCCTGCTGAGCTTCTAGTGGCAAGTTTAGCCTCTAGTTCAGGATGCAACAACCCATGCCAGGAGATCATCCCTGCCAGGCTGCTCATGTGCCTCTCTCCTGTCATCTACACACTTTATTTTGGTGGTGAACATTCACCTCCAGGTTACAAAACAACATTCTCTAGTCATTACACATTACACCTTAAAGAAGGTGATGCATGCTGGAAAGAGCTTCAGTGTGTACCAGCATCTGGTAGATCTGCCATCACTGGACAAATCTGCAATGTCCTTAGGACCTCAGCTCAGCTTCTGGAAGCGATGGAGCTGAGCACTGGACTCAAACGCTTCGTCTGGCTCTGACAACCTCTGCCTCCAGCTTCCCTCATTTCAGGAACCAACATTTGATTTTACGCAGACCAGCCCAAGACCTACCCCCTCCCTCTTATCTCTTGATAAAACTAAATTACTTCAAGCACTAAAGATTAAAGGTAAACCATATAAATGACGAAGTCTCTGGCATATGAGATACCTAGATCTGCAGGAGAAAGACATAGTCTGATTTATAAAAGAGGATTTAGGCCTCCAAACCAGCAAATCTCCAAACCAGCAGTTTGGATATTCATTCAAAGAAATAAAATTTCTCCAGATACACAGATTGTTCCTTTATTGTTAGTGAAAGCAGCTTATTTATACCTTCCATTGCAGCATGGGCCATAGCTTTTTAATGTGAAAGAATTAAATCTAATGTTATATTTTCCAACAATTTAAAATACTCTTCCTGTCTTTCTCCATCTACCAGCTTTTATGGCTCCATAAAATTTGGGGGTGTTGTTTTTTGGGGGGAGAAAAGGGGACAAAATCAAAAATCAAATATTTTATTTACTAGATGAACAAGAGAGAATCCATAGGTACTCTTAACAAAAACAAGCCCTTTTTTCTGTAATGGGGGTCAGAGCTGAAGGGACTGCAAGTTTTCATCTGAGGATATTGTATCCAATATAATTTTTATTATTTGTTGGTTTTCTGATGCTGCAAAATGGACTATTTTCTTTAGTTGTCTGTCACTTTTGAAATGGAAATCATGATGAATTATGGTACATTTTCCTTGCTATGCTTTATCAAGCTCATTAGAGATGATGCATGGTCTGAAGATAACGCAACAAAAGAAAAAAAGGCAAATATGAGGCTTCTTTTTCTTATCTATAATGTTTACATATGGAACAAAATTGTCCTATTGTACTTGCTGTGCTAGATGAGCATCTCCTATGGACAGACTGAAGTCATTCACTGCAGTTGCAGTTTTTCCCCAACTACAACAGAAGCTCCTATTACAAAATTTCACAGGCAGTAGTTATCCCCCACAATTTTGCTAAGAGATATTAGTTATCTCTTTCTAGATTCATACTGATACGGAATACCTATGCCAAAAAGCTTTTCATACTTTTATAAAGCCAGAGAAATCTGCATTTGTTCTGGAAAAGAGTATTTCCACTGAAATAACCATGTAATGAAAGATGTTTTCTAAGTCTCATGGATGCTGATACATCTTATACAACAAGCCAAGACTTTCATCCAAAAACTAAACAGCTGTGGTGTAGATTTCAGGCACTTAATATTTGCATAAACACATTTTTTTTCTTCTCCAACTTGAATCAACTCCTTGTATCAATAGAGGAGCAAACCTCCAAACAATTGTTTGAAGGGAAGAATTCAGTGAAGCATTTCAATATTGGAAGGAGCTCTGCTTATATATTTTAGAGTGAAGTTAGTATCTGGAAAAGTTATACACTATTAGAGCTAACTGGAAACATTTGCTAGAAGTGCTTCCTTATACGGGCTCTGATTCAGAAAAGCACTTAAGCACATGCTTAACAGTTATCACGTGCTAAAGTGCTTTTCTGGATAGGGATCTCTTCCTAAATTGTAGGCAACGGGACCGATCCAACACTTTTTAAAAGGCGGTGAAATGACACTCTTTGATTTCACTGGTTTCACTGGATCTGTCCCTTACCTGACCCCTCAAAGTCTATCAATGCAATATTCCAGTGCTAAAATCTGATACCAGAAAAATGGGGGGAAAAAAAAATCAAAAAGAGTATGTAATTGCAGGTGTGCTGTCAAAGAATGAATAACTTTTACTTGCAAGACTCTATAACAGCCTTCCCCTCTAATGGCAGTTGCACTTAGGGCAGTATTTCCTACAAGTTACTATTTTTTTTTTAATTCTTTTCTTCATTTGTTCTCTTGAAAAGGGGAGAGAATACTAAAACTCAGTGACCAAGCTTATTGCCTTTCATACATCCCCTCTAACGTGTTATTTTTAACAGTCCTTAATTACTCCTGAAAAGTAGCTGCTGGCCTTAACACGGAAAACATATTTTTAAATTGCAACTCCCTTGCAATTCAACTGCAGTGCCTTAGCTGGTACAGTGCTACATGACTATCTACGGTAATTGTCCATACACTGACAAGATGACATTTAATCTTGGGGAAAAAAAAAAAAAAAAGAACAGAATTTAATTGCTAAATTGTAATGCAAGAGGTGCATCTGGCGACATCGAGATATCATGCGACTTAGCTCCAGTTTCTAAAGCCAACTTCCAACTTGGTCTTTTCACACATCAGTAGATGAACTTAAGACTTTGCTACCTGCAGCCTTCACTTAAAACAGCTAGAAAGAGGGAGAAAGAATCTGCTGCACTTTCCTATTAGTTTAGAATATAACCATATTTTCCACGCTCTGCTCCAAAATGAAGCGAGACTATTATTTTATGTAGTCACTGCTGCGGTTTTATTTAAGCTGTACATTTGCCTTTCTAGATCCCTGAAAATAAAACATTTTGAAGTTGATGAAAATTGGGGATAGAATATTGTTTGCATTGGACTCGTTAAATGTGCAAAAGCAGTGCAGTCATCTCGACAATTAAATAATGGGAGGAAGTGCATGAGAAGGAAGCCAAGAGGGGTTTTTTTGATCTGCTCCCACCTTCAATGCAGAATCACCATGAGCCTCCTTCAAATCCATTAACTTGCCTTGGTTATGTCTAGACTGTGGGGATAACATGTTTTGCAGTAACCCACAGCCCTGACTCAACACCTAGCTGTGCTATCCTCCCTCCCAGTCTGAGCACTCAGGCCTCCTTCCTAAGGAAACCAAGATCCTCAGGGAGAAAGAGCCTGGCTTTTGCCCCAGAACAAATTTGGGATGTGGCCAGGCCATGCACCTGGACCCTGAAAGCTGGGAAGAATCTGCAAATCCCACAGTTCAAATATACCCTGAGTTTCTCTACCTGTATAACAAGCAACGTAGCACTCACCTACCTGTCAGAAGTATTGACAGGCTTATTTAATTAATGTTTATAAAAGTGATTTGAAGCGCCAGATGCTACAGTGTTGAGCTTCCTATATGTAGCTACATCAATAGATAAAGAGAAGGAAAGACACTAAAGACATGCAAAGCATTCTTAGTTTCTTGCTGATGCAAATTACTGCAGGTAATTAAGAAAAGCACTACAAAAGAAGGCAGTGGAAGTGAAAGCTTAAACATGAAGAAGTAATGACTTTTTTATAATTTAAGTGAAAAATTAATCAACTAATAAAATGAACTTAGCATATTATAAACTGAACAACTCGTTCTTTTATAATTGAAACACATGGCCTCACCTCTAAATTGCCATGAAAACCATCAAGTAGTATTACAACAGTTTTACTAGTCTATACCTATCATGTAGGATTATCATCATTTTGTCTGTTTGCTTGTGTCTCTTAAAAGTGGCCAAATACTGATTTGCAGAACCAAAATGCCTTCTCAGCAGAGACAGCAGAACTTCTGTGGGCTGCGAGGTGTCACCGGAGATGCTCTGAGTCAGAAACATTACTAGGGTCAGAACTCAGCTTTACTCTCATGGCCCAAGGTACAGACACACTTTAAGATCCCATATGGGAACACATAACATAGGTAATACACAAAAAAGAAGGCAGCTGGAAGCATATGTTCAGTGGAATGCTTTTGCTCGGAGAGCTCTTTTTTTTTGGTGGCCTTTTGGTGTCTCCTTTATCATGTGACACTGCCCGCAGCTTCATTCTTCAGTGTGAGCACACTCCCCTTTTTCTCAGGATGTTTCCAAATCCCTGCTTTCCCCTCCCCGTTAGCACAGTGCCAGGGTTCTTTCTCAGAGCCTGGGGAATCTCTCTTGTTCCCTGCAGCTCTCCACTCAAGCACAACCCCATGCTGCCTCGTACCATGGCCTAATTGTGCTGGGACATTTCACCTCTTAACTATTGGCTATAACCTTTGTTTTATGGACTGATTGTTAATTCCTTTATAAGGGCCTTAGCTGTTGTCAGATGAGGTCGCACTTTAATTCTTATTTTCCATTGCTGCACTTACAGAAATTGTCTTTAAAATTCTTGAGCAACTCTCTTTTAGCAAATCACAAAGCACAGATACTCTGTCTCTACCACTACGTCTCATACATGGAGGAGCAAGGAACAAATGAGTGTGTTTTCACTCATGAACCACCACTTGAAGAATTACATAGGCACGTGTACATTACAAATGTATATTGCACATTATAGAAATGTGGCTGGGAGAGGCTTTAAGAAATCATTTGTCCAATCCCTCCTTTAAGGCAAAGCCAGATCTAAACCATCCCTTACAAAGTTTGATCAACCCATTCTTAAAAACCTTCAGTACCAAGGGAGGTTGTGGAAACTACTAATGTCCCCATGCTTAACAGCCCTAGAGTCAACAAGCTTTCTAACAGGAACTCTCCTCTTCCAAATTAAACCCATTCCTATTTTCTTGTCCAGTCCTTAGTGGACATGAATAATTGATCCCCTTCCTTTTTATAACAACCGTTTAAACTTTTGAAGTCTCTTATCGTGTATCATGTATCTCCTCAGTCTTCTCCTTTCTAGACTAAACAAACCAAGTTCTTTCAATGTCTCCTCATGGGTCACGTTTTCTAAACCTTTCATCATTTTGGTTGCTGTTCTCTGGACTCTCTCTGATTTGTCTGCATCTTGAAGGGCAGTGCCTTATACTGGACTCAGAACTGCAGCCAAAATCTCACAGGAGAAGAGGGAGTACACACAGCACGGCTGATAGGACATCTCCAGGTAGCTTTGCACTAAGTCAGCATCATATAGCTGACATACATTCAGCTTGCGTTCCAGCTATAACCTCTTGATTCTTTCCTACAGATTCTTTATAGACCTACTGCTACACTGGCAGTAATGTTGATTTTTCCCCCTTTTATTGTAGGAATTTCAACTTCTCTTTATTGAACTTCAGATCATTTCTCCTATTTAACAGAGTCATTTTAAATTCTAGCTTGTTCTAAAAGGTCTTGCACCCCAGCAGTTTGGTACCATCTGCAAACTTGATAAGGGCATGCACAGTCCTAGAGGTGAGTGAATATTGAACAAACCCACCTCAGGCCCAACTTTTGTAAGACTCCCACTGACCTGACTGCCCAGGTTGATAGCAAAGAATTGGCATGTACTCTGAGTAAGATTTTCAAGCCTAAAAACTGGCTACACTTTTCAGCAATCACAATCAGGAAAGGAACAAAGTATTCAGAAACAGTGAAGAGCAGAAGAAAAAGATTGGGAGCAAGAATGCTATAAGATCTTAAAAATAGTAAATTATCTTGCATCTAAATGACTGTAATATGTGTTTCTTATTGTGCCTACTGCTGCGCAAGCAAAGCTTAATGTGATGTTTAGATTGCTTTAATAGCTTTTGTTAATAAGGCAGTTTTCCCTGCATTTTTTTTATTTCATTTTAGAATGAAAGTAGTCCAACCAGTGCAAAGGGGATGAAATCATCTCATGGTTGTATTGCTTACATCTTTTATGTAACTTAGATATCTGTTCATTAGTAAATTATATAAGATTTGCACATGGAGCTGTGGATAGAACTTTAGACAGAGAATAAACCTCTTTAGCCTGACTAGGGTTGTTGATGCTTCCCAGAACACAGGCTTCGGTCTAGGCTGGATTGCATGGCCCATTGCAGGAAGCAGTTTTTTTAGCCTGTGGTTTACAGCATCTTGTCTCATCTTGTGGGGTTTCTGTGGTTGTATGCTTAACATTGTGGGCACTTGTTACTTTCAGGCTGCAAGAGAAACAGTTTGTGGCTGCTGGTTTGAATGCCAAGAGTGAATCCTATATGAAATGAGATGACAAGCATTGCTTGAAGATGCTTACAGACTCTTAATTATGTGAAAGAATGAGCATCTTCCCCTTTCCCCTTCAGTATTCTATAGACTTTGCCCTTTTCTTCTCATCAGTCCTGTGCTTAATAGAAGAGATGATTTTCTACCCTGATCACAGGTCTGAAAAGTCAATTTGTTTCAGTAACTTTGATTACTTCCAGCAACCTACCTCATAGAAATTCACAGCATCCAATGAATTTCAGTAAAACACATCTTGGATTATATTTATAGTACGCAACATTGTGATTCTAGAATTAAAGCACTAGAGGAAATTTAAGAAGCATTTCCAGAAAGGCAAAAGCATATACTTACAATGATGATGGTTTTGGTCATCTGCTAAAACATAACCTAACTGGGAGAGCAATTTAGTAAATACAGGAACTACAGCTGTTGTACTAAAATAAAGATTGTGAATTACCTTAGAAGATAGAAAATCAGGTTTCTGGGTCAAGTATGGTTTTCAGAGAAGGTCCAGTCAGACATCCATGGAAGTCTATGAAGGTCTCTGCTAAAGTTCTATAGGAGGTATATTCCCCCAGCTTTTCAATTAACTTCCCATCTTTGGTTTCCCAAAATGCAAAAGAAGTCTGAAGGTGTTCCTCCATTTTGTAGCATGTTTTTAAGGCTGAGGGTAAAAAATGGCCTGCCAGATGGCAGACACCACGTAGAAAAGAAGCCACAGAGAAGAGCCACTACTCAGCTGTGGAAAATGAGGTGGATGAACATCCCCAGTCCCATGCTATATTGTTAATACTGATTTTAAAGAATTGAGGATTTAGCTTGGAAAAAATAAGAAACCATAGATTAGTCTGGAGAAGGAGAGAGATGTTCTACCGTCAGCTTGACATTGTCTTAGTGGCACCCTGGGCAAGCAAAAGTCTATTTTCTCCATTTCCTCCTTTTTCAAGAGGGAGAAATTGGGCTTTCTAATCTCCTGGGATGCACAAGCATGAAGACTAATTGGTTAATATCTGTATAGTGCCTTGAAAATGTAAGCCATGCTGTAACAAGTGATGGTAAGCAGCATTAAACTCTTACCAAAAAAACATGTTTTTATGAAGAAAAGTGGCTGAAAGAGTGAAATTTCAGAGACATTTTCTGGGCTCCTTCTGCTTTGAGTAACACTAACGCAGCCTCCCTAATCCTCCGATACTGCTGCCGACATTCCAGCCTCATGCATAGCCATTGGCAAACTTGGAACGTGCATCCGGTGCATTTTTTTTGGTTGAGATGCTACATCTGGCTTAGTTGGCAAGTGTTACTATGCCTCTAGAAAGTAAGCCAAAGTGAAAAAAATGGAATCTTAAATACATGCAGGAAAGGATTACTGAAACATACTGTCCTCTCTGTTTCCTGGAAAACTGGAACTGCGTTTATGGCCTCTGACCTTTGGAAAGATGGCCCCAGAAGAAAACCAGCTCCCTAAGAGTTAATGTATGCAATGTCCTGTAAGTGTTTTGTTAATTTGCTTATTAAAAACATGAAAAACTTTTGGCTCTTTGACACCCAAACAAAAGGCAAGCAATTGGGAGACTTTTGACCTGAGCTTATCAGATGACTGGTGTAATGCTGTCAAGCCTTCACCACTGCATGCAAGTAGGGTCACATTTTAGAGGTGTTTATGACATTTTAAGGTTCATAACGCCTATCTTTGTCAACAGGAGAAAGATGCAGGTCAACTGGACAGGTTAATGAGGCCAAGAACAAGGGGAAAAACTTATGAAAGAGATGAATATCTAAATTAAAAATCACATTTTAAACAACCTGCAAAGCAAATGTTCTACCAAAAGTTAGAAATATCAGAAGTCATGTAAACTCGACAGGATGCTTTGGTGCCTAATGACATAAAGTAGATTTGGGGAGCTGGTTATTTTCTATTGGCAATACAAGAGAACTGTTAAAACCTGAGAACAGAAATATTGTGCAATATTTCTGATAGCTCTTGCAGTTCTTTAAAACTTTTTTTTTTTTTTTTTTTGAGTCCAGGAATGCATAACATTGCCTTAAATAGCTCCATAAAAAGACATCTCAGCTGAGATGAAAATATCCCTGAAATCACCCAAATGGCTTCATAGTACAGCATGAACTTCTGGGAAAAAAAAAAAAAAAGAAAGGATTGATCTTAGAGTTTATAACAAGAAATGGGCATAAACTCAGATCATTTCAAATTCACTTAAGAATATTTGCACCATATCCAAGCAACAGAGAAGTGGAAAACAACTAACATAACATAGAAAACATTTGTAAAATCTGGAATACTTTCAAGATGTCATAGGCTACATCTACTTCAGCAACGCAGTTGCAGCCACAGGAGCAGATCAACAGGTTGAAGCGGTTGCTGCTGAAGCTTCTTTCTCTCTGCTACAGTGGAGGTAGAGGGACAGAGTTGCATTAAATTTGAGTTTACACCAAACACCTGAACTGAAACATCCCAGAACACATGTCATTCCAAGCTGTCTGGAGGTCTAGTCATTGGTTTGGACTCTTTTTATTTCCAGTAGGAGTTGGAGCACATTTGGCACATGTCTGGATCAAAGCTTCCAGTTTAGTTTTCTCCAAAAAGAATCAAACTTATACGCTCCAAAACCACTCTGCAAAGTGAACCACTGCACAATAAGTGGGACAGGCTGGGGGATTTGCTTCAAAACTCAACACTGCTCTGAATCACAGCGCTGATGTAGATGCAGCCATAAAAGCCTCCCAAAAGGCAATTTAAAATGAGCATCCCAGAGGAGACATTATGGGCAATTCCTGATTCAGTGATAAGCCTGTTTCTCAGGATGCAGGATTTTTCTCTAATAGCTTGATCTTCTGAAAGCATATATTCTAAAACACAGGCCTATGTGTCGTTAGCATCCAGACTAAGTAAAAGGATATATTTCTTAGTGTCTACACTCATTTGACTTTTCTCTTCATTTCAAATTTCATTCCATTGGGTTTTTGTTTCTGGTAAACATCAAACAAAGTGTACAGGGAATAACACCATTCTTTGTGCAAACATTTTGAGGATTTTGCATATATTAAACACACATGTATGCACATACACAAAATATAGTGGAGGGCTAGGAGGTATAAAGCAGAACAGCATGCCAGTACTTTCTCTGCAGAAAGAACCTGATGGAATAAGGTTACTCAAGGAGTTTTCCCTCTCTACTATATCAATACTTCTAAATACTCATGCATGAATTCCTGAATTTATGGTATTAAAAGCAATAATATTTTGTTCAATCCAAATGTATAAAACTCCTTGACTGACTAAGAAACAAGACTGTAGCTGAAGTCCCTAGACAGAAGTAAAGCACTGTGGAAAAACCAGATGTCACGATAAAATCAAGACACACATTTTTTCTCTTTTTCCATCAGCAAAAGCCAATGTTTCATGATAACTGAAAATTCAAAGAGATTGTTTTAGTCACAGGTTTGGTGGTGGTTGTTTGACTGATGATTTTCTTTCTTTTTTTTCCTCTTTTTTTTTCCCCTCTTTTCTTTTTCTCTTTAAGATAAAGGTGTTATCATGATGGTGTTATTAAAATAATTGTCTTAAAAGGTTTCTTATTCCCACCTAGCAATTTCAAAGGTTCTTTCCCTCCCCCCAACATTAGGGCTTCTTGGATTTTTTGAGCATTACTTCAATTATACATGAGAAACACAATGCCCTTATATTGAAGTTTTCCTTGACAGAAGTCAAAGAGTTTTGGAGCTACAGTAGCTGCTTAGTTGAGGATGTGCCAAAAATAAAAACAGAACGCATCTTTAAAAAAAAGCATAATTTCTAGATAGTCTGACCTTATATGTATGAAATACTTTTTAGCTTTTTATTTGATTATAAAGATGTCTGCTTGATAGTTTCTGAGATAACATTAAGCACAGGGGGAGGGAAATTGGGCTTTGAGTTCAGGATTAGCACAAGCTCCTCTCTGTGAATTTAAATTTCCTACAGACATCCATGGAAAAGTGTGCAAAAGTCCAAAGGTGATTTGAAAAAGAGGAAGACTCCCTCCTTCAGTCTCTCCTGTAGGCCCACAAAGGCAGCAAAGGAGTTTGAAGAAGGAATTAGGTCCACGTTAAAAGAGTGAAAACTCTCAGCTCCTCATTGTTGTCTTACCTCCTCAGCTGCAACATGGCTCTACACCCTCCTGTGGTACTGCCTGTCAGAAACCTCTCTACACACGCATTTTATTATCAATTATCATCAATACAGTGACTAAAATGGAAGGATATACTTGGACGTGCCAAATAAACTTGCACCATTATGCTGCACGACACTTCAAAGGCATATAGTAACTTTTTTGCTAGGCAGGAGGCAGGCTCAGATACCTATCCATATTCACAGTTCTAAATATTCATACCTGTATGTGTTACTTTCTGTTTCAATCACAGAAAATGTTGCTGTTTTCTAAATTTCTATTTGGCAAAGCAATCTCAAATAGTAATTTTTAGTTATTTTATGAATTTTGCATGTGCATATTGGACATTTTCAGAGGAAAGCCTGAACAAGATCAAGCAAAACTGACCATCACAAAGTGAGATTAATACGGACTGGAGAAAGGTATGAAAATTCACTGAGTTAAGGGTGAAAGAGACCATATGTCCTCTGACACCTTGACTTGATGGAATGCCTCTCCATAAACGCTTCCTTAATGCATCCCGTTTTGCCTAGGTGTGGGATGACGTATGGTCTGTCTCCATCCTTTCATGAGCTTTCATCCCTTTCATTTACAAGCCGTGTGTTCTTATAATGAAGATATTTCTGTTCATCAGACTATTAGAAGGGGGTAATTAGGGGTAATTGTTCAAAAACTTTGTTAGATGCACATGCAAGTCTAGGAGCAAAATTTGGTTATTGGCAGCTAGTTCTGGGGAAAGAACGTGAATAGGTTTGCCAGGACCTGCCATAAATCAAAATATAACTCTTCTCCCTTTCCTTTTCTTAACACTAAGGTTCAAATGTTTTTCAAGGGTGATTACTACAGCATGATATCTTCTGAGCACCCTACTCTCATATGAACTGATAACAGGAGTTGCCCATTTCTTTGTTAGGACAAAATAATTTCTGGAGTATTATTTTTATGATTATGACTGCCCCCAGCCAGTCCCATATCCATAACAGTAGGGCCTAAATAAACAAGCAATATACAGCAAGACATGGTCCCTGCCTCAAAATGTTTATGATCTAATTTACGACAAGACACAAGAAGTGAGTATAACAAATGTTCAACACAGATTCAAAATGTAAACATACGGTAGATAGGAAAATGGCCATAAATTCCTCTATCAAAGATAAAACCTTTCAAAGTCTCTCACACAGTCTTTTTAACATGAAAGATGTCAAAGGAAACGTACATAGGGAGTGGAATGAACATATTATTGGTGCTGCTGCTGAAAATTAAAATAAAAACAAACATGACTGAAAGCATTTTTATGTTATTTAGGAAATACATAGAGGCCTAAGAAAATAAAATTTACAAATGACTGATCCAAAGAGTGGGGATTTTTCTAGTATGGATCCTAATATTGGAAAATTTTGCAGTTGTAGCTGATACTAAAACAATAAATAGGAAAATGTTTACATATGTGGCTGTTCTTTATTTTTATGTTATCTAACATAGGAAAGACATCTGGAGTGTTGGTTTTATTGTTTTTTTATTGCTTTATTGTTTTGTTTAAAAAGGTAATATTGTCTCCTTTGGATCTGGCACTGACTGTAAGCATAACAAACTGTGGGCTTGCGATTAGAGCAGTGGATCTGGACGTGGCTGGGATCAGAGTAATGGCTCTGATTCCTATGGGACCTTGGGAAGGGACAATCCTGGCCTTGCCCATGCTCCAAGTCAGACCCACCAGCAATGCCAGCAAGTCTCTAAGCTCTGCCCAGCCGGAAATGTCTTTAGGAGATGGCAGCAGCCTTCGTGCCAAGCTTTAGCACCCAGACACGCTCCAATGGTCCACCCACAACAGGGTCTGTTGTTCAGCCAGGGCCTCCACACCTAATAAGTGCTTCTACCTACATGTCAGGTGAATCACTGAGATGAAATTCAAAGGTTATATCCTAAATTGGGCGAAGTTAACAAGCTCCCCGGCCATTGAGGTAGTTGCTCAGGCTGGGGACTCAGGCCATCTGCTTCTGCATGATTCACCTTTGAAGGTCTTGGAAAAGATGGTTGTTCAATGATCGTCCTTCCCTCTCCCCCTTTCCCTTGTCTTGCGAACAAACATAAGCCTCAAAATCAATAATTACAGAGTCAGATTTACCAACAGGTAATATTCAGGCACACAGGCTCATAATGTAAACATAATATAGGAAGTTAAGCAGCTGTAAATTTATCTGCTGCAGATAATGCCTCTCAAAGTCCCTCTTGCAGACTTAGTAAAATAAAGCATGCTGAACGCCAAAGGGATTGCTTAGCAATCTACACGGTGTTTCTGAAATATCTAGGCTGCCTGGACTTAGCTTTGACTACCAGCACGCTTTCCTTGGGCCTTCGTTCTTCCAAATTAGAGGCAGTGGGTCCCATGCAGTTTAAAGGGAGGGCTCACTTGGCTGAGACCGTAGATGCCTGTTCGTTGTTCACCCAGGTGCTGAGATTAGAGATTCTGCAGCGTTTTTTACTGAGATTAATTCTGCTCTTGATTTGGACAAAATTTCTCTTCTGCTATTACGGGGCATTCTGCTGTGAGGCAATTCTGTGCTCAGCTTCCATCACTCGCTTGCTAGCAGCATTCAGGGCACAGCGCTTCATGTGCAGACATAAAACCCCACTGTGCAAAATACTCCATTTGTCCAGGCACTTCCACGCTATTTATTATTGATAAATATCAATATTATCATCATTAACAGAGCAGAAAAATTACCATTATTATCCATTTAACTGGCTGTTCTTACATAGGTTTCTGGTTTGTTGCCTTTTTTTTTTTTTCTGGTTTTGAACTCTGTTATGAAAAGACTGTAAAGGAAGAATAGGGGCACTGTATTGTACAAAAAACTACATTCAGTATCTACAAACAAATTAAATCAGATATGGAAAGAAGTAGCTCCCACAAGAGAAAATTAATTAATATATACACTGGCCCAAGTTCTCTCCTTAGGTGAAGTCAATGAAAAAAACAAGCGTGTATTTTTGGCCCAATATATCCTTTCTTGCAAAGTTTTCTCAATATAAACCCAAAACCAAAGACCAGATCAACTCCAAAATCTCTCAAGTTTTCTCTTGAGCAATATGAAATGTTATGGAAAATGATTTCTAATATCACAGAAAACAGAACACATGCAATACAACTGGGAACATACTTATTTCACACAAATGAAAGAAATAATCCAGTTCATTCTAATTGGAAGATATTTTTCTGGGGCAGTGATTTTGTCAGCTGTAAAAATGATTAATGCTGTAATTCAGCAGGATACTTAAGCACATGTTCAGTCAATTCCTATTCAGCAAAGCATTTAAGTACTTAACTTTACGCACATGCTGAGGAATTTCAGCATGTGCTTGTGGGACAGCACTGGAAGTATATAGCACCGAACAATGCAGAGAGGTACCGGGTTGGTTTTAAGTCATTGCCTGTCAATCATAGTATATGACACATTGATTTCAGTTGGTTTGTGGCACCTATCTTCATCTGGCTCTGAGAAGTCCAAAGAACTGGCTCTATGTGCACTACTAAATATTGTTTGACTAGCAAACTGAGACTAAGGTGACATGTTTTTTGAAGCCCTAGTACGGGTATTTTCAACATGAGTGACCTCAAAGAGAGCCCAGTCCCTTTTCCAAGGTGATGCTTTCATGCTCAGCTGCCCTGCACAGCATGAGCACAGAGGCGAGGGAAGTTTGCTCCCCTCGGCTCCTCAACCTTCCTCCTCTTGAACCACCCAGGCAGTTGACACCCCAATGCACCCCGTCCCATTTCCTTCCTCTGCTTTTTGCCACAATGCCCAGCGGGCACGGCCCCGGCAGGCAGGATGTATCCGGCTGGGAGAGAACAGGGAAGGGAGGCAACAGCACAGGCTACAAGCACAGGCATGAGGAAGCACGTTTCTGCCTCCCAAAAAGGGACATGTGCAGACAAATGCCTGCGGCTGCGGGGACACAACGATGTCGAACAACAAGATTTGCACATCCCCTATGGAAAGATACTATTTGAGGAAAGCGGCAGTCAGCAGCAAGAGCAATGTAGGGGTGGTTGTCCCAGGAGGAGAGGAAAATCTCCTCAGGGGAAGATGAAGGGAAAGCAGGGACAGAGGCAGAGCCTCTAAGCCTGCAAGCCAGGACGGTCGTTAGGCAAACAAAAGTCTCCAGACATCCAGAAAAAGCTCCAGCAATGGCAAAGCCTCTATTTGCCAAACTGATTGATGGTGGCTACCATCTTGTGCAGATGTCCCCACATAGCAATATTCCCACATCTAACCAGATGGAACCAAATGTTTCCCTGGATTTGTTTCCAGCTTTCTGAAGCTGATACAAGGAATTCATAGTCAGAAGTCTTCAGCGTGAGAAAGAAACCATCTTCACCCTACAGATGAAGACCAGTCACTACAGAAACAGCAGCAATAAACTGCATACGGAGAAACCAAGGCTTTAAACAAGAGAAGTAGTAGTATTTACAAAAGCATAAGAGAAAATACATGCATGTTGCCACTGGCCACCATAAAAACTTTAGCAAGAGAAGTCTGGAAACACTGCTGTTTTGTTATATGGGACTTTTTTTCCTCCTGTTGTCCTGACATCTGTTGAAATTAGAGATGGATAAATAGTTTGGACTAAAGTTATACAAGTCTAAGCATTTTGCCACATCTTTATGAATTGCTGAGGAACAATAATTCCAAATAATGCCCAGTGTTCTCTTAAACTTTGTATAGCCATATGTATATGATTAGAAGCCATCTAATTTCTTAGAATATTTATGGAAATAGATCCCTGATCATCTGCCTAGAACTTACTGTGAGCCGAACTGAAGAAATTCGTAAGCATGTCATTAAGTATCATGTTATCAACAACATGATAGACGTTTTCTAGACAAATTTCTTACAATAATTGCCTTACTGAAGACAAAACTGCACTTCCTCCTTGATATGATTGGTTTGTCTCAGAGTGTCTGATTAATCTTAAAAAAAAAAATGTTTTTGATTAGGAGCAGAACCCAACTTCAGTCCCTTAATAAAAACAATAAAAATAACACCTGTAGGAAACCCAGAGAAAATGCAGCTTGAAATTTAACTCAGGAGACTTTGGCATGAACAGAATGGGTGGCCCGAATATAGATGCACACAGAAATATTTGTCTTTGACATGCTTGATGGAGCACTAGGAATGAATAATTACACAGTACCTGGGAAAAAAAAATGCAAACTCTCTGGTGTTAAGGGAACAGCTACAGATTAATAAAATGTCTCATTATGGTAAAAACTTTATGAAGCACCAAAACTCCATGCTGTGAAAGCTATATATTCTAAACTGGGCAACAGCTCACTTTCTGTCTCCCTTTCCTGGCCACTGAAAATAAAAAATATTGTTTCACAGGGTACAGCCGTAAGGGGTACAGCCGTAATTTTTAGTGATTCTGGTGAAACTTTGAAAATCATACTCAAAAATGTTTCCTGAAGTTAGATGCAAAGCGAAACCTTTCCCATGTTACTTGGAAACTCTATGTCATCAGGAAATATACCTAAAACTCTTTCAGGTTGATAACCAAGAGGTAGAATAAATCAGAAAACACTGTAAATATATAAGACTCATCTAATATAAGGTAGATTTTTCACTCTTTTGTCAAAAGAAATGCGTCCTTTGACAAAAAGAACAATTATTTATTTATTCAGTCAACTTCCAAATAGAAAAACCTAATTTTAAACAGTTTTGCTAAACAGAGCAAGAATAAATAAAATGGGAAAAATATACAGACAGGCGAGAATGATAAAATGGTCTCATGTGTCAAACTACTCCCAGGTACCCTGAAACATAAGGGATGGTGACTACAGAGGGAAGTACCAAAGTGCAAAGCCCAAGGACAGAGAGGAGAGAGCAGGGCCCAGTAGGTGAGAGGAAGATGAAGTAGGTGAGATGATGAGAAGTAGGTGAGAGATGGTAAGAAGAGCTGCAGCAGGAGAGCAGAGAAGACAGTATGCTTTTTTTAAAGAGAGCATGCAAAAAGCACAACAGAACTTCTTTGTTTCAATTTGATCTTAAAACCACCATCGAGTCTGTGTCACCAGTTAGCACACCCTTACAACCCAAACTGGCTCTACAAGTTTTCCCCTCTTTTAGACTGTTACTGTGTTGTACTTTAAAACCAGTTTTTCCTGTGGTCAAAAAAAGAGTCAATTAAAAAGAACAATAAAGCTCCAATTGCTTTTTTTTGGTCTGCACTTCACAACATTGCTTACATGTTAGAAAATATTTGTACAAAACCATTTCTGGCATACTTTGCTGGTCAAGCATACATAGAACTTACTGATAAAGCCTGCATCATTAATAGACCTACTATTAATAGTCCACTTCATTGTATTATTATTTTATTATCCTGCATGTGTTAAATAAAAGAAAACGAGTCAGGGCAATAATAATTATATCCAAAACTACTTTACTTGGAGATATCCACTTGAAGTGGCATAAGGAGGATTACTGAAAAGGGGTTTTGTGGGTGGGCAATTATTGTAGGAGATTCATAATGTTGAACATATTTTCATGATGTTGTCTATTTCTATATTTAACCAGTTTAAGACTATCTAAAAGTCTAACCCTATTCCACTCTGCAAGCTGATCCAGCTCTAAAAACTTAGGAAGTATGTATAGACTCATATCAGAACTGTCTACAAATAAAAACATTCATCTTAATAGACTGATTACAGATAGGAACTTTCTACAGCCTACAAGAACTTTTAACTCCATTCCTACTCAACAGTCAGTTCCATTAAAACTTAGGAAACATTTCCTCTTCCCTTATATTGGTCGTGTCTGTCTGTCCATCATTCATTTATTTCTTCCCGAGTGCTGGCAATGGCTTCCACTCTCTCTGCACTTCATGACTATTTGCTGCAATTACAAGGTTTCATATAACCTTCCCTCTATTTTTAGCACTTAGCCGGTAGTTCTCAATGGATTTTCTGCACAGGATAACATCCTTTCCTGGAGTTTTGATATAGGTTTGTTAGACTCCAGAACTGATGAATGTGACAAGGATTGGGGGAATCACTTGTGAATAACACTGTAATTTTTGGCATTTGCTGTAACTGAGCAGTTATTTACAGATATCTCTTTCCATTATGAACCAGCTCTGAGTACACCTGCGACATCACCAGATATATGGCTTGCTTGATGTGCCGGTTACAGGAGGTGGCAGTTAAACAGTGAAACACAGCAGCTTCAGCTTGTTTGTGCTTATTTCCCTGCCAATCCCTTGCTTTAGTAGCCTTCTCACATTTAATATTCTTGCAATTAATTCCATCTTCAAGCAAATCCCAAACATTAATCAGCTGATCCTTACAAAGCCACTGCCAGGGATCATTATCCCAATTCTCCATATTTATATACAGATGAAGAACCAAATGAAATGCCTAAGATTCTTGCCCAAAGTCTCAGCACAATTTAAGCATCCTTTGAACTGTCAGGTCAGCACTGTCAGACTATACAGGACACTATATAAGGGGTTCGTAGGGACATGAAAAACCTCTGTGGGTCCTACCACATCAGGGTACCTCCAGCATCAGCAGGTCCTGGACAGCAGCAGTGAGGGCAGAGCCGGGGCCCTTTCTCTGCTGTGCACCTCTCTTGGAAAGATGTAGGGACCAGATGCCATCAGGCAGGTGTCAAACGTAAAGCTGTCTGATGCAGGAACCTGCTCCTGTTCCCTCCAGTGGGATTAGGACACAGAGCCTCGGGACATCTCTTCCCTTTATTTTAAGAGGATTGTTACGGTAAAGAGTATTTGAGAGAAATGCCTCCATTCCCACAGTCCAGAGTCTGAGCAGTGATAGCTGTTCTGACAGCTATTCCTGCCTCTCACACTCATCAAAACCCAGGACGCCCCTCTCCTCCCAGGCCACTTTCCTCTCAGTTACCACTGTCCAAAACAATCTCCTGGAGGATAAATTCTTCAGGAATAATAGACATTTAAAAGGCCATGAAGATAAAATTTTGTAAAGAAGGAAGGAAAAATTAACAATGTGAAACTGCCCTATCTAGGTTAAACACATATTTTGGTATACATACTATTTACGCAATAGTGCCTAATGGCTTCTTCAAAAGCCATTAAGGTGTAGTAAGTAAATACATAATTTGGTACGTGAGCTAATTTTGAAAGCACATTATTCTGTTTACAATACATTCTTTCAGGTCTGAAATCTACTCTTCTGAAGTGCCTGACGAGTGACTCACAAATGGATCCTTAATCCACAGCAAGGAAATCACCTCCTAAAGCCAGACCGGCTGTCTAAAAGTTTACATAGATGGTTGGAAAGAAAAAAAGAATCCAAATGAAATATTAACCAGCTGAGTGCTCTCCAGTGTACTGAGTCTATGGGATAAAACATACCACCAGTGATACTCTATCCACCTAATACAGAACATGCCATTTCAAATACCAATGCATGTGAGTTGCACATGTGAGGGCAAGTGCTCATATATAATGGGAGAAGGATTAGAGGAATTCTGCCTTTCCCAGTGAAGTAAAATAAACGAAATGAAAAGTGATGCTTCAGGAAAGATCTATTTCATATTGGAGAGTATATGAATTGCTGTAATAAATGACAAGAGTAATTCCTTCTCAGAGATCAGTCCAAGCTAGAACTGCAGATCCAAATACTCATACTTTAAAAAAAGCTTGGATCTAGGTCTGAATTTTTCAGTTTAGGTCATCTATAGTAACTAAATAAGTTGCTTGTTTCTTACAGAGTATACTGACTACCAATATTAAGTTTTCCCTGAATGTTGAAACTTTTTTTTGCAAGTGAAATGCCAGTGTCCTTTCTTCTATGGTGTACTTTTTGCAGCAGGAACTCTCATTTCATGATAAGTATGCACACCATTACAGGCATACAATTTGCCCCAATCCCCAGTTGTGCACTATGGTTAAAATGTCAAATAAAAATAAGAATAAGCTACATGCATTTCTGATTATGGACTTCCTTTTATTGATGGCAGCACACATGGCAGGAGATTGCAGACTGAAGAACAAATAACTAAACAATCTTTATTTTATGATAGAGCAGAGCAATATTTGGTTTTGAAAGTCATGATTAGGACTAAGACATAAAATTTTAGCCTCTTGATCAGAGCATAGATTTGAGAGCCAGGAAGTTCTTTCCTCCACATCTACCATATCGTTTTGCCCTGCAAAACTATCCAGCAATATTGACCTGCCCTCTTATATGAATGACTTCAGCTACCTATCCTAGTGTTTATCACTATGTGGTCTGATGCACAGAAGCGCTATTTTTTCCATTCTACAGTTGGGGAAATGAAATAGCTTAAATAACTTGCATCAGGTCACATAGGAAGTTGTCAGAGGATCCATGGGCCAGATCACCTCAGGTTTGCCTCAACACCTTGATTACAGGGCATTCCTTAGAAAGGCCATGTTACAAAACAGTATATTAAAACAGATGGGATTAAAAACAATATAAATGATACATGCTAACAAAACAGATTCTTTTGTCTGAAAAACAGGAGAGTTTTAAGACAAGGAATGGGGCAGGAGGCCTCAGCTGAAGGAATAATATTCAATGTTAAGAAAATGAAGTCGTAAAATCTTTGTCAAGCACTGCTCAACTCTTCAAACCATATGGAGCATGACTGCTGGGCTTCATATAATGCCCCAAATGTTTTTCATTTTCTATTCCACTGTTCACAGTGAAGGCACAGTCCTGAAATCCCGTCTTTCCGTTAACTACCAATTGTTTCTTTCGCCAACCTTTTTGTTTTAAAATATCATTTTTTATGAAGGATAATGTTATATAGTGGAAAACTGTAAAAATTTTATGGATAGCCTTGGTGCTGAGAAAATGCATTCTTTCAACGGTTTTATTATATATATATTTTTTTGTCTATTACACATTTACAGGGGTTTCTCCATTGTATATATGTGTGTTTTATAGTTCATTCTAGACAAAAGGCATTATGTTAACAGTCCTATCATTTAGAACTTTAATTCACTATTATGTTTTTACCTTTTAGTGGAAAGAATGATATTATTTTTTCCTCCTCAGTAATGCTGACTGTTGTTAATAATAATAATAGATGATCTTAAAAAGGCTTAGGTGTGAATAACCTCTCAATAGTTTGAGTGCTTCTTTGAGCCACCAGAATAAGTGCAGAGGTTTAACTCCCAACACCTCAGATTGGCCAATTTAACCCCAGTATAAGCCAGGTTTACAAGACGTGTGCCTCCTATCAAATGTTAACCTGTCTTCTCATCTCTGTGTTTCCCTTAAGTCATTTCACACAACAGTTAATCAATTCTAGCTGATGTGATGTTCATTCATAGGTAAATCAAGAAGAAATGTGCTCATATCAAAGGAATGATATACTTTTACTTCAGCTTCAAGAAACACCTATAAACTCTTCCTTTTTGACATTCCTTCCTGCTAACCAGCCCAGTCCGCTCTATTAAAGACTGACATTTCTTTGCTCTGCATCAGGCCTCAAGCCTGCAAATGTCAGCCTTGACTCCAAAGGTCTACTTATAATCTTCACTAGCTTCACAACAATCCCACTGCAACCTCTACCTTTCTTTGAAGCTGCACTCTAAGGGGCAGCCGGCCCATCAGTGCCCCTTCTCTTTCTTGCATGCTCTATTGAACCAACGCAACACGAGCTCATGCAGAATTTCAAACTGGCAACACAGCAGCCTTGCACAGACACAACGCGATTACCACAGTTAAGAGGGAAGGCAGGAGATGGAGAACTGAGACACCAGAGGGTCAAGAATGCTAATCAGTGAGCACGACCCCCTTGTGCTACCCGAGCGCTTCAGTCAGATGGTTTTGAAACTTTTACAGTATTTAATGTAATGTCGAGAAGGAAATTAAAAGCAAGTTTCTTTCTGTGGTATGGGATTTTTGATATGGTATGGTCCCTAAGTTTTCAAGCAGCCTATCACATACACAAGTAATTAAATATTATGATTTGTCTACTTTCTTTTCACCATAAACTGGTATTTGCAGCAACACACAACAGTTGCTATACTTATTTGTTTGTGAGATGTTTTTAGCTCCATTGTTCATTGTTTTTCATACGTGCTAGTTAATGGGCAGTCCCTAAGCACCTTCCTTCCCCTTTAGCAGCAAAGAAATAAGTCTGTGCAAAAGAGGCTCGGCAGATAAACTCATTTTATGAAGGATTTTCTGATCATAAAAACAGACTAAGCCCTGAAATCAAAATAAGCTGGAAGCCAACCAGTGCATCGGAAAAAACCATAGCAAGCACACATTAATTCTAACTTCGTACTTCATTTGAAGCTAGTTAGCTTTAATTAATTTAATTGTACACAGAATGGTCTGACGAAACAAATCTCCATCAGCCCACTGCATGAAATCCTACATGGGTATTCATAGTACAGGACAGGTCAACATATAGACATAGGCAGGGCCAGTGAAAATATAATTCATATTCTAATTCCCTTAAGATCCAGGGCATTTTTTAGCTATGAAAATCACTAGTTTTATGCCTTCAAACATGGCAGCTGGGAACATAATGCTTATATGACACCTGCAAGTAACCCTTTCCTGGCCACATAGATTGCAGAGATTGGCAGACTCTAGGCAAGCTAGCTGACTGTAAACAAACATCAGAAATTTGTTACTTCTTTTTATGCATTCAAATCAATATTGGAACCTGCATGGATGATGCAGGCTTGACTTCTTCATCCTGCTTTTACTTCTTGCTGTCTTGCTACCCACATCCAAGTTTTGTTTCAACTTTTCTTTCCCTTTAGCCCAAAAGCCATACTTAATTACTGAGTTTTGAAGCTTTTTGACCTTTGGCCCTTGTTTTATGTTCTTGTCTTGTCCCTTCATAGCTATGCATTCCTTGATTGCTCATAGCCCTTGACCTTGCTAACATATTCCTGTTCCCCATATGTTCCTTCAAACAGATGCCAGCACTGAGAAATCTCCCCTACCTCTGCTCCAGGACATCGCCTCTATTGTGTGCCATTACCCCCAGAAACACAAAGAACAGTCTGTAAAACCTTCGTCTCTTAACCTCTGTAAAAGGCAAAAATATAAAAATCATCTGCTCAAGCTGCCCCCTTAAAAACCAAGAAACTGAACTATACTCTCCCAAAGCTCCAAACATCGCATCATTTACCTACAGATCCAGGCAGCGACTCTTCTGCTACTGGCCATTGAAGGACATGTCTGGAGGTACTGCTGACCTTAACGACTGTTTGTTAATTTTCCTTCACTAGCCAGACTTACTGTTAACCACTTCAGCCATCTATGTTCCCCACTAGTTATTCTCTCAGCCTGCCTCCACAGCTCTGCTCTTGAATATTAAGCCACTCCAGCTTTCTGGAGTATTTCTGTTCTTTTAGAAAGGATGTAGATGTCCAGAGCCCACACAGAGCCTGTACCACAAGGGAATCCCCTCCCATCCTTCTCTCTCCCCTCAGTGCTGAAGGCTGGAATTAGCAGGAGTGCCTGTAATTAGCAGGAGCACTGGGACTCTTCACAGAAAGAAGACACATGTCTTATCTTCCCTGCCTTTGCAACTGTGTTGTTTGGAACAGGAGGATGGAAAGCCATTATGAAATGGATGTTAAATCAAACTTTGCAGATTTCACTCCAACCTGCTTGTTCTACAACTGAAATCAAAGTGTTCTTACACCTACAGACTGATGATCTTCCATCCCTCGTTGGAGAGAAACAGGTCACCCACTTAAACTGCCCCTAGAGCAAGCATAGGGGCTGAAGAAGATTGATACAGTAACTCAAAAGAATTATGTTTCCTTTGTGACTTATTCTTTCCACTTGATTTATGCAGGTGGGAGCGATATCTTACTATGAGTATGTACACAGGGACCATCTTGTCCAATAACAAGTTTCAGGAACTTTAATTTATGCCAGAACAGACTGATCATGGAAGACTCAAACACAGAGCAGGGAAACATCAATTTGTAAAAATTCCTATGCAACATAAAAGTGATCAGATCATCCAAAAAAAAAAAAAAAAAAAACTATATAATACTTAAAGTAAATGTAGCAAGCTATCAGCAGAGGAAAAAAACCTATATTTGCATTTCTATCAGAAAAGACTTGTACTACTCAAGTCACTCTCTTGGTTATGCGATCTGTTCACATTACCAGAATAACAGGAGTTATAAATTGCAAGTACTCATAGCAAACTGTTCTCAAATAACCTACAAACCAGATCAGAAATTATTTAACTAATAATTTTGAATGACAAAACAAAACCAAAAAAAAATGTCAGCAAAGTATTTGCAGACCATTCATAAACAGGAGAAAGAGATTAAATGTCAGATAAATGATTCATTATGCATTATTCATTCAAACTATGTGCATACATGTGACTGTAGAAAACTAGTTATATCTATTCCCTACTTTTTTGCTTTAAATGAGCGTGCTGTCTATAGGCTATTGTTTAGCTGGGTTACAGAAGCCTCTCATAAAAAGGGTTTCCCATTTATCACTCAAAAAAAATAGAATTAAAAAAAAAAAATTGCGAGGACAACGACCCTTCTGCAGTCTGAATGCATATGTTCGAAGTAACTCTGCAGCACAAGCCAACAAAAAATTGGCCCCCAAAATGACTTATAAAGGGATTTTGTAAGACATGAACAGAACAGCATGGGCTCTGGCTAGGCAAAGAATTCAGAGTTGTAATAGAAAACGTTTATTTGGCTACAGCTAAACATCCCAACACATGTTAGCATTTGCTGCCAATATGCTTCCTAATTAAGAACAACATAAAATCATAGGAAATCCTGTATCCCTGTCTTCATGCTCTTTCCTTATATCTTTGGTGTCCTGGCTCTGTTTCTCAAGTATAGCCTGCACAAGAAAAAGGTTAATTCAAAAGTAATGTTTTGCCAGCCATTAACCGTGTTGTCATTAACAAGATTAATGTACATTCCACTATGCATCACCAAGTGCATTCCCCCTCCCACCCTTTAAACAACTGCTCCTATTAAAACCTAATGAGCACAGCACAATTTAAAGAATAACACCATTTCTGCTGGGCGAAGTGTCTTCTGTAAACCATATAAAGCTGCGGGATTATTATGGATCTAATTGAAGGGCAGCTGAAAAAAAAAAATCTGCTCTCTCTTGGACTATGAAGTCTTGGCCATGTTTATGTATGTTATCACAATGAACAGAATTCAAGACGAAGGACAGACTAGTATCTGTTTTTCTTCCTAGCTCCCTCTTCCTTCACTCTCTACTCTTTCTTCATCTGAAACACTTCAGACTCTGCTATGTGCAGTCCCACACCTAGGTAACCTCCAACTCATCATCCAGTGATTATTGCACAGATAAACAGTTGATTGGATCCTTCTAAACAACCACGAGATACATTTTTTATAAGCTGCTCTTAGAGGACCCTAATTCATCACAGTGGTTGGAGCCTAGACTCTCCTGCCCAGCCAAACTCACTTTGTTCTTCTAGAGGAAGCAGCAAACAAATTGCTGGGCAATTATTCACAGGGCTCAATTCCTTCATTTTTCTACTGAAGAAGGTACCAGTTTGGAGATCCAGAGATCAGCCTGAGCCACTTCCCATTCTTCATCAAATTCTTGGGAAATTTCAGTATTATTTATTTTATTTCTAGAAAATCCATATACTCAGCCCTGTTCTTTTCCTGCTTTGTTGCTTTGCATTTC
This sequence comes from Nothocercus julius, assembly GCA_013398735.1. NCBI lineage: Eukaryota > Metazoa > Chordata > Aves > Tinamiformes > Tinamidae > Nothocercus > Nothocercus julius. The sequence continues at coordinate 155,832 of VZSV01000026.1, read as the reverse complement.
TCTCCTCCCCACCCCCTTTTTTAAATCTATTTATTGTCTGTTTTTCTTGGCTCATTCTCACTTTCCATTTTTCATTATTAGTTCTTTATGATCTTCTGTTTCCTTTTTTTTCCCCGTCATGGCTGCTCTCCCAGTTGTTCTCCTCTGGGGCCCTGAGTTTCCCTTAGCTAATGAAACAAGAGCTGCCTACCTCCCTTGCTTTTGCAATCCAGCTGTTTCCTTTTTAAAATATAAACTCATCTTTATTCAGTGAAGTTCCTGTGCAGGGTCTGATCCTTTAAGAGGAGATGGCATTTTGTGACAGTAACAGGGAGGGGGAAAATAAACTTTGCTGGAAGAAAAGCTGTTTGGGTAGAAATCTAACCGGGTTGCTCCTAAAGCACAGAGCCTTCTCTGGTGAAACTGGGTCATTATTTTACTTAGCACCTCTTGGCACCTTGACACTGCAAAAGTCTCCTTGACAGTCTCCCCTCCCTTTTCCTCCTTTAGCCCCTAAAACCTCCCACCTTGAAAGCTTAACGTTTCCTGGCCTCTGTGAAAGTGTAGTCTAACTAATACCACAAACCTGGATTTTATATGATTAGTTAGTGAAAACTTGCCAACTTTAGGTGCAGCCTGCCAAGTCAAGTCAATTTACTGTGATGCTTTGACTGTGCAAGTAGGCCTTAATCCCCCTTTAATCTCCAGTGTACCCTTGACATCATGGAAATTACTTACAAAGCTAATGTCATCAGATGATCCATGTTAGCTATTTCAGTGAATGTTCTTCTGCACAATAGAGCAAGTTTACCTTGTAAGACACTGGCCCCAAAATATTTTCACTTAATGAGCACAGCAGATATCATCTTACAAATGGGGAATGAAAACTCCTTCTTCTGCACTAGAACTCCCCAAGCCTCATGTGACTTGGAATTTACATGCTGGCCAAGCATCAGGTCAGTGTATTTTATTTCATGTCTGATTGATTGGATAAAGAGATTTACATAGTAGCCACAACAGCTATGAGTTATTAGAAAGGCAGTTTCCCTTTTAAACTCTGCAAGGCCCCTCCTGTGCCGAAAACATTTGGCTGACAGAAAAATTTCCGAGAAAATCATTTTTGATAGAACATTCAGCCATCAGGAGCATAAAGGAAATAGAAGAATAATGCCATGTTGTACATGTGGCAACGAAGATGAGCATTAGTTTGTCTAACAGCAAAAGACTAATAATAAGAAAGACTTCCATTTATATAGTGCCTTTTATCTCAAAATGACCCAGAGTGTTTCATAAACAAAACAAAAAAATTGATATGCAAACTATTTAAAAGGATCATTTCATCCATTGCTGGAAAGTTGCCAGTGCAGGAGGAGGGAGGAGAGACATAGCAACCCTTGAGCAGTCTGCACTAAGACTACGAGACCAGGGTTTAAGACAGGAAGTAAAAGCAATACTATATCCCCTTGCATCTGTAGCACAAATTCAGGATGCAATGACCTGATTCGGAGAGAGAAGGGTTCATTAGAACCAGCTATCTCCTATAAAAAAAAAGAAATGTCTAGAGAGAAAAAATAACACCTAGAGGAATTATTTTAAAGGTCTGCAAAGGTGAAGCTTGCTCTCGTGTCAGAAGGACACAGACAGTTTGTGATTATGAAGCGAATCATTACTGTCTTAGAAGAAAAAGTAGCACTTATGAGTGCTCCTTCCTGTATCACTGAATAGGCTTTTAGGAATGCCTCATCCTAGCACCATTCTACTTTTTCTTCATTTAGGTGTGAAACTGCCCTTTGGAAGCCAAGGAGACTTCGGATATTCATTTACATGGGAACAGGAACAGACACTCCACATACAACACAGCATGAGAAAACAGTACACAGCAGAACATCTAGGAGCAGCCAGACCTTAGAAAGGAAACACAGTACATCCTATCAAAATGAAGTTGTAAAAGATTTTACTCTGCGTTTGTCTCCAAAACTGCTTCTTCATTTGCAAAGAGCAAAGCTGGATGCGCAATACCAGTCTTTAAACATGCTTTTGGCTCACCTGGGAAAAAAAAAATGCAGGTTTTGCTTTTGCATATGTCTAAGGACGTTTCAATGTTCAGGGAATGGGACAAGATATAGATGCAGATCCGAACTGTACATGGTGAATAGCTGTTTCCATTGATAGCTCTAATCCACATTGGCTTGTGGTCAAGAGGGGGAAAGGAAGTGAAAATTAACCTCTGTAACAAATCCAAGAGAGAGTTTACTTAGGAAGGTAAAGTGCAGCCACCCCATTTGAGCTTTAGCTAAAGCATTTAGCTTGCAGCTTCCCAAACTCTCACAGCAATTTTTTAACTAACAGATGCAGTCAGGGTTTCAGTTTTATATCACAGCCATAACTCATGACACCCAATCTTGGGCTGTTTTCCGAAGGTCCATAGAATGAGGCCAGCCTGTGATTTCTGTGGTGCATACCAGGGAGCTACAGCACTTCTCCACTGCTAGCACCTGTGCCCGACATCTGATCTTAAAGTTCGAGCACATCCTCTCCCCCCTCTTTTCTCTGTGGGACTGGCTATGCCAAGCGAGCAGAGAAGCATTCCAGCAGATTATGAAGCACAACTATCTTGGCCCTCAGAGCTCAGAAGAAACTGAACCTAAAAGGAATTTCGCACGCTGTTCTCATGGATCTAAAGCAAGCTATATGGGTAGGTCTGTAAGGCAGTTTATGTCCATGTGCTCTGCCGAGCCAGGCAGATCCCTAAATGCTATGATTAGGTCAAGGATAATGGCAGGGACAACTGCTGAGCTAAACACGCGATCAATGAAATGAGCACATTCTCAGAAAAGGTGGCAAAGACGTAAATGGGAGTCACTGATGCTTCCACATAATGGCTTGGATTATGCAGAAGTTACTGACACCAGGAAGAGAAGCGCGTACCAAGTGTAAGGGAGAGAGGCCATGTGAAAACACATCATCCCAGACACTCTGATCAAAACTAAGGCTTCCTAAACAAAAATTATTATCTCTGATTATTTGGAGGAGGAAAGTATGAGCCAGCCCTGAAGCCTCCGCCACTCTAACCCTCCTGGGACAGTGGCAAGAACGTTAACAGTCTGTTCAGAAATCCCTCCATGCCATTGCTCTTTTTATAGATGCTAAGTATGGAAAAGCACTTTGGTGTCACAATGTGCACATAAGGAGCCACAACAGATCAGATGATTGAAAAGATAGATAGATACAAAATTCATTTTCTGGCCTGTAAAAAAAAAAAGGGAAGAATTTGTAAAACTCACCATATTCTCCGAACTCTGGCCAAAAAGGGTACCCTTTAGTCATTGCTTCTTCCCAGGAAAACTTTTGCTAAAGAATCTCCACAAAAGATCAGCAGCTGTTTTAAAGGAAAGCAGTGAGGATTTCCCATCATTTTTGGAGGTCAACACTCTGACTTCTGGCTGTCAGATAGGTGTGCTAAATACAGTCAGGGCCAGTCCCACAAAAGATATGCAAGCACCTCACTACTATTGAAATACCTAAATATCTTTGTGGATCTGGCCTTTAATCTTTGCGTGAGCTGCAATCCCAAAAGAGAAATCTGAGTCCTCTGCAGAAGATTTTCATTTCTGTCTGATCCAGGGTAATTCCAAGGATTACTACTCAGAATATTGGGAGAATGGGCCGTCATGCTGTTTCCAGGCAGACAGCACTTTAAAATACCCAGCTAACACTAAATGAACACTGGGCTCCAATGCCCAGTTAGAACATAGGAATTGCAGTGAAATCCTATTAACCAAGGGCATTACATTCATTAAGTATACCACCGAATGCAATTTGGCGTTGATGAACAGGGGGAAGGAGATAAAAAAGGAAACCACATTTCACAAGGGAAGGGAATTCCACGTCCTCTCAGAGGTAAACTTCAGGCCTCAGTGACGCAAAGCAGAAATTCCAGAAGCTAAACGTGCAAGGAATGACACCTGATTTTTTTTTTTCTTTTTTTTTTTTCTTTTCTTTCCTTTTTTTTTTTTTCCTTGCTTTCTCTTTTTAGTGCAAAATTTCATGTTTGGTCTTGCTTGCAACTCTGCTACTTTCTGTTCCCATGTGACCTTTAATGCTAAGAATACTGATAGCTTTATAGTAATGCAAACAGAGCATTCCACGTCAAAGCATTTAAAGATTCTATTAATCTGATGTCTTAATTGTTATTGAGATTAGGAAACAGCAGCGCCTTTGTTCCCAGAGCCTGGGTGCTCTCCCAGGAAAGTGGCACAGAATGTTTGGCTTCTGCACATGGAGGGCGTTGATAGGACACGGAAAGGGGCATGACTCAAGGCAGGTGATTCATGAGGGTCACGGGCTGGCAGCAACCAATTTCTCTGAAAGTTCATGACTTTTCAGAGTTCAGGAATAAAAATACAGTCCTGGGATGCCCCCAAAGAGCAGCTCTCTGTGGCAAAAGTGCTCCTGTTCCACCTGTCTCTCTGGTGTTGGTGGCCAAAAGTAGAAAATACGTTTATTCACAGCTCAGGCTTGTTGAATTAGGAGCAAAGGACTTTCCCTCATACATATCACACCAAATGAAGCCTTGTTCAGGCTCATCATGGCTGTATCCTCAGGAAAAGACGGGATCAGAGAAGGGTGAGAATTAGATTTCTAGAGGGAACTCGATAAGGATGAAAAAGAAGGAAAGAAACAGTGCTGGGAGGTAAAGGGAAACCAAAGTTGGAAAAAGTAGGCCACTAGACTGTGGCCACTGGGCTGCTCAGGCTAGAGGCCTAGAAATTAGTGAACAAGATAGTCCCTAATCAGTGAGTAAGCCAAGGCCCTGCTTTGGCCGTGAGTACACTGAAACATCCAATAAAATAAATAAATAAGTAAATAAGCCCACAGTAAATGTGATACCTAACCTGGGCAGTGCTCAACTGGTTGTTCAGTTCTGGAAAATGTTTCCCAGATGAATTAGGATTACGAAAGTATCTCAGATACTCAGGTCATGCTAAGGCCTGTGTTTGCCCAGGTAAGAACTCCAGGGGCAGAAGTGTGCCCTTTCATATCAGAGAAATGTGGCAAAGCAGAGAGAATGCAGCAGAGACAAAAAAAAAAAAATCAAAGGGAATGAAAAATCTAAAAAAAGATCTAAGCATTTTTAAATGATTGCATAGGGCTGTACCTAGCAGACCAGATTTGATGAAGCAGCAAACATTTGGCCTTGGGCCTGAGGTGATAGAGGTAGGTGCTGGGACAGAAGGAAGAATGGATCTGTGAGATATCACTGGAAAGATCAAACAGTACAAGTGATATCAGAGCTGCGTGGTGTATGGAGGCTACCTCATTTGTAAGTGTATCTGTGTGCTCCTTTCTCCAGGCTTCATGCTTTCCCTGTGAGATCAAAGGTGAACTATCGCACACACAGCACAGTCACAGCTAAAAACATTTTGTGTCACCTTCTACATGTATACGAGGCACCTGCTCATTTTGTTGCTATAAATGCCTCTCAACCATTATCCAACCAAAAGGAGGTCTACAGCATGAGTGGACACTTTACGTATGGCATAGATACCTCACCCTATAGACTTTCCAGTAGAAATAGATTTTTTTCTTTGCTGGAGACGCCTGCGAGCTTATTTACAGAGTCAATTAACAAAAGATAACCTCCCATTGTGCAATCATCAATAAATCAATTGTGTTAATACTATCTTGGAATGTTCTCCACTATTTACTTTAATATTGTTGACTCTCGGTACTTCAGAGAGCCAGCACCTTCAAGTTTCACTTGATCACAGGCAAATGGATTTTGTAGTAGCCATTAATAAATATAAATTATTTTGGAAAATATTTAAGTTTGTCAAACTTAACCTCTTCCTGAGCAGTCAAAACCACCCCTTACTGATCATGTTTGACATTACTTCAAGGGAAACAATACCACATTGTAAGATTATTCCACTGAACCTACATATTTCATTGGCTTACCATTGACACAGCTCCTTCAAGCTGTGAAGTGTCATTATTGACATATACATACAAGATTTACTTAAACTACCCAGCTCAGTCAAATGCATTGCTCTAATTTGTGAGATCCCTGTCCCATATAGTTTACAATCCATAGGTTAGGCACTACTGCATTTACTCACACTGAGTAGCACTTTACTCCATGAGCAGCCCCACTGTTTTCAGCTCTATAAGCATCTATGATGCTACATCCATTAATGTTCATCAGCACAGAAGGCTCCGTTAGTCACACTGAATTGTGCCTGCTTCCACAGTGGTATGATTTATATCTATGGGACTGCTCAGCATGAGCAAGGACAGCGGAATGTTTCCCTAAATAGACAATATATAGGCATAGGAATGGGGCACGGGCATGATGAGGAAATCCGATGCCCTCTGCTCGCTCTGCAAGGACCCCCAGCTAAAACTTCATGAAGAACATGCTGCTTTTGGGATAGAACAAAATCAATACCAAAGGGGCAGCTTCGATTTTGTTGCAGTCCACCTGCAATTTCAGGCAGGCAATGTAATGTGCTTTTTTGGTAATCATTATTTTAGAGTTTTCTTTGCATCCCTGATACATTAAGAAAGATTTTTTTTTCATGATGTGATCCCAAGACAGACAGCCTTGAGAACTTCAGATTTTTCAAAGAGAATCAGGAAAGTCATTTAAAAGAGACAAGAAAACTGAACATAGCTAGTGTAATTCTGATGCAATATTACCTTTGAGGTAAGAAATCAATTATTGTGCTTATTCTCCTATTGCTTCAGAAGTCAGTAGCCTTGGCAGTAAATTGAATATTATGCAGTTGCAGACAGCATCTTCCTTGTCAAGCATCTACCTCCATTCTTCTCTTGATGATGATTGGTGACTTTAAAACTCACATGACTTCTGGATAATAAATGAAAACTGTCATTGTTCTGGGGCTGCTGGGATTCTTTTTTCTTTTTTTTTTTTTCCATCTGCTTTGACCTCATTGTGATGTATTGTCTACTTCAGGGTGTTTGGAAAAGTACGGGAAATACTAGGCAAGGACTTTTAAAGAAAAAACAGACCTCTAATTAGATCTCGCTAACAGACCCTGCAATGACCCTGTTTAGAAAGACATTAATGGATGGGCTTAACTTCCATGACTGTAGTGCTGTCCTGGCCAAAACTCAGCCCAGTCGGAGGCTCTTTGCTGGTTCCCTGGTTGCAAAAAGGGCAATCTCCTCTTCCTCTTCACCACTGGCTGCATGTCCCTGCAGAGCCCCTGCATCAGCTCTAGCAGTTGTGCAAATGCAAACTCAGCAGGATCAGCTCACTGAACCGTCTGAAAACTAACCGCACTGGGGGAAGAAGAGATTAACTTTCCGTCAGGTTAATCTGCCCAGTTAAAGTAACTATAACTAATGTAACCAAACAGAAAACAGTGGCAAGAATATCTGGCTAAGGCCAGATTGGCCTTTTATTGGCAGCATGCAGTTACACTGACCATGAAAGCTCCACCATAGCTATGCAGATTGAAATAAGACTCAACTTTGCAACTCAAATTTACCATCTGACATTCACCCATTCCTTTTTTTGTTCAGAGAATACCTTTGGCTCAAACCTCACACCAGATAGTCCCTGAATTTCAGGAAGTTTCAGTGCTCATAACTCAGTCTAACTTTAAAATCCAAACTATATTTCATTATTCATATGCTTTTTGATTTTTCCATCTGGGATATAAATCAGAACGAGCTTTCTGGAAGGAAAGAAAGAAAATATTTTGCGTTTTTAGAGGCCTGTAGTGGTGCTGGAATTAGCCCAGCTAGACAAGGGGAGTCATGAGCAGAACATGACAGAGGACTAGAAACATGCTGACAGGGTGTTTCCTTTGAAGAAAGGGGCTGTGAAAGAAAAGAGTCAGAGTCAGATGAAATGTACGTTGTATAAAACACGAAATCCAACATCTTTGCTTGTGCCACATCATAACAGTCAGCAAGTATCAGATGTAAAGTTGCCATTCAGCCATCATCACTTGCAGACCAAAAACGCAATCACACCCTGCGAGATCCCCGGTTAACCCCTTAAAGGAAGGAACCCATGGAGTGTACGTGGTCATTGACAACTGTGAAAACTTACTTGCTACATAAGAAATAAATCTAGAGAAATAAATTAGAGAAGGGGATAAGCTGATGCACATCATCTTCCATCATAAGTTAAAATGGGTCAAATATGCATTGCTCTTAAGCTGTAATGGTTACATTTGACTTTTTGTATTATTTATTATAGAAATAAAATAACAAAAGAAATTACAGGAAGAATAAGTCCTCCTCCCAGACAGGAAAATGTGATGCCATACTAATATGTGGTACTTTTAATAACAGACACCCTGGAAACAGAGATTATGACTTCTTATGAAAAGGCATGTAAAATGTATGCAAATGACCATCATTTAACATCAAGGAACCTCAAGGTAATGCCCGCTGATGACACAGATAGTTACTAATTTTCCTTGGTGGATAAATCTGTCTCCAGATTTTTAAAAGCCTAAACTAGCATGGCCCCCACATTAAGAAACCACTGCAGTAATCAAGTCTCCATTATACTACTATGAACAGCACTTCTGGACATGTGTCTCCACTGCTGCTTTCCATATGGCATCCAGCACAGTGTTGAGTCTCCACAAAAAAATAACACAATAGCGTATATCCCGCAGCACGGATTCATGCTCCTGCCTTCTGCAGTCAAACAAAACTAAAGCAGGAACATAAAAATCATGGAAATTGCTCTTGGACTTTCACAGATATATGCATGTATAAAAATATATGCACACACACACATACATAACAAAATCACGCCCTAGCCACTCACCTTGTCAGCAAAGAGGCATTTAAAATATCTCCCACCTGCACTGCGAGGAACACACGGCTGAATAACCAGCTCTCCCACCGAATAAGACAGAGAACTGAAGGCTACGATATAAAGAAAAATTACAATGGAAGCTATCAGTTCCTCATCTCACCCTGTTATAGCTGGATCCTTAAACAGATTTCCAGGAGATGACAGCCCACATGAGCCATCCCTGCTCCTTTTACTCACTCACTCAAGTGATCACCAACACTTGAGTACAAAATAAGTAATGCAAGCGGAAGCTGTATTTAAATAATTGTGGTATAATAGAAGGAGTAAAGGCTAAGAAGGAGCTGTTCTGCTCCACTGGGTAAATATTATGATCTTTATAGAGGAAAATAAAATGCCCGGCTATCTATGAAACTGATAGAGCTGTTCCAGTCTACCAAATTAAAATTTGTGTTTTTAAAAACAATTTTAAATGGAGTTGCTCTGATCGATAGATCACATTATATAGCCTGGAAAGACTCTGAATACATATTTATCTTGAAAATTTAAACAGTTCTCTGTAAATAATATGCATCTTCGAGGGGGAAAATCTCTGCTTAAATATGTCATTGCTTTGTACATAAAAGTAGATGAACGTACAACACCAGCTCCAGAGAAATGTTGGATCTGAGCCCTGTCTCTTGTCTCACAAGCTAGAATGTGTCAAGCTAGGTCAGTCCTTAGAAGGGAAACCTCCAAGGAAGACCTAGTTACTGCAAGGAACGGTGCCGACAATTCCAGTTTATGCACTGTCCTCTGAGTCAGCACTGAATTCATTTCCTTGCTTGATGCTAAGGTGTGCTGAGTTGTTGTCTTTCAATGATATGTAAAAGAAAACCTACCCTTTACAACTTCGGGACAACTCATTAAAGTTTCCATGGCATGCTTTGCAAGACTGGGGTGCTAGCCCAATGTTCTGAAGAAGTTCCCACAGAAATAATTACTTTGTCTTGCAGGTCTCCCTGCCGTTTCAATCGGATGTGCTATGCTGCTTCAGTTTCCACCCTGGTGTGTAGTGTCACTATAGGCTATTAAACAGATGTTGTGCTTGAACCTTGGGATAGCTCCGTAGCAGTGGTGGGTGACGCTAATTCAGTTCAACACTTACCCGACTCATAAGGGTTTTGGCGGCTTAACTAAGGTGCTGGCTAAAAGGTTCTCGAGAAAACAGAGGGTATTATTATCCTGCCCTTTAAGTTATATACCTATATATTTATGAAATTCACAATTAAAATGATAAAAATAAATAAATAAAAAAGCAGGAATACAGAATGAATTAATGGCTGCACACTGCCTTATCCATGTATCTAATCGAGATGGATTTGTGCAGGACTTGCCCCTCAGTTTTCCGAGGCAATAATTCACGTTTCAAAGGGATATCTTTCTTCTTTTCATAGTACTGTAAATTCAGGTCAAAATGTCAGAAGAGGTTGATATTCTTGCCTTCTCTCAGGTTTTGTCATACTGTTATTTAAACATAGGTTTTTGGATTTAATTTGACAATATTTATGTACTTGCTGGCATGGTAATTGAGTCTACTTGTCTTTTTCAGGACACCAGAAGATCTAACTAAGTCAGAATGTCTCAGTTACAGTCCAGATTTCTATTTATTACCTACCTCACCGAGAAAGACAAGGTGAGTTATCATTCAGTACAGAAAACCTGAAAGGCATTTATATGCTTGAAGTACTGTATAACCATCCTGTACAGAAGCACAGCATTTAAGTAAATGTGTTATAGCCTAGCCAAATCCCTTTGAAAAATACTATAGAGCCCAATGGTCTATGCAATCGAGGGTAGAGAGCTAGAAAGCTCACCCAGGTCCTACCCAGGACCAAAAAACCTTCAGAGATTATTGATACAATGGCTTATGACAGATTGCTCCTCAGCCTTGCTACTTACATTCTGTATGATAAATTCAACGTGAAGTGACAGTCACAGGCAATGTTCAAGGCTGTAACTAAAAAAAAAAAATCCTAATTTTTACTGAAGTTAGAACTCCAATGAACGAGAAAATGTGAACATATCTGTACGTATATATCAAAGCTGCAATCCCTGTAAATGCTATCCCTGTTACTTATGGCTGTGATGATGTTAATATTTGAAAATATTTCAGTAGGAAGCCAATTTCAGACCTGCAAATTGTAATCACAAAGACAATATTTCAAGATTCTTCCTAGGAAAGGATGTTAGTGGATCAAGAAAGCAGCAAGCTGCCTGTTCTAGTTACTCCAGCAGCAGATTGGATGGGGCCATTTTACACATCAATCTGAGTGGGAAGTGCCCTCAAATTCTTTTTCATCTTGGGCTACTACTTGTCTACCTAAATTAGACACATTTAGTGAACAAAAAATTAAAAAAAAATGCACACACTTTGTAATCATGGGTAAAAAATTAGTGTCACCAGTTTCAGTTTTAATCCAGCTGTGTTCCCCATATAGCCCTTAGCTATTAGTAGCATATGCAGAAGACAAATACCTTATTTGTGTTCAGGTTAATATTCAGTATCTGAAGAAAAAAAAATCTGAAGAAAAAAGATTTACTTAGTGTAAGTTTAAATAATATAAATATTTTATTTATGACTATATCATGGACCTTTTTTCCCCTGAATATATATATATATTTAAACTTTAATTGTACCATTGGCTGAAATATCCTTGTAAATTAGTCTGAATTATATGTGGCATTTAATTTTTGTTTTTCATATGAAAAAAAAAAAAAAAAAAAAAAAAACGCAGATAATCCCAAACTATGAAGAGCATTTTTTTTTTGGTTATTAAAAAAGTGTTGACATTTACTGGCCAAGAGCCTGGCATGTAGTTGCAAAGGTCATCAATGAGTAAACAGACATTAATGGTTAGCTGGATAACTGGTACATAAACAGGTCATATTAATAATTAACACAGAGGAAAACTGGCCGTTTACAGCAAGCTTAGGAAAATATCTGGTAAAAATAACTTCAGAAAGGGCAAGGACCAATATTTAAAAGGCATCTAAAAATTAAACCGAGAGGAGCCTAATTTTAAGGCGTTCATTTCTGATTCTTTCTTCTCTCTCAACTTAAAATACATTATATTTTAATAAACAGAAAGTAAAGTTATTTGAATCACTGAAAAAATATTGCACATCTGTTTATTCTGCAACAGATTCTCATACTGGTGCTTTCTTCTTGACAACTCTGCAGAATATAAAATATTTAAAGAATTGATTTCATCCCCAAATATATCTGTTCGAAAATAAAAAATAATATAAGAAAAAAAGGTAGTTTCTTCTTTTGTTCATTACTAGAAGAATATAAAATGTATGAATATTGGGATTTAACATTCCATCAATGCTCTCTAGATGGTTATAAGTGTATTGGTTATAAGCAAAACATACTTAAATTGCCAATGGTAAAAGTTTTACAAATACCTTTTTTCTGCAAAAAATAAGTCTCAGCATTTCTCTCTGAAGTCCTAAAGAGCAAGTTTGTTTTTCTTTCTTTACGATTGTGTTTTGCTTGTCAGCTCAGCTGCAGCTTTCTTGAGTCCTGTCTTTTTTCCAGATTAATACCAAAATTACTACTGGAAGGTGTGACAGTTGAGGGCATAAAGGGTTTTGCTACAGATGCAGATACATGAACTCAGGTCTCACTCCTAGGTCAACAATTAGTCCTAATGGACTTGACTGTAAATAAGTACCTGGTCATTGAGGCTAGGAAATAAAGGCAGGTAGATCTGAGGCTAACAGCATCTCCCCTGGCATATTTTCACAGTGTCAGCTTCGATAGGCACCAATAGGTTGGCTTTTTATTTTCAAGTATTTTAAGAATTGAACTGAAAGGGATGGGAATTTATAAATACTGCAACAATAAGCATGCTAATAGTTCTATATTAAAGGACTGTGTAGGTAAATCTTCCTACAGACAATTATTACAATTTTCTAGCGTGATGTCAGAGAAAAAAAAATCAGGTGTTTTTGACAATTAAATAAAATACAAAAACATTGACAAAAAAAATAGAAACATTGAAAAAAATGACAACATTCAGGATCATCTAGACGTTACAGTCAGAAAGTAGAGCCATAGAAGACAGGGTGTATTAGGAAAGCCAACTGATGTAAGAGATGGAATATAACTGAAGAAATTTGATGGAATTGATGGAGTATAATTGATGTAATAGATGGAATATTTCATGGTGAAACAGAAAGAGCTCTTGATGGTGAACTGATGGCAAAAGAATTGAGAACTAATCACGTTTCACCGTGGGACCATTTTTTTTGTGAACCTCCTCCCTGTTCTGAAAGCAAAAAAAAAGTCTAGCTACTAGTTACTACCTGCTGTACCCATCACACAAAAAATATTGTAGTTATGGTAGGATAAGAGGGCATAGACTTTAGATATATCCTTGACTTTAGCATTTCTAAGATGCAGACAATTATATGACAACTGTGCCTGGTCTTGGGCATCCTGTGCAGCCTGATCTGAGCTCCATCCCCTCTGCTGGGATCTTCCCTCCCTCATCTCATGGCCAAGGCTCTAGTTCTGCCAAACAACCAACACACGCAAAAGTTGATACTGAAGTCCTCTATTTTTAGATTTTTTAAATACTTATTCACACCGTAGAAATCTTCCTGAAGGATGAAGAGCTCTCCATTTGGAATGGGTGTCTGATTTGTTAACTGCTTGTTTCCATGACTCAGAAGATTCACTGTCTCAAAAGGTCAATAGTTACTGATCTCCATTGAAACAACAGTCTGCTTAATGTTTTTAGAAATAAAACACCTTCTATTTGTTTAAATTCCGTATTCAGTACAGCCATGGGTTTCTCAGGACATTTAATGGACACTTTAGTGTGAAACCTATTCTTATGCTTGGGCAGCTGTATTTCTTCTCCCTCTCCTTCCTAAAATATATATTTTTTTTCTCACAAATTTACCTTAAAATTTTCTATCTTTACTTAATTAATCACAGTGTTTTAATGCAGCTAACATATATATTGAAGCACTTTTCAGTCAAAAGGACATTCTAGGAAAAGATGTCGCCTGCAACATCTTAGAAGGTAGCAACCACAGGGAATGGGAGAGCATGGTAAAACGCTGACATGTAAATAACCGCGTCACATTTTGGGATGAAAACCAGTTCATGGGCTTGCTCATTAAGAGCCATCTCTGTGTCTCAGCAAGGCTCCACGGAAATGGTGAGGTCTGCACCCCAGGCCAGGAAGGAGCAGATACTGAAGCAACAGAGACAGGAGTCATGGTTTGCACTGTTAATCCAGTCAATGCCAGTTCTTTCAGGGTTTCTTCTGCAGCAGCGTAGAGTGGTGTGGCTAGGAGGAAAGGATGAGCCCAAAAGAGATACGGGGCAAGGACAGAGGGAACAGATACCCCCTGGTCCTCCCCTCTCTCAGAGGGAGAATCCCTGAGCCAGGGTAGCTAATTCCAGCCATCAGGCTACGATAGCTAATATGAAGCGACACTTTCGTCCTCTGAAAAATTTACTGCTCAGCTGAAATAACCAAGCTGTGCCTGGTGGACAAGCTCTTCCCCCAGGCCTTCATTTTGCAGTTCTTTCTCTCCTAAGCCTACAGAGGAAGTCCAAAATAGCCACTCTCCAGAGGATGGGACAGAGTGGAGATCAGGCCATGAGCGTGTGCACCAGTCAGCTCCACCAGCCAAGCTCTGAACCCACCATCAAGGCAGAAAACAGCAGAAAAGACTAGAAAGATTTGAAGAAAAATGTGTTCAGGATTTCAAGAAAGAAAAAAAAAATACAAGTAAAAATAAAAATGTAAAAGCCATTAAAAAAAGGCATTTTAAATTTAAGAATAAATGCAATTGCATAGCCACATTCTTTAAAAGCTTTGCTACACCCTGAATGGCTTTGTTATTAGTGATTCTTAATGCATGAGATAGTGGTTTGGAATAAATCTTTAAGTAATTCAAAACAAGGACTCTTCAGTAAATAGTTGAAATTAAAGGGGGAGTTAGAGTCATCTGGTTTCCATTAGGATGATAAAATAGTTCACTTGAAACCTTTTACAAGATGCTTTGTTACTGGGAGGTGTCTGTGCATCTCACTCCATCACTAGCCATTTGACACAACATAAAAGGCTTCCAAAGCCATGCTAGGCCTCTTAATCAAAAACTAATTGTAATAGATATTGGGGAGTGTTAACACTGTGACCGCTAGGTTGTATCTTCAGTATATAAGCAGGAGTGAACATTAAACACAACCCTGAGTTGATAGGGCTTATCAGAATTTCAGAGTTAAGTGCTAAGTACTGTAGCCCAGTATCGCCCTGCTATTGCTTTGTACCACTTTTGGAGTTAATTGCACTGTAGGGCTTCATCTTCCCCATGAGATTTATAGCATAGTCAGGCACGCTGGAAGCCCACTGACAACGGCTGCAGTTTACAGGGGTTCAGTGAAATTGGAGGAAAAAAAAAATAGCAGTGCTTCACTATCTAATACATATGCTTAGAAAGAGGAGTTCTCCCCTGCCTTTTACCCCAGAATAAGAATGAGTTGTTTTCCCCTGGAAAATGTATTTGTTGTTAATATAAAAATTTGTTGCTATAGCATTACTAAGTCACCAGCACAGGCAGGGTTCCCCCAAATACTGACATTCCTAAAACAGTCACTAAATTGAGAGCACATGCTTGCCTATAGTCCTTTTTGCCTTATTTTGACTGTTCCCATGAATGTTTACGGTGCTCATGGAAGCAGCTTTATTGATTTCACTGATAGGGGCTGGGATCAGAGTTACTTATTTTAACTTAATTCATGCATTTTTTTTTTCCCAATAACAAGTGACCCTAATATTTACACGCTGTTGCAACATAATAAATCCAGGCAAGGTCTGCTCTGTTATATGGACTGTTGAAAATAAGCGTTTATATTTTTTTAGGCAAGGAGCTCAAAACCAGACTGTAGTATCGGGAAGAAAACAGAGATATGGCAATTTACTCCAGTGGAGAATGTAGCCCACAGTGTAAAATTCCTTGTTCAGCACAGTAGAGCACATTAAAAAGACTGCTGTTGGTATTTCTCAGGAGTTCATTATAACCTGTATGCTACTAAAATCTCCAGACAGCTGTGTTCCTTTTTACTCCAATTTCAAACAATATAATTAAAAAAGGATTCGATGAAATGTAGACACTTCTACCATTTACCCTGGAATGCTGGCACCATCCAAAATCAGCTAGTCTGTAAATACCAGATTAGTATCTATGAAGCAAAGGCTTTTATTCTATGAAGGAATATTCAGAAGGCTCAATCTTGGTGAAGAATAAGCTTTATTTGTAAAACCCATAACTATCACAAATGCTCTAAGAAGCTGGGAGAGCTTGCAAATGTTAAAAAAAAACCATAGCGAAACATTTTTGGACGTTTAAGTAGAGGCAAATAAGGATGATGTATTTTTCCCCTATTAGTTTACTATATAAATGAGAAGACATTACAGAATGAAATTTTAATTAAAGTAATTGACCAAATTGCATTTTGTAGTAGTTATTGTCGTTAGCAGCCCTGGCTTCTCTGTCAAAAGGATTTGTTGAAAATTATTTCTAAGGGGTATTTATTATGAATATTAATCTCTTCAGTAAGTACCATCAACATATTAAAACTCATTTGAAGCACCTTATGGAAGACTGCAAGTAGAAGCAATTGGTGAAAAACAAGGTGTCTAATCATGTTATCTTGGTTCACATATGGTTAAACCAGAAGTAGAACAGGGACAACAAATGTAATAAGATGATATGGGATATATTATGATGAAAATGTGCTTGAAGGGTACCGGATTTTCAAAGAAATTCAGGCTGCACTACCTGTAACACTGATGACTCTGCCGTTTAAAGCAAGTTTTTATATACTCTTGCACTGTCTCACTGGGAAAGTCTGATTCTGCAGCCAGTATAGTAATTTCTGTTTGATCTTCCTGACTATTTGCAGGAAGTATATAATTAAGAAGAATCCCTAAAGAGAATTTGGTTCACAGGTGCTCTTAATCTGTGCTACTCAGATCTCCAACAAACAATGCAGTTTCAGTTTTTGATGTCCCAAATTTCATCAGTCAAGCAACACTCTTAGGTAAGGTGAAGGACACATTTTTTAAATCATCTTTCCAGCACATACCTGAAGGGCTGTGTCACATTGCTATCTGTTATAACAGCTGGAATAATGCAGCTTTCTCTGCTCGGCGCTACTTGATCTTCTCATTGAGGAAGAAAAAGAAACAGAGGTGAGGTGAGAAGGACAGGGATTGGAAATGAAATAAAAAGAAAACTTTGAAAAGTTAAAAAAAAAAAACAGGAATTGTTGAATTCTTTACAATATCCCATGTTCTGAGATGGGATTTGGAGGCAGATAGCTGTTTGCAGGAGGCAGAAACAGCACTGCTGCCGTTCCAAAGTCGCAGGTTACAGACTGGGACAGTCTCAGTGCCGCATGCCCTTAGCCTTTCTGTCATCCACCTCTTTGAACATTTTCCTTCCTTTCCAACAAAGCTCTCTGCAACCTTAGTACCACCTATGTTTAAAACAAACCCATGACATCAAATAAGGCCTAAATATTCACAAGTTGGGCACCTCAGGTTTTGATACAGCTCTAGACATCAACTTCTCTCGTCCTTTTAACAAGGGCTCAGATCACCATCATTTGAGCACTCTGCCTCAGCTTTCCCTGGGGCATCTCTGTTCTTATGAAATGACCAGGCTGAACTTTTTTCATACTTTTTTTTTCTTGCTGTTCTGCATCTGTTCGCACTGAAGAGCACCGGCTCACAGAAACCGCTTTGCATGACTGCGATCAGCTGTGCCACAGAGCAGCAAGTGTCAGCTCACAAATTGCCTCAAAGTCAGGTCTCAGAAGAGACACTTCACCTCATTGCCTCAGTTCTCACATGCCTACAACAACTATCATTACCCCCGTGTATAAAGTAACTGGTTAACATTCATACAGTGCTTCGGACAGACAGATTACTATATAATTGCTAAGTTCAGTCAACGCTCAGTTGATCCTCATTTGAATGGTCGGCACAGATTTTCCAAGAAATAGGAAAGGAGGCTTTATCCACATATTAGCACTAGTCAGCGTGGCTGCAGCTACACAATCCCCCTGCTCAAACAAGGGCTATCTCTGCCACTGAACTAGTGACCTGGAAGCAAAAGCCCCAAACCAACTCTATTCCTGAGCAGAGTAAAAAAGACAAACCATTTCTATAACTGAATATGGCAAAAATCCTTAAGGGAGCCCACTGATTACACTACTGAGATTTGCATGAACTAACTAGGGTAAATAATTAGACTATATTTTAATTAATATATCAGTGCCTGCTAGCATAATATAGTTAAATTTGTGCCACTATTAGAGCTGAATGAGAGAAAACTCTGCTATTTGTGAAATGGTGATCATGACCTTTTCAAAAGAAAGATAAAGCAAGAAAAGCCCTAGACCTTTGTGTGCTGTAAGAAGCCAAGAGGTGCCTCTAGTTCACCAAGTGCCCATGTTCCTCTTTTCTAGCTAGCAGACCTGAATATGGCAAAAGTGTCTCTGGTGAAAAGAGAACACACACACACACACATATATATATATGACACAGATCACAAAATGAGGGCTAAAAATACAGCTCAATTATTTGAAGTATATCATTTTTTTTTTCCAAGTTTGACCTTGTTAATACTTTGAAGCACCTCTGTGTCATATGAAAGAGGCCTTTCTGTACAGAAAAGAAAAAACGTCTGCATATTACAACACAGGTTCTCTCAAAACCTTGCTTCCTGGGTCACGTTACAACCTCGGGGAACAGAGAGCTCTTTCCCCCTGTAGTGCTGGCGGTGGTTTCACAGGTCCACAGATGATCCAGATACAGCAGTTTGGCGTTGTGCAGCAGGCTGCCAGGGCCGTTCCTTCCTCTCCCCTTCAGGCCCATCACCGTGGTGTCTGAATGGCTTCCAGAACACCAAAATGGAGGTTGAAAGGAGCCCTCGTATCCCCCTTTCCTCTCCCAAGGGACATGGTGCTGCAACGCCAGAGACACCTGGGGCACTGTGGCCACAGGATGGGGTCAGGGGATAGGGATTCCCTCCCAGTACCAAAAGGTCTAAGAACAGACCCTCTTTCTTTTGCCTTTTTCTACGAAAAGGCCCTCGAAGTCTCTGTTTCCCAAGGTGGTGGCTGATCTCTGCTCCATGGCAGCCAGCATGAAACATGAGGGCGTGATTTTCAGGAGGTGGGAGGCTCAGTGCTTCCTGAAAATAAGACCCATTTAAGTTGTCACAACAGCAGTCACCTTGAAAGATTTAGGCCATCCTGCCTGGTTAGCTGGCCATTCCCCTAGCACTGTCACATTTATCAAGAACATCTGACAACTTTCCCTCCTTCAGAAAGCTCTTTTTTAATCTCTCCCTGAAAATTAAAGCATCGCATTGGTTAATATCATTGCTCCCCCAATTTTTTCCTACTTTTGGCCTCACACAACGCAGAGAACCACCCCTTCTCATGTCCCCCAGTATCACTTATTGAAAAAAGACGGAAGGAGACACCACACAATTCAGACTTAACATTAATCTTCCCCCTGGCCTCTCATTACTTTGCCAATAAGATGATCTTCCTCACACCACATTTCGACATATTTGACATCTGTCATAAAACTCAGTTCACACATATCTGTCTTCTGGTAAAATGAGTCATCCTACAGAGACCGATACCGTACTGTTAAAGTCTTGCCAGAAATAATTATTGACATATTGTCAACACATCCAGCCTACTGTATTAATAGGAGTCATAAATTACGAGCCTTTTTCTTCCCTCTCCCTACCAAAGAAAGGAGGGTACATGCAGCGGGAAAGCAGGTACATGGCATTCAAGTGATGAATTCAGGCATGCCCACTCATTGCTTTCTAAAAGCCATACTCAGTTTTATCCTATCCAAGAAAACAACTAGCTCTAGAATTCACTCAAAATTGATAATGAAGTTTCCTCTTTTTGGTAGCGTTTTTCTATCTTACTGCCACACAGGTTATGCTCATCAAAACGAATCCCAACTACAAGCTCCCTACCGCTATTTGCAGCTAATCAGCAATACTAGCTACTTTGGGGAAGGGTGTTAAGACAAATAGAGATTGGATTATCACCCATATAACATCACAGACTGGCTTGAAGGAAGAATCTAACCTGTTTGTGGTACTTGTTTCCAACACAAGGCAATTTTTTTTTTCATTATGTATATGCAGCACTTGCTAGTTCACATAATTTAGTATCTGAAGTAAACTTCAGGATATTTTCCTGATCTTTTTGAAGAGGTGTCTTCCACAGTAAAGGGAGAAAGAGAATAACAGAGATTACAACCATTGCCTGAGAACACGAACAGCCTTTTTCAGAATCAAAATGCTACCAGGTCACTGGGTTTAAGCACCGTCACAGGTCCTCCTTGAGGTTGCTGGAATTGGTTCAGTTACCACGTTCTTGCAGCCTAGGGTTTCTCCTGTTCCACACATTGGTATCAGAGGCATAATGAAGTGGTCAAAGCAGACCCAAAAGCTGGAGCACAAGCTTGGTGTTAGCATGGTGACTCAGTACCAGGGAAGGCAGGGATAGACATTACTTGATGTTATGCTCCACTGGCTACAGGAAAGGCCTTGGGTGATTAAGGTTTACCAGTCTAGAGTCAGGCAGAATTTGACCTTTAGCGGGTGAATACTATGATTTTTAATACCCTACATTCACTTTCCCGAGTAGGGACCGTGATATCCTCACTAGAAAAGGGGAGAAGAGAGGCCCTCTTGGGAAAGATGCTTGTTTTGCACTGGCAACCTTCAGAAGGCCAATATGATACAGAACATAAGAAGGCTTCAGCATATGGGTTTGCTGAGGGCAGTGAAAGGGAAGAGAAAATCCACTGAAAGTCATCTGTGCCTAGCAGACTTCTGGGAGAATAGTCGTACTTCTTGCCTGAATCCAGCACAAAGGCCAATGCTCATTTTAGAGCCACAACCTCTCATCCTGTCAGTAAATCAGTGTCTCAGTGTCAAAAAAAAAAAACCCTCAAATCTTTCTGACTAACCTTCATTTGTTTTTTTTTTTTTAATTACCCTACCAGCAAACTACGCAGATGAAGGGGGTCTGCACATTGCAGAAGGGCTTCACAGGCTCAGCAGCAAGAGCATTACCTTGGTATTTTAAGATTTTGGCCCTTCCATATATACATGAGCACTGAGTACATCTCAAACTAATTAATAAGCTGCTCTGTGCATTACCTTTCTTTTTCCCCTTTGATTTATATACAAATTATTTTTAGACAAGAGCAAAAAATAGTTTCACTAAAAGAAAACTGAGGTCTAGCACTTCTGCTCTTCATCTCCGTGGCATTTCAGGCTTGTGGGGAAAGGGAGGAAGGAAAAAAGGTCGAGGCTGCCCTCACTCCTTTCACCTTCCTTCCCCCAAAACCTCTCAGGCATCCTCACAAAAAACAACTCCCTTCCCTCCTCCCCCTCAGAACTCAGGAGGCTGTATTCTCCAAATCCTAGGTATCTTTGACCCATACTCTGTGCACTTTCCCTCAGTTTTTATAAGGGAAAGATGTTACAAGACAATTTTTGTTTTATTTTGTTTTACAGGCTATCTATGGGTGGCACACACCTGGAAGAGCTGACTTTATGGCAGCTCTTCTAACCTTATGCTGTAGGCACTCTGCTGTATGGCAGAGGCAAAAGCGACCCATGGTTCAAGTGTCGAGTTCTTGGGCAATCCTGGGTAAAAAACAGACCATCTTGATTACCATTAATTACAGCATCCCTAAAATTGCTCTAGATTTTTTCAGGATTAAAAGTAGCTAAGGTAAGAACACAGAAAACTGCTTGTGCTTTTCTGCTTGAGCTCAGCATTTTGACTCGCTGAAGTATGCTTTCATTATTAACTTTGGTAACATTTAAATTAAGTCATATTTTGATGGAGGAAATGAAGAGCCTTGGGAATATTTTTTCTCTTGTTTAATTGCAGTGCATTTGGTACATTCCAAAAAAGAGTAGATCTGCTCTTCAGAGAAAAAGAAAGTTTTAAGCCCCCCTAGTTGAGACAGTTTGGCAGCACACAGAAGGATAGAGAATTATCATCTGTCCAGGGAAATCCACCCCCTGCTTCTCCTTCTTTCATGCAAGATGTTCCTGCTCACTTCATCCTCAAACATTTAAACATTTGGAGGACCACACACCTACAATGCGTTATTTGCAGGGCTTTCTAAACCTAAATCCAATGTGCATGCATCTGTATCTGTGGGTGGGAATGGCTGGATAATGTTACTGTGATAGCTGATGATAATATTTCTACCAATTGTTAAGCTTCCTAAGTCTCCACTTTGTGAATGCTTTGGCGTATCATTTTCTAAAAAAATGCAGCCTAAGGAAAGGTACGAGGCAATAACGTGTTCATGTGAGATTATCTGGGAGCCTCTGATTCACTGCAGAGAGAAAAAGTCTCCCTTACACAAATGCACCTTTCTAAACACTTCAGGGGTCATATGGTTCACGACAGGACTGTGTCAGAACAGCCATAAAATAAAGGTGGCAGTTCAAGCTGTCTTTAACTAGCAGTGCGGCAGGTACTGCAGAAACCCAGATGTGCTGCATTTGGAGCTGCTTGAAAGTGGCTTCTTGCCTGAAAGTGTTCTGCTCTTATTTCAGACACGAGGAAGATGAGTGAGGGCTGAACGAATATGTTTCTTTGGTGTTTTAGGAAAAGAGTGGGAGTAGAGATTATAATTTGAGGCAAATTCCTAATTCCCTACAGACCTGTAAAATCAGTAGGAGTTCCTTCCCTTTCATCTTTACATGCACGTACTGCTGGGGGATGTTAGAACAGAGGAAGGTGAAAGGGAATAAATAAGGTTTTTTTGTTTTTGTTTTTGTTTTTTTTTTAATAAAATGAGTTTAAGGAAGACCGAAAAACAGCCCTTCTGGTGCTATGATGAAAACAAAAGAAAATCAAAGAAAATTATTACTCCGATAGCATATAGTATTTACCTGGGAATATTTAGTCAATTACAGGTTTTGGGAACCACTCCAGCCATCCTTTGATCACTTGCTCTGCCATGATAACTCTACCTGATGGTACCACATCTCAAACAGAACACAACATCTTCTGTGACTTTGTTAAAAAATGCTGTTTAAGACCACCTTAGGGCCCAACTCTTCTGACATTATCATGCCTTTGTTTTAGATTTTTGCTCAGATTCTCCTCTTTCTCCACTGCACCAACACACAGTCTCCAAGCTTCTCAGACTCCACAAATTAACCATAGTTTCATCCCTCAAAATACTTAACACTCTTACTCTGCAGCATCTAGGAAATCTCTACCTGATCACAGCTAGACATGGAGGAGCTTGTGATTAGCTCATTAAAATTATGAAACTGTACACACAACAACACTTGTGAAAGCATCCTTTTAATGCTTCCAGTTTTCCTTTTTATTTAGGGTATTTCGCTTCCTCAGCCTTTAAGATATGATCCAAAATCCATCAAGTTACAGAATGGGGAGAAAAGGCACTAGTTTCCAAAGCTTTATGCATGAAGTTCTTATCCCATCATTTCTTTTGCGGCAAGGGTTCATTTGCTACCATTCCCAATTTACTTGAAATGCAGTGCCTAGTGTTCCCTAGCTACAGTTATGGTGCTCAGCAGTTTTGCACATCATGTTCTACATGAGTGATCTGGACAGCCCCTGGGCAAAAGACTTCCTTTAACAGGTCTATGAAAGGTAAGTGAGGAACTTAAATCTAGTGTTAGGAGGTTTAAGTTTAACATAGAAGGAAAAAAAGTCATATGGATACACATTTTCAAAAGAGGTCAAAAATCAGTGCTGTAGATACCTGTAGATTGTCTGATAATACAAGATTATGACTAGATAAAATCCTCTGTATTTTACAGTAAAATAAATAACAATTGTTATCTTGTTCTCATCATCCTATTAGGCTCCATTGCTCTCATCCTGGTTTGAAAGAGAGATCTTTTTTCCATAGATCACTGAAGAAAGACCTTACAGGAAAAGTCAATCTATGCATAAGAGAGAAAAGAAAAATAGCACTAAGGAAAAACTAAGGAATAGAAATGAAGTGTGCATTTTATCCTGAAAGGTCAGGGTCCTGGTCAGGGTCCCAGTTCTTTCAAAGTCCATTCTCCATCGCTGGAAGCCTCCTGTGCTGGTTGGCAGTCTCGTTGTCCCAGTGCCTGTCATGGGAGGTCAAGATAGATGGCTACATTGCAACCCTTTTAGAAGATTCTTGTTCATATTATGCCTAGAGATCTTTTTTGATCAATAGTCAATTCTTTTTAACAATATGTACCAAAAAATATATTTATGCATTTTATATGTATACGTGTGAATAATTGTTTGGAGAATTGGTAATGTGAACAAAACACCTTGAGAGGTTTCAGTATTTTTGAACCCAAAGCAGGGGAATCTCATGAGTAAATGCAGTCATTTGCAGCATGTGCAATATTTTTTTAAAAAATATTTTAGTCAAAGAACAGTCAGGATATTTTCATTGTAAGGAGCACAGAGACTTGAAATAACTAGGTTTTGATACTAGCCATATTGCACTTCACTTTTCCTCAGCACAGAATGCCAGCTTGTTTCTTCAAATTAAGACAATATGCTTATAGTGATGAACCTTATTGGCCATCTATCTTCCTTTTGTAATCTGGCTCTCATCAAGTTGAAATGAAGCCATTTCTTCTGACTGTGGCTGATTAAACACAGAGTAAACCTAGATCTCTGAGGAGGCTCTAATGATTCTCCACAGGCCCAGTGTCAGCCCGGCACCTGCAGCATTCGCCTTCCCCATTTCCATCATAAAATGAAGCATCTGTTACAGAGAAGTGTTATCTTTTTATCATCGATGGTATCTTTCTGTTTGAATTCACCTACCCCATTTGGTATAAATTACAGTCATTTCGTATGTAATGAATGGTCACACAGGATGCACTCTGGTTATTGGGGGTTAAAAGGGCACAAAATCCTTTTACTAAACCTCTATTAAACTTGGTGAAAGTTAAGACTACATGGTTTGTGTAAAACCTTCTTTCTTACAACAAACAGGAGGAAATACTTATCACAGCTTAATGGTCAAGCATTTTGATATTGCTTATCTAAATACTGGCCTTTGAGTTCTTTAGAAGCAATTTCTGCCGAAGCATTATTAGTTGCAGGGAACAGAAACAGAGAGAAACATTTTCATGCCAGAGACATTTCTGTCTGAGTAACTGGACTAACTATAAGCCTAAAATGTAAAAGTAGACAAGATTTGTATGCTGGAAAGGTTAGTTGCCAACTTAGAACCTGCTGCAAATCCCACAGAAGTCAACTGGCATATTTTCAATTATATCAACAGAGTTTGCTTGGATCAGGCCAAAGATCAGTGAGCTGTTTATATTTTGTGCAGTCCACATGTTCCTCTACATCTTACTGTCTTCAGTCTTCCATTTGAACTAAAACAAAAGGCAAAATTGTCTTAGAAACCATTCATTTGCAGCTGTTAGAAATCTAGAGCATAACATTTCAAGCATTTCATTTTTATCCACCTACAATGTGGATGGTTTGGACAGCTTCGCAGCTCAAGCAATAAAAGAAACTCCAAAATATTCTAACTCAGAAACAGAACTTTGCTCATTGTTGCTTGAAGTATCAGTACAACTTTTGGTAACAAGATTATTAAAAAGCAACCAAGTAATTTTCACCTATGAACATACAGCTGCAAAATACAGTAGTCGGGGCAACAACTGCCCAGCAGTATTTTTGGTCATATGAATCTGGTAGACATTGTCATAATATTTAAAGAGTCCAAATAAGAGCTGGCCTTCCAGGTTAGATCTTGCAAATACAGATAAAGCCTCTAGTGAATTAAAAAACAATTCAGAGATACTTTCAAGTAGCTAGTTCACATATCAGCTTCTTAGTATTTGGAGGACAGCAGACATTAGCACCACCTATTTCTTGGCTAATTACTGGGGTGTTCAATCACTGAGGTGTAAATGGAGCTGGGGTAGGAGAGGCAGCTACAGTCCAAGGCATTTCTTTCCCTTCATCTTTGTACACTGCACTCGGAACAGGATATGCCACCACTTGAGCTACCACGATCTACAGCCCGTCATGTTCAGGAGGCTGAAAGGGGTATCCATTGCAGTAGTCTCTCCAGGCTTCACGTTTCTTCTATAATGATACAGTACTATTATTATTGTCCATCTCACCAAGACTGCATGAGATTTCCTTGTAAATATTGATAGAAGATGGACAAATACGTATTATCTACATTCTGTTGCATTACAGATGTTGGATGATCAAAAACTGAAGTTATAATCAGAAAGGAAAAGTTATATTCGCAGCCTGTTTGGTGGATCTTTTGCCTAGTTATTTTGCATTGCACAGAACAAGCGAAATAATTCAACTGCACAGAAGCAATTTAAAAGTCCATACTTTATCAGGTTTAAACTTTCAAATTCTTGTTATCTACAGAGGACTGGGGCAGATAGTGTGGAAAATGGCCCACTGGGGGAAAAAAAGTCATTCCTGGGGAAAAAAAGGGTGAACAATTTTGTACCGAGATGCATTTTTAGGAACATTTTGTTTTTCTGCATTATGCATCCATTTTCTATTGATCCATTTTATAGCAAGCAAAATCATATTGTTCTATCACAAGAGCACACTTGTTATTCCAAATAATTAGGACATGAGTCATCTTAGTATCATAGCTGGCATTAGTGATATATGGGGCTGATGACTGATGAGGCCAATGAACGTTTGACTTGTGTAGACTTAATATGCAGCTGAAAAACTCAGTTAATTCAGAAGAGACACAGCATAAAAGTGATAGCATCTTGTAAAAGCAAGATCTAAGACAAGCAAAAATGCAGTAACACAAGTGATGAAAACAGCTTAGAACTTCTCAAAGCAGCTGAAAAATGGGAGAACTTTTTCATTAAAAAATTCAAAACTTGAGTGGTTTCCACTTGACAAGTAAAAAAATTTTTTTTTTAAGTTTTCTACTCCTTGCATCATTTTTTTGCAAGTGCTGGAACTGGTTTATTCCATGTCCACTTTCTTTCATGTTTCCTTTTTTTGTTACTTGAGTTGAAAAGTGAACATTATCCAAAATTTCAGCTTGGTTTGGAAAAGTTTAACAGCAGAAGGAAATGAAACTAGCCCAACCACTTTAAAGAGTTTCAGTTTTTCTTTGTTCCCTCTATAACTTCTCCAGACTTAGGTTTGAAATAGTCTGAAAACAGGACAATGGGAGGAATAAAGATGACTGCAAAGGGAAGGGGGAAAAAAAGATACAAAAGAAACAAACTATCATATATTTTCCTGTAGAATATATGAAAATATTTTTAAAGCATTATTTCTCATGTTAGCTAAAACATAAATAGGAAAATCTGATCAGCTCTTGCTTTATTCTCTTCTCAAAGGTACCAGCCATTGCTAGTTAAGTAGCAGTGTTTCTATCTAAATGTTTTAGGATGATGTCAAGGTATGAATCTTGCCTCTGTTCTGTGTCAGATACAATTTATGTTAAATGTCACCTTCTGTAAGCCCTTCTTCTACTTAGTACATCTCAGCCAAAAAGGTGCCCCAAAATTAACCATCTTCAAAGCTGCCTCGAGTACTGAAACTAATAAAACTTGTCTGAGCAGCTAGACACCCCGAGGGCAAACAAAAAGCAAGCAGGGCCAAGGAGACCAGTTAGTGTTTTCTTCCTCCGTGGGACAGCTTGGGTGAAGAGGGAATGTTCTCCACCCCAGATTTTGTCTGCACATTTCAACTGTGGCGACAGAATATAAAGTTCTGGAGACCATCATGAGTTGAGTAAAATCTGTAAAATCTGTAAAATTTTATGGATTTTGTCTGGGAAGATGCTCCATTTTTCAGAGATTTGGTACCTCACATAGAAATCTGCTTTGAAATGGGTCAAAATAAATATTTAAAAGCGGGGAGAAGACTATATGGTGATCTCCCTAAAGATTCTGGGCACTGAAGCATCTAATCACAAATTTAATGTTAAAGAATATGAAATCTCTGGAAACAGTGTCAGGTTTATAATGATGTATGCAATACAGTGATCCCACAGAAAAAGAAATGACTTCAGAATTTCACTCTTTTTTGAAGAATTGGCCCACTTTAGATCTAAAATCTAGTAGTGACTTGATCGTGTTTGTAATCTAGTATCTTCTTGCATAGATTTTGTCTTCACTGGGGCAAACACTATGCAGCGTTCAGTGCTATATAACCCGTACATAATGGTTTGTCTGTAGAGACTTCATTCATGGACTGAGGTCATACGATGATTTTTAAAGTCGTCAAATCATTTTATAGTCATCCTTGGGAAAAAAAAAAAAAATAGAATGAAATATCAGAGGTGTGTACCAACTTATATGATTGAGAAGAACAATATGAGAAAAATGTTGTGATCACCACAGATGAAAGAACTTTGAGATGAAGGTGGTATTTCACAGCAGTATCAGTCCGCTATATCAACAACGGTGCATCTGGACAATACACCAGTGTCATTGACTTGCACTATTTTAAAGGCCTTTAATACTGATTACTGCACAGTGAACAAAAGCTTTTCTTGTGGGAAGTCTGAAAAGGTTGATTATATGTATATTATAGTTGAAAATGAATCAGACAAGTAGTAAGTTATGAAAGTATGAATACAAGAGAATAAAGCCATTCACTTGGCTTGAATTACTTTAGTTTATCTTCTTAGGCTGAATTGTGACTGTGGTCTTTTGCAACTCAAATAAAAAGCATAGATCAAGATGATATAAAGATACATGACTATTGTCAGCATTAGGCAATAAAACCAGTAGGTGGAATGGAAGAAAACCTTGATATGCAGTGAATTTTTTTAAAGATACAGCAATATGGGCAAAAAGCAGCTACAGCCAAATTTGGTATTAAGACCGTAAGATACAATTATGTTTGATT
This sequence comes from Nothocercus julius, assembly GCA_013398735.1. Taxonomy (NCBI): domain Eukaryota; kingdom Metazoa; phylum Chordata; class Aves; order Tinamiformes; family Tinamidae; genus Nothocercus; species Nothocercus julius. The sequence goes on along the minus strand of VZSV01000026.1, from coordinate 127,057 downwards.
TAAACTTTGTTTGAAAGCTTCTGAGAGATGACAGCAGACAACAACTTTCATATTAGGCCCCACGCAGGAGGATCTATGTCACTCTCACAGCAGAATTCTCAAGAATTCCTTCAAAATTCAAAATTCAAATTCAATACATGGAAAATTGTTATAAAAATAGCAGTTTCTTTCTCAAAAGATTTTTCCTACATGCTTCAGAATCGTGTTTCTTTCTGAATCTTACAAGCAAAAAAAAGTATTTATTACTTTACACTTCTTTTAGTATGGAAACCCCATGCAACCAAGAAGATGCAACCCCCATCAACAGGAAGATTATCAGGCAGAAATCACATTTCTAGAAAAAGCAGACACCTCAAGAAGAAGAGAAACTGACCTGCAAGCCTTGAGCAGATTTTGTAGGCCAGGCAGTCAAAAAAAGAATAAGTTTATTTAAAAACAGCCTATCTGCTCTAAAAGTCACAATTATTCCTCTGGAATAACACTCACACTTTTTACAATAAAAAATCCTAAACTAATTTTAGTCACTACATTAGAAGGTCATTTCCAAAAGATGAAAGTACATATTGTAGCAGGGCAGAAGGATAACAGAGGGCAGAAAAGTATTACAACACATACTAGTATTACTGAAAAAGAGCGCGAGTTGTGATATCCATGAAATGTTAAATTTTCCGCTATTCACAAGGCTCTGCATTCTTAATATCTGTAAAGAACGGTCATCTTGGATGCTAAAATATAACCCAAGTGCTCGAGCCACAGGGCTAAAATACTCCAAAGTTGCCATTATTGTGTCCAGCTGACTCTGCCATTTAGCACTTCTCCTGCGATGCCAGCGCTGTAACACTACCCCCAGAAATTGGACAGGGAGTTATGCCACTGACTCCAATCTGATCTGGCTGTCGGACAAGCAACACATTGAATCCCTGAGGACTACAGGCCACGGGCAAGGCCTCTGGTGGAGCCAGGTTTCCACCTGGCTGGCCTCAGCCTAGGCACGCAAAAATAGACCAAATCAGTGCTATTGAACTATGTGCAAAATGCAGCTTCATGAATAGGACCTCCCTATACATCAAGGCTGGCAGAAAGAGGGTCATTCGAGCACAGGACTTTCTGGAGCAGTTTGTCTCGTTTTCTTAGGAGTCAATGTACGTTGCACATTTCACGAAGGTCCACGGCAGTAAGAATAAGGTAAAGCAGTGCTGATCTTTGTGCTTGGCTTACTGTACAAACAGCTCATGTTAGCCACTGACTTCCTAATGTTTATGCGTGCTAAATGCACCCAATCTCACTGAGAAATTCGGGCACGTATGTGTTTAGACACATTGTTTAGATGTAAGACAACTCTGTGTTTAAATGCTGCAGGGTATGTACAAGCCCTCCTGGTTTTTGTCTAGCTGTCACATGAGCACATATATACCCAAGCGCATACACACACATGTAATAGGTATCTTTCAGTCTAGAGACAATTTGCTCATTGATGTTTGTTAAAATTAGTAGTTTTGCCAGTCAGAATTAGTCACAGATGAAGCATGAGCTTAGAGTGGGTTGTCTTTATTAAAAGTTTTATCTGTCACTTAATGGAAGATGTATTATCAATTTTGATGGCACTGCTTTTCTTTCTGATAACAGGAGTGTTACATCACTCTGTATCTCTGTACCCCAACCCAAATTTTATTCTGATTTCAAACGCATGCTGAGTTATTTTACAATGTGTTTGCTGCACCCAAGGCTCTCTCAGAGATGAAATATTCAACTCTAACAGCACAGAAACTGGTGATACAGCAAAAAGAAAGAACACCACACATGCCAAATATTTTCATGGAGCAGAATGCTACTTACAGAGCTTGACTTTCACCTGCTTCAGACTCTTTATTGCAAAAAGGCCATAAAAGTACTGTTTCTAGGAACAACAGAAGATTCTATTTCTTTAATCAAATAATAGTTCAGCAGTGCCAGTTTCTCTAAGTATGATCTATTACCCTTATGTAAATCTGAAAAAACAACACTGACGTGAATGGAATTAAATCTGGAGTCATTCAAGAATAGCCAAGACCCAAATCTCGCCAATCAATAACCTCTTGTTCCAGACTGCAAAACTTCTTGTTAGAATACAAACACGTTTTTATTAGAAGAGTTTAAATGAGTTGTTAGTGACGTCTTCACCGAGTGATTTGAGTATTTCTACTTCACAAAAGAGAAGCTCTTCCCCTCTTTAAATCCATGAGTTGTTTTAGTTTAAATTAACAGTGAAAGTTTCGTGCTTTGGGTCTGCTGTCAGCTATGGGATTCTAAAGAGTCATTATCAATGTAGAAAAGCTATGACATAAAGACCACTCACCCAAGTGAGATGTATCCTCCTGTTCTTTCCCCCAGTTTTCAAGAATTAATCCCAATTTATCTGCCACTCATCAGTTAGAGCACAATTATTCTCTCCAAACAGAGGGGATAATCCAAATTTAGAGCTGGGAAGGCAAGAATCTCTATATATTTAAATTAAAATGAATGGATTTGTGACCATTCAGACAAGGGGAGATTTTGCTTTACAAATTCAGAAGGCTGCATTAAATTACAATATGTCCCAGAAACTGCTTTGTCATCAGCACAGTGGCACAGATCAGGAGTGCTTTCGTGGCTCTTCTCGTTCTTTTTCTATAAATAAGCATAGCGGCCAATCTTATGCCATGCTGACATCAGTAAACACAGCAATCCATAGAACTCTCTTTAAAGTATTTTGGCTACATGCAGTGGAGCTTTAATAGGATCAGTCTTTTCCTGACAGGGCACAGTATGTTGACTAAGTTTAGTTACACTTTATGATTTCAAAGGCTTCTTCCCCCATTTTCCAAGAGATACTCCCCCCTCCTGTTTTTTCTTTTTTTCTGAGAGAGCAGTGATCAAAGTGCCTTTAAACATGGTATTCATGCTACTTTGAGTTAAAAAAATGAAACCTAAAGTGATTCCAAGTAGCACTTCATTTGAATTTAAGGTAGCTATAAATATCTTCCACTCAACCACTGCAGCTAAAGAACTGTTTGAGTAAAGTATTTACCTTTACATATCAGACTGGAAGTTAACCGTGTGAATAGCTCTATGAACCTGAAATGACACCACCTGCATGCTGAAAGTTAGAGGGGCTCAAGAACTTCGTTAGACCAGCTCAAGGGGACCGTGCATCATGCAGAAGCAAGCCAACAAGATCTAAATGGAACAGAGTATTCTTTATTTTAATTACATTCTGTTTATTCAAGCATTGGATTGCCTACAACAAAGGACTGGCCAACTTCATTAGTGCAAAGGAGGCAGGGACCAAGGGGAATATTTATGCCACTTGCCCAGAATACCTTCAGCACGTAACACTAAACACAGTCACGTGCAGGACTTCAGAGATGACTACAAACCCTTTAGTGTCCACACTTAAGTTGTATTTTTATAGCATTATTTGAAATGCCTGCTCAGTGCAAACTGGGTATTTACCTTGGAAGGAGAAGCCAAGCTGCTTCTGCCAGGATTTAAAAGCACTGGTCCAGGGGAGCGCATGTTTTCTACACTTTATGCTCAGAGTACCAAACTTCCTGCACCAGCACTCATTACAGGGTCCAGTTAGAGCTAAGAGCAATTTGCCATCCCCATTCCTACCCACCCATCCCAGCAGATTTTTGTTCATTTCACCATTTCTTCTAAAATATAGAGCTTCTCAAGGGACCTGACTTCAGTTTATAAAAAGCCAGCATATAATGACATAATATTCTGGGCACAGTCACTGCAGAGCTACACTCATCATAGACGTCTGTTACCAGAAAGCATTGCCATTCATTTGTTCTCCTTGGAAAAAAGGGGAAAAAAAAATATTAATCGTTAGAGTGGAGTAGGAGGACAACACAAGTTTATGCCATTGATTCTCTCCTGTTTGGAGCCTGTGAAGTTAATGTATTCGTCTTCTCTTTAATGCCAGCCTTCCTTAGTGTTATTCATACAACTTAACTCACGCTGCCTCCTCCTCATCCCTCCTGCTTTGCCTCATGCTTCTCAAAAGGAATTTCTCTGCATGGCACATCAGAAACTAAAAATCTGAGTTGCTATCTTACTTCCAAACCAAGCTGTTGTCAGCATTAAACCTACACAATACATTACAATATAATCCATTTACAGGGTGTCTTATCATGCAAATAACTCAAGGTGCCTCACAATAAAATAAAAAGGACGAAAGGAATAAACCTCTGCCTTTGGAGGGCACAAAAAGGAAACCTTGAAATTTACTTTCAAACACACTAATGGCTCTTTTCTCCCACTGAGGCATGAAGAGAGATGGGGGAGAGGATTTGGCCACAGAATTTCTATTAGCATTTGATGGGAGTTAAATGTGCAAATCCACCACAAGATCACTGGGAGACCCCTTAGAAGGAGAAACTTCCCTGAGATCTTGAAGAAAGAAGATTCAGAAAGGCAGCAGTATTAGAAAAAAGCTTGGTCACCAGAAGATCATCTTGCTGGCCCAGATCTAAAGAAGTGTAAGGCCTTAATGATCTGGCTTAGGTGCAGGAGTCATAAAAACTCAGAGCAACACAGAAGCAGAAACACTGTTTAAAAGTACGAATCACTTTGGCCAGCGCTTACTTCTGACTCATTTCCAAAAAGGGTCCTGGTTTAAATTAATGTTCCATTATCGGTGTAGAAATAACAAATAAAGAGCACTTTTCCCCTTCCTATTTCATTTGTTTTCATTTTCCATAGCTCTTCTTAGACTGTTATAAACTGCTCATTGGAAGAGCTGGATCAGTAATTTCCTCCCTCTCATTTGCTCCCCTGGGTTAGAGCATGAAGAAATCACAGGCACTGAACAGATCGGCTGCCAGAAGAGCAGAACAGGGAATGATTTGTGACCAAACCACATTTTGGATCCTGATTCTTCCTTGCTCCCCGAAGGGAGCGAGCGCTGCCAGCTCCCTGCATGGCCCACAGCATTCCCCCGTTCATGCCAGACCAGTTCTACTCAAGGAGCAGCCAAAAGATGGGGTAAAGCAAGTCTGCCTGCTCTGCACTTACATGCACATGACTGGGACTGACACCTCGCGCCTTGTACAGTGCCCAGAAGTGGAACAACCTTAGGAGAAGTGACAATTTGACCCATTATTTTCCTGCTCCTCGAGAACAAAAGCTTAAGATGCCACATACTGAGACATAAAACAGCATTTGGAATAAATATGCCTGGAGATGCTAGACTTTCTAGGAGGCTGTCTAATGCAAATGTTGCTCAGGTTGCATTAGATACAACCACTTATACTACTGGCTTTTTAGCCATCTGGAGATACTTGACATCAGACTGACGAGTAAAAATACTGTTGCAACAAATTCAAACCATTAAAGATCTCTAATTGACTTAGAACAAAAGAGTACAGGTTCAAAAATGATCAGAGGTGTGCTTTATTAGCCCAGTAATTAGGCAGTGTTAGTCAAACACTTGAGCTTTGCTAGGGATTCAGAATTGCACTGTTGCTCTTTGATCTGAACAGTCACACTCAAGGTGTTTTATTTTCCATTTAGTGCTGACCAGATGTACCTGCAGGCTCACATTCAAGATGTTTAGTGAGTGTTCAGCTTTGGGGTACGCAGAAACAGAATAGAGAGGACTGGAGAACCTCAAATTTCAGCAGATGCCCATCACCAGAGAGTGAAACTGCTGGCAGAGTTGAATATTTCCTCTTGCTCCCAAGGATTGTTTCTAGTATCCAAGATTGAATCA